>VWZE01007797.1:15842-37614 GCA_013396675.1 Eubucco bourcierii
GCCACCCCCCAGCAGGGCCTGGCTCCACCCTCCTGCCACTCCCCTGCACATCTTTAGAGCCATTGCTGAGGTCACCTCTCAGGCTCTGTCCTCTGCACAGCTCCAGCTCCCTCAGGCTCTGCTCCTCCCGGAGCTGTTCCATTGCCTTCAGCATCTTTGTGGCTCTGTGCTGGACTCTCTCCAGCAGTTCTGTGTCCCTCTGGAACTGGAGGGCCCAGAACTGGGCACAGGACTCCAGCTGTGGCCTCAGCAGGGCAGAGCAGAGGGGCAGGAGACTGCTGCTATTCTGGGAGCAGGGTCAGACACTCCTTGACAAGTCCATTTAGGGCACCTCTCTGGAGCTGCCTGTGAAAGCAGGATGTGGAACATTGTAGAAAACCCTTTCAGACCATCTGTAACCCCCCAAAAAACCCCAACACCCCAGTATGAGTGTCCACTTTGGACAAAGCTTGTTCTGTTGAGCTCTGTTAGGAAGCAGCTGTCCCTTTGCTACCTGTTAGCATTGGGTGCTGCAGACTCCTACTCTAGGTTCTCCGAGAGGTGGATGGGAGCCATAGCCCCTTGACTTCTCTGCCTGGTTGAGCAGGATGGTCACATCAATGCTGATGGCCCACACAGTCTCACTCCCTCCTTAAATAGCTAAGATCTCCTTTGAAGTCTATGGAATCACTGACTGGTTTGGGTTGGAAGGCATCTTTAAAGGTCTTCTAGTCCAAACCCACTGCAATGACCAGGGACATCTGCAACTAGAGCAGGCTGCTCAGAGTCCCATGCAACCTCCCCTGGAATGTCTCCAGCCATGGGGCAGCTACCATCTCCCTGGGCAACCTGGGCCACAGTCTCATCATCCTGGGCCTAAGAATTTTCTTCCTTCTCTCTACATCTCTCTCAGTTTCAAACCATCACTCCTTGTCCTGTCACAGCAGGCTCTGCTAGAAGAAGAAGAAGGAGGCTGTCCCTAGCTTGCTGATCCTCCCCTTTAAGCACTGAAAGGCTAAAAGAAGTTGTTTCTGGAGCCTCCTCTTCTCCAGGCTGCACGACCCAAATTCTCTCAGCCTATCCCCACAGCAGAGGGCTTGCAGCCCTCACACCACTGTCATGGGCTCCTCTGGGCTGGTGCATGTCCTTGTGCTGAGGGCTCCATACACGATGCTATGAGGCACACTGTGACTCGGTGGGCAGCTTTACTGGCCCAAGGAGAGGAGGAAAAGCTGTCACAGTTCTGTTAGGCTGAAGTCTCCACTCAGCAAAGCCCTTTCTGCACTGCTAAGCAGCACAACCTCTTGCAACAGAAGGAGAGAGCTGCTCCTTTCCTCCCTGGGGATGCGGCATGGGGCATGCAGCCCTCCTTGCACACGGAGGGTGACAAGCAAGGGGCACTGGGCTGGGAGGCTGGAGCACAGCCTTGGCTGCAGGAGGTGATGCTGGCTTCTCTGCAGGCCAGCAGAGCAGAGGAAGCAGAAAAAGCTTTAACTCTTCCCACTGTCCTCAGCCTCATCACGCACCCTTCTCCCCATCTGCATGCCCTGAACTGCTGCCCAGAACACTTTCTTCTGCAGCTCGCTGATGGAGCCTCTAGAAGCGGAGCCAAAGGCTTGCCTAGGTTTTGTTGTTGTTGCTGCTGGTTTTGCCTGAGGCTGGAGCACAATTCCATGAAACAGAAGCCCAGGCTCCCAGGAATGCAGCGCCTTACGACACTGTGCCGCAGAGACGGAGACTATTTACATAATAGATCAGAAAGCCCGGCCAATTAGCTGACAAAGGGAAGGGTGTGCTAGCAGGGCACTCAGAGTTCACCCTAATTAAGAGCAAGCCATTAGAGAGCTTGCCTCAAAATGCCAGCGCAGGAGGAAGAGGAGTTCAGGGGAGAAGGCAACCAAGACTGCGAGCAGCCCTTTGCGGGCACGGAGGGACAAACGCTCGCCGTGGGAGGGTCGGACTGGACGACCTTTGAAGGTCCCTTCCAACCCAAGCCGGTCAATGATTCTATATCCTTCTCAGCCACCATTCCTAGGGCTTGTGATGCTCCCTGCATGGGGCAGCTGAGGCGGTTCCTTTGCTTTGGTTAAGAGCAAGGAGCTGATCAGCACCCCAAGCCCTCTCTGAGCTGGCCAGTACCCCAAGCCCTCTCTGAGCTGGCCAGCACCCCAAAACCTCTCTGAGCTGGCCAGCACCCCAAGCCCTCTCTGCCTCTTGGCTGCTTGTCCCTCACTGATTCCCACCTCGCAGTGAAGTGCACCAGGGCTCCTCTGGGGTCAGACACTTGTGTTTGGCAGCAGCACATCTCCCCATGCCCTCCCCACGTTTAGCACAGTGCTAAACTTCTGCTCAGTGGGCAATAAAGGAGCCCACACACATAGAGGCAGGAGCTGGGTGAGCAGGCAGAGGAAACCTTAGTCCCACTCACTGCTTAATTAAGTTAATTTGCTAATTGTCAGCACTTAGTCAGGAGAGGAGCGCCACCTGCTGAATCCTCGTCTTGGTCCACCCAGGGCGCTGCAGGTTTCCAGGGCCCATCAGGCTGCAAGCAAACCCAGATAGCATCAATAGGCAGAGGATGAACCTGGGGTCTTCCATTGCCTCTGTGCTCTGGTGCTCCTCTGGCCATTGTGGGTGGCCTGGTAATAGGATCTACTGGATCATGTAACTCTGCAAGTTTTGGTGGTCCTCAGTGACAAAAGAGTGAAGACTTTTCCTAGAGCTGGAAACAGAAGTTGCGTTTCAAGACTGAGAACTCATCAGTCTCATGAGTTATAGCTTGTGAGCTCTGCTGTGCTGACAGTGTGTGTCTGCCCAGCCAGCACTAAAGGAGAGGGAAGCTTAAAACACCCCCCCCAAAGCTTACAACATTTTAGTGTTCTTCTGTCCACTCCACGTTCTTTGCCCTTCATGAGTGTTTTAAACAGGTATTATATGCTGAGGGGCCTGGACCAGCTCTGTGAGGAGCAAAGGCTGAGAGCCCTGGGGCTGAGAGCCTGCAGAAGAGCAGCTCCAGAGGGCATCTGAGCAAGAGCTAAAGGGTGGGGGACAAGAGGATAGGGCCAGACTCTTTTCAGTGGTGCCCAGTGCCAGGACATTGGGCACAAACTGGAACCCAGAACTCCCACCTGAAAATGAGGAGAAGCCGTTGCTATGAGAGCCCTGGGGCTGAGAGCCTGCAGAAGAGCAGCTCCAGAGGGCATCTGAGCAAGAGCTAAAGGGTGGGGGACAAGAGGATAGGGCCAGACTCTTTTCAGTGGTGCCCAGTGCCAGGACATTGGGCACAAACTGGAACCCAGAACTCCCACCTGAAAATGAGGAGAAGCCGTTGCTATGAGAGCCCTGGGGCAGGCTGCCCACAGAGGTTGTGACATCTCCTTGTCTGCTGACATTCCAACCCCACCTGGCCGTTGTGATCCTGGGCAAGCTGCTGTGGGGGACCCTGCTTTAGCAGGGGTTTGGACCAGATGATCTCCAGAGGTCCCTTTCAACCCCTACCAATCCGTGACTGTGATGTTGCTTTGAGATTAAAGGACACAAGAGCAGCACATGGCTGGCTGCAGGTGGTGACTTCCATGAACATTTGCCTTCTGCTGCTTATAATCCTCTGCTTAGATCCCAAGGACCCTGCTGCAGCCCACATGCCAATCTAGCAGAGACTGCAGGGCTGGCTTGCAAGTCCTGAAATGGGCTGAAGAATGAATAGGTTTGGGTTCCATTTGTCATTCTGCCAGCATCTGGCCTGGCAGAATGCTTTCCACGCCATATTTCTGAGCTCTGAGCTGCAATCACAAGATGCAGAAGCTCTTTTGTGTCTTCTGATGCTGAACAAAGCCTGAGGTTCTTCACACAATCTCCTGAATCCAGCATCTGGGGTTTTATGGAAAGAAAGAAACAGCCCTGACAACTGCAAGATGTCCAATAAAATCATAACAGTTGGCAACACAGGGGGGTTACTCCCCTCCTTTTTCACTGGAGCACAGGACAAGCTAATTGGTGTGATCCAGCTGCTGGCTGGTCTTAGGACAGATCCTTAACAGCACTTCCAGCTGCCAAGAGCCAGAGGCCTCCCAGCAAAACTCAGACACCCAACGGATGTGGACAGGCTGGAGAGTTGGGCAGAGGGGAACACCATGAAGCTCAACAGGGGCAAGCGTAGGGTCCTGCACTTGGGGAGGAACAAGCCCCTGCACCAGCACAGCTGGAAGGCAGCCCTGTGGAAGACCTGAGAGTCCTAGTGGACAGCAAGTTGCCCATGAGCCAGCAATGTGTTTTGGTGGCCAAGAAGCCCAATAGTCTCCTGGGCTGCATCCAGAAGAGTGTGCAGCATTTTGAGACAGATTCTCCTCTCTCTCCATTCCACCCTTATGGAGTTCACATCTGGAGTACTGGGTACAGTTCTGGGTTCCCCATTTCAGGAGAGAGAGGGAACTGCTGGAGAGAGCTCAGTGGAGGCTACACAGATGCTGAGGGGCCTGGAGCATCTCTGTGAGGAGCAAAGGCTGAGAGCCCTGGGGCCGAGTGCCTGGAAAAACAGCCTGAGTGGGGATCTGATCAATGCCTCTCCCTATCTAAAGGACAGAGTTGAAGAGAATGGGGCCAGACTCTTTTCAGTCATACCCAGTGGCAGGACAAGGGTCAGTGGGGGCAAATTAGATCCCAGAAGGTTCTATTTCAACAGAAAGGAAAACTTGTTTGCTGTGAGGGTGCTGCAGCCCTGGAGCAGGCTGCCCAGAGAGGTTGTGGAGTCTCCTTCTCTGCAGAGATTCCAAACTCTCTTGGACTTTGGGATCCTGGGCAAGCTGCTGTGGCTGGTGCTGCTTTAGCAGGCGTGCTGGTTGGAGGTTAATTGGAATATGTGAATGAAAAAAAAGTAGATTATAGGCTGTGAAAAGAAAATAGATTATAGGCTGTGGTGATGTCTACTCACTCACAGGCTTGCTGAGATGTATAAAAATGAGGTCTCAAACACGGATAAGGCAGAGTCTCTCTCTGTCAGGGTCACTGTGTCTTCTCCCTGGGCTTCTGCTGTGTAACCCAACTCATCACTCTGCTTCTAACCTCCCTGGCCCATCCTCCAAACTCACCTTGCACGTTAAGGCAGACCCTGGGATAAAGTAGAGAGGTGGAAAGAAGGTGGAAGCGTGGTTGGGAGCCCCTCCTGGGGGCTCTGATTTCTGGGAGGGGAGTTGTGTTTCTGTATGACCTTTAGTTTGTATATTTCTGTATATTTCTGTAACTATTCCAGTCTATTGTGTAAATATCTGCTTGTAAGTTGTGCTAAGCTGTAAATAGAGCTTCAGTCCTTAACTTCCAGCTGGCCTAGGCTAGTCTGGGGTGATTTTCATAGAGTGGGAGGGCAGGGAACTCCCAAGCCATCACAGCAGGAGGCTTAGACCAAACGACCCTCAGAGGTCCCTCCCAATCTCCATCATAGAATCATAGAATCACAGAATGGGAAGGTTGGAAGGGACCTCACCTCAGATATCAGCCAGTTCCAACCCCCTGCCATAGGCAGGGACACCTCCCACTAGCACAGGTCACTCAAGGCCTCATCCAGCCTGGCCTTGAACACCTCCAGGGAGGTTGTGGAGCACAGAAGCACAGAATGTGATCAAAGATCACGTTGGGTGCTTCTGTGCTCCACAACCTCCCTGGGCAACCTGTGCCAGTGTCTCACCACCCTCACTGCAAACAACTTCCTCCTANTCTGGGAGGCTACTCTAAGGTCTCCTCAAAGCCAGGCTGCAGAGCCCCAACTCTCATAGCCTGTCCTTATAGCAGAGCTGCTGCAGCCCTCTGAGGATCTTCATGACCCTTCTCTCCTATCTGTGATTCTGGACCAGAGCCATAAGCCTGCTGGCTCTGGCTGGTTTTCCATGGCAGACCATCCCATCCTGGAACAGGCAGAACAGATCATCCTGAAGGTGCTCTTGCCTTGGTGTCTTGGAGCACCTGCAGCATCTGCTCTCCCAACCCACGTCCTGCCTTAACCCATGCTGCAGTCGAAGTGCAGCCCCGCAGGTCCTTTTTAAGGCTGGCCTCTGAGGCAGTGTGTCAGCCCCTTCTGGGGCCTCATGTTTTGCACAGATCACCCTCATTAGCAAGGGAAAGTGGAATAAAATGGAACAGGCTGCACTTCTGGCGCGATGTCCTTCGGTCCCTCTTGGAAGCTCCCCGATTCAAAGAGATCCTTCCAAGACGCCTGGTTCGTGACCGCTGAGGACTAGAAAAGGGCCAAGGATCCTGAATCCCTGCAGCTTGTCACTGACAAACAAGGCTGGCCGCAGGGAGTGTTTTCAATAAGGGCTGCTCGCTTTGTTGGGAGCTTTTGTTTACACCAACAGCTCCACAATTACCTCCAAATGATGTCCTTTGAGGAAGAGGTTCTGGGAAGCTTGGGGCCGAAGCTTGCGAGCTGCTGTATCTCTCTCAGCAATGTGAAAGCAATCAGGGCTGTTTGGATGTGAAGGCTGTTGCTGTAAACAGATGTTGCTCTACAGCATCACAAGGCAGAGCTCCCGTAATGGTCAGCCAGAGGTGGGTCTGCTCGGAAGGAGAAGGACCCAGCCCAAGACGAACTGAGCAATAAAACTCCAGTCCTTGTCTCAGGTCACCTCTCTTGTGCACCATCTCAGATGTGATTTATCCAACCCAAATATACCATTCCAAGCAACCAAGACAGCCACAGGGCTTGTTTCTTTCTGTTGAAATAGCAAAGGTGAAGAAGTTTGAGGGCTTAGGCTGGTAGGTTTTTTTTTTTTGTAAAGACAAATGATAGTGTCTCTGAGTGTCTGAACATTGAGGATATCTGGAAGAAACCTGGAGGCAAAGGCTTGTTTCACTCCTAACAGAGGATTTCTCTTAGGAGGGGAAGGGAAGAGGACAGAAATAAACAATCTGTCCAGCAGACAGAGCACTGAAGTGAGCCCTCTTCTTCTTCCCAAACCACAGGACCTCAGGGAGAAATTGTACTTTCTTAATTATTTCTCTTTATTCCCCCCTAGCCTTCACATTTCAAACCTGTAAAACAGGCTTGGGTGATAATTTCAAGCTCTTTTCCAGGGCTGCATGTGGTAGAAAATGATCCATGTGAACCAGAAGGGTTGGTTCTCCTTCAGCATTGTGGGCTTTGGGAGCACAGTTTGGGGTACAGGGAGAGCCCAGAAATTGCAGCAATTATCCCCTTGGAGGTAGGGTGGAGACCTTCAGGAGGATTCCTGCCAGCTCTCAGAGTGAACCTGGAGTCACCAAGACCACAGTCATCCTGTCTCAAAGGCCACCACCTGCTCCCTGAGCTATGACTCATATCACTGAGCAAGGAAGGAGCAGTGGAACAGGATGCAGACCATCCCTCTCCTCACCAAAGGACCCTGGGGCAACCCCTTGGCTTATTTGTTTCCTTGTGCATGGTTTCTAAGTTATGTCCCAGTCTAGTCAAGAATACCTCTGTGGTTTGGTTCCTACCCTGGAGGGGCAGGAGAACACAGAATCCCAGCATGGTAAAAGGGTTGGAAGGGACTGCTGCAGTCCAACCCCCCTGCTAAAGCAGAGTCACCCAGAGCAAGTGGCACAAGGTCACTTGCAGGTGGCTTTGGACTCTCTCTGCAGAAGGAGACTCCTCAGATTCCCTAGGCAGTGCTCTGGCACCCTCACAAGAAAGAATTTTCTCCTCGTGCTCAAGTGGACCCTCGTGGGTTCCAGTTTGTGTCCATTACCCCTTGCCCTGTTGATGGGCACCACTGGGCCCCGTCCTCTTGGGCTCCACCCTCTAGCTACAGACCAGCATTGCTCAGATCCCCTCTCAGGCTGCTCTTCTCCAGCTAAACAGCCCCAGGGCTCTCAGCCTTTGCTCCTCACAGAGCTGCTCCAGGTCCCTCAGCATCTTTGTAGCCCAATTTTGCTCTTCCTCTGTGTGGCTACACCTGTTTGGGATATAGATTACCCTTCACACATACTTGCAGGGCATGTAGTTTCCTCCTGTTTAGTACAGCTGGATCTAACCTCAGGTGAGGTGATGTTAGGAGGTCTATTTTACCAGGAAAAAGGATTTCATAAGAGGGGAAAAAAAAAAAAAAAAAAAAAAAAGAAGGAAAAAGAAAAAGTCAAGAGAAAGCTTTGACTCCCTCCTCCTCCAGAAGGTTTTCCTCTGCCTCCAACATCCATCTCACCAAAGAGAAGAGATTCTGAGTTTTTCCTTGAGCAGTTTTGCCCTTCCCCAGTTGCAGGGGAATGACACAAATGTGATTCATGGGTCAGGACACTAAGGTGGCTGTAAGGATACACAGCCCAATTAAAGGGGCTAAGGCAAAGGGACCAATGGGAGGGAGGCCACAAGCTGATGTAATGTCTGGGTAGTTCTAACCAGCTCCTCAATCTCTGTTATTAGGCAAGGACAGGCTGTCCCTGGAGAACCCACCAGCTCTGTTCCCCCCTCTCTGCAGCCCTCTGAGAGGCCACCATAGGGACCATGCCCTTTGCACTCTCACCCAGGAGCTCCCAGTGCACAGCAGCATCCTCCAGCACCTCAGCAGCCAGAACACGCTGGGCACACAACACTACCACTGTGCAAGTAGCTACCACAGCTCCAATCTCATCACAGAATCTTTCCACCACCCTTTACCTGATGGGAACTACACCACCAAGAAGCTTGGATCCATGGGGAAGGCAGAAAGAGAAATGGGGAAGATAAAAGAGAAACAGGTGAGTCCCACCCAGGAGCACTTGTGCTGGAGCAGGGATGCTGGCATTCATTACACAACACCAGGAACAAGTTGAAGTCCCCAGACAGTGTTTATGGGAAAGAGCTCTTCTTTTCCAGGGGCTTGGGTTTGTTTTGCTCAAGCCTGTCTGTCACATCTTGCACGTTTCATTAGTTGGGAATTTTTGATTCTGGAAGATAAAGTGCTCCCAGAGGAATATTTGCAGGGAGATTATTTTAACAAGCACTTTTGTACCAGGAAATCAGTGAGTTTAACCTAACAAGCAACTACCAGGCCAGGGGGACAAATAAATCTAGTTCCCACCTATTAATTTTACAGCCTACATAAAGCAGTGTTGAAGTCAAAAGTATATGTGACCCAAAAAGACATTGCTCATTTTGACACATATATAGTTTGCCCCCTGCCTGAACCCTGTCCCTTAGCCTAAATCCAGGAAGTGGGCTCCCTTTTGTAAGGGATCAGAGTCCTGTGTGTCAGGAATGTGTTCTACCTTAAACCAAATGTCAGCTTTTCTTGGGGGGAGGTGGAAAGAGGGAAGCTGATAAAGCTGTTTGCCCCAAACACAGCTAGCTTTCCCGTTTTGCATTGTGTGAGAGGTATTTGTTTTATTGCTCCACTCAGGGATCCAATCCAGCCAAGCCCACGCAGGAAATATTGGGATTTTTATTTTATTTTTGTCTTGCCAAGCTGACATCTGAAAAGAGCAAGCAGGAGAACTGCTTCCACTTCAGGAGCGTTTGTAATGGGTTACTGAACTCTTTAACTATCAGGCAACACAAAGTGTGTGTGTGTGTGTGTGTGTGTGTGTGAGGGGGACAAGCAATCAAAGAAAGATGTGGGGAAGTGACCTGGATAAGGCAGAAGGATGGGGGGAAGTGACCTGGATAAGGCAGGATCTGCCCTGACTTTCATCTTTGCAGGGGAATGCGCTGGCATGCGGCGAGGAAAAGAAAGCAGAGCTCCCTGCACACACAGCAGTTAAAAATAAAGCAGCCAGTCGGAATGAAGAGGGTGATTAACCAATGGAGTAAATGAGAAGGGGAGGAGAGGGATTATTCCCCACTTGAAGCATCTTGAAGCCAGGGCTGGATGCCTCTGTGCAAGATGTGCTGTCGTCCGGCGCAGGCACCGGGCAGGCTGCAGCCTCACGCTCGGTGTTCAGGCTCTGTTGCCAACGCACAAGTGGAGGATTTAACTCCAGTTGCCCTGTCTGCAGCTCGATCCTGGAAGGATGTGAAGCAGGTGGCAAGAAGTGTTTGATGTATGTCAAGGGTCAGGCCTGGGCTGCCCACTAGATGAGTACCAGAAGCTCTCTATGAGCTCCTTTGGCTTCCCAAAGGGAAGAGAAAGGGAATAAGGAAGAGAGAATCATGAGATGGGAAAGAAACTAAACCAGCTGGGATGGAAATGAGAACAAGCAAATGAAATAGAGACAGATGGACACAAACCAATATCCAGCCCAACATTTGATGGCAGTGACGTCACCATTGTCACCACTGATGCTGGGGGCAGGCACTGGGGAAGTCCCAAACTAGATTCAGCAGCAGAACCAGAGACCCAGACTCAGAAGCTGGATTCTGGAACTGGATTGGGGAAAACATGGACCAGAACCAAAGGCAGAAGGGGCAGAGTCCTCCTTGCATGCCAAACGTAGAAGAAGAGGCTCTATCCTGGTGATCCCTCACATTTATCCTGGAGATGCCATCCATGGGCTGCAATCCCTTGCTGGCCAGTTTAGGCTCACCTGTCCTGTCTGTTCCTCCCTGCAGGCACCACCTCTGACTTTCTGCACCCCAAGCTGGCACATAAGATGTGTCAGTGCCCTCGGTGTGCCCAGGAGCAAGTCTCAGCCAGAGACTTTCTACAGCCCAGCCCTTGGCAGGAGCTTTCCCCATCAAGAATTCCCCTACTAGAATCAGCTCCTGGCTGTACAACTCTGCCCTGAACTGCAGAGAGTGCCTCAGTGCCTGAGCTGAGAAGTCAAATCCCTGAGCAGAATTAGTTCTGGTCTAGCTCAAACCAAGACAATGCAAATTCCTAGTGAACCATATTAGCCAGAAAGCTTAAGCAGTGAAGCCTGAAACAGTGAGATAGTTCAGGCTGTATTTGAGCCCTGAGCCTCTTTCTTGATTTCAGCCAGCTTGAGGTCAGGCCCTCATTGTCTCAAGATCTTGAGAGCTCCTTGTAAGTGGGAAATAACTCAGCTGGATGAGAAGAAAGCTGGGTGAGAAGAAAGCTGGGTGAATGGCTGAGAGCAGCCCTGAGGAACAGGTCCTGGGGGTCTGGGGTGATGAAAAGCTCAACAGGAGGCTGCAGTGTGAGTGCAGCTCAGAGAGCAACTGCGTGCTGGGCTGCAGCAAGAGCAGTGTGGGCAGCAGGGCAAGGGAGGGCATTGTGCCCCTTGGCTCTGCTCTCCTCAGACCCCACCTGCAGTCCTGGGTGCAGCTCTGGAGCCCCCAGCACAGGAAGGACATGGAAGTGTTGGAGTGGGTCCAGAGGAGGCCACCAAGATGCTGAGAGGACTGCAGCAGCTCTGCTGTGAGGACAGGCTGAGAGAGTTGGGACTCTGCAGCCTGGAGAGGAGAAGGCTTCCAGGAGAGCTTGGAGTGGCCTTGCAGGATCTGAAGGCTGGGGAGGGACTATTGACAAGGGCTGGGAATGGCAGGCCAAGGGTTTGAAGTGTCAGAGGGGAGATTGAAAGTGGATGTTAGGAGGAAGTTGTTTGCAGTGAGGGTGGTGAGAGACTGGCACAGGTTTCCCAGGGAGGTTGTGGAGTACAGAAGCACAGAATGTGATCAAAGATCAGAAATCACGTTGGGTGATTCTGTGCTCCACAACCTCCCTGCAGGTGTTCAAGGCCAGGTTGGATGAGGCCTTGAGTGACCTGTGCTAGTGGGAGGTGTCCCTGCCTATGGCAGGGGGTTGGAACTGGATAGTCCTTGAGGTCATTTCCAACCTTATCATTCTGTGATTCTATGACTCTATGAAGTGCCTCATCAGGGGGGTTCCCACTCACCCACTCAGGGAGCAGAGGGAGAGGGCAGTGATCTCTGCACATCCACCACCACGAGTCGCTCAGGGCTGGGGGGAAGTGCTGCAGACACACAGCACAGGGTGTCAGGCTGGAGAGGCTGGATGAAGACCTTCCCCAGGGCTGGAGGAAAGTCTCCCCCATCTTGTCCTCATGTTCCCCTGAGAGGAATAGTGCCTGGGTTTATTTTTAGAGGCAGGCAGGAACAAACACCTCTGCCCCTCTGCCTGCTGCGGCTGGCAGGGCCGCGGTGGTGCTAACGATTCTTTGAGTTCCCTCAAACGGAGCAAGCGGTCAATTGTATTTTTACTCTTTGGAATGAAACTTAAAACTCAGTTTGCTTCCTGATAAGGCCATATGGAGAGAGGAGGCAGCTGGCCTTTCATCCAAATTAATATGTGTCCTGGCTGGAAAACAGGTCCTGTTTGTAATGAGCTCAGGCTTGGTGTAACAGCATCGCTGAAACAATAAACGTCACTGCGGCTCCGATTGGGTGTCTGGGCTGAGAGGCACAAAAACAGTTCTGCTCCAAACTGTCAGGGTGAGGGCTGGATAAACTTGGGAAAGGTCAGGTCAGGTGAAATCTCACACATGGAGGCTGTGAGCAGGCTGGAGGAGCTGCTCTGGGGAGCATGTGCATCGCTTCTCTCTGCAGAGAGCAAAGCCAGAGCTGCTTTGCTGGTGACACAGAGTCAGAGCCAGCCCCAGGCTGGCACAGCCCCTCAGGGTCACCAACCCAACCTAGAACCCTGCTCTGCAGCATTCACCTTCAACCATAGCCCCAAGCACCACATCCAAACCACCCTGAAACACAGCCAGGCTGGGGGACTCCACCACCTCCCTGGGCAGCTCATGCCACTCCCTCACCACTCTCTCCAAGAAAAACTCTTCCCTAATGCCCAATCTAAACCTCCCCAGCCCCAGCTTGAGGCCATTCCCCCTTGTTGTGTCTCCAGTTCCCTGTGAGCAGAGCCCAGCAGCAGCCTCTCCACAATGTCCCTTCAGGTAGCTGCAGACAGCAATGAGCTCTGTCCTCAGCCTCCTCTTCCTCATACTGACCATCCCCAGCTCCCTCAGTTGCTCCTCATCAGATTTATTCTCTAGACTCTAAACACATCCCTGCATGGATGCATTGGTGGAACCTCAGGCACCTTGGGAAAGGGTCTGGTGGAGCAGAAAGGGCTAATTTTCTAGAGTCACAGAAGCAGAGAATCACAGAATGGTTTTCATTTTTCACCTTTAATGTCATCAAGCCCAACCATCACTGCACACCCTCAGATCACCACTTAACCTTGTCCCTCAGCACCACATCTACACAGCTTTGAAATCCCTCTGCCATCTCCCTTGGCTGTCTGGTCCAGGGCTTGATGACCTCTCCAGTGAAGAAATTGTTCTTCATGTCTAACAATGTGCCCTTGTGGCCAAGAGGGACAATGGGATCCTGGGGTGTGTTAGGTAGAGTGTGTCCAGCAGATCCAGGGGGATTCTCCTCCCCCTCCACTCTGCCCTGATGAGACCTCACCTTGAGCACTGCCTTCAGTTTTGGGGCTCCCCAGTTTCAGAGGGACAGGGATCTGTTGGAGAGAGTCCAAGGGAGGTTGTGAGGATGCTGAGGGGACTGAGCACTGCCTGGGGAGGAGAGGCTGAGGGACCTGGAGATGCTCAGGCTGGAGAAGAGAAGACTGAGAGGGGATCTAAGAAATGTTTCTGAATCTCTGAGGGCTGGGGGTCAGGAGGGGGCACAGGCTCTGCTCACTGCTGCCTGGGATAGGCCAAGGAGCAATGGATGGAAGCTGCAGCACAGGAGGTTCCAGCTCAACACAAGGGCAACTTCTTTGCTGGAAGGGTCCCAGAGCCCTGGCACAGGCTGCCCAGAGAGGTTGTGGAGTCTCCTTCTGTGGAGCCTTTGCAGGCCTGTCTGGATGTGTTCTGTGTGCCCTGAGCTGGATTGTCTGGTCCTGCTCTGGCAGGGGGCTTGGAATGGATGATCCCTTTGGGTCCCTTCCAGCCCCTAACACCCTGTGAGCCTGTGGCCCTGTGAACCTAAACCTCCCTTGGTGCAACTTGAGGCTTCTTTCCTTTTGTCCCATTGCTTGTAACTAAGGTCTTTTGTGAGAAATTAAAATACCCTCAATGAACCATGAGAGACCTTGAACCTGGACCCTGAAAAGACCCAGACCCCAATATCTGACCCCTTCTTTCAGCCTTTCAAACACATGTTGAACCCTACACAACAACCATGGTTCTTCCTGCCTTAGGAGTCCTTTTTATCCACACCAGGGAAATTCTACTTTAATAGGCTTGCTAGGAGAAGCCATGGAGGACAGAGATGAGAACTTGCTGCTTAGATCATAGACAAGCCCTGCCAAAACCCACAAACTAGGTGTTCCTGCAACTGCCAAGGCTGGATTTGATCAACATTTTTATATATAGCAGGTCAGGCACTCAGAAAAGACATCCAGAAGTGGGGGTCTGGGGGTTCCTCTATGCTCAACTGTGCTTAGACTGCTTACCCAAAGAAGAGGGATCCTTGAGCTGAGTCTCTTCTCCAGGAGCTTGGATGCATCTCTTGCCTCCTGCCTGTGGTGACATAGAGAAAGCTGTGAGGTAGGACTAAAGTAATCTCCAGTTTAGGCTCTGTGGGAGGGCAACAGCATGTGCACTGGGCCAGCAAGGGGGCATCTGCAGAAGGCATCAGGTTCCCAGGCTGCAACACTGGGAGCTGTGTTGCCTTGAAGGATTGTCCAGTCCTGTGTTTGACAGAGGGCACACAGGAGATGTTGGGAGCTGGCAGCACTCTGGTCCAGGACTGTCCAGTCCTGTGTTTGACAGAGGGCACACAGGAGATGTTGGGAGCTGGCAGCACTCTGGTCCAGGACTGCCCAGTCCTGTGTTTGACAGAGGGCACACAGGAGATGTTGGGAGCTGGCAGCACTCTGATCCAGGACTGTCCAGTCCTGTGTTTGACAGAGGGCACACAGGAGATGTTGGGAGCTGGCAGCACTCTGATCCAGGACTGTCCAGTCCTGTGTTTGACAGAGGGCACACAGGAGATGTTGGGAGCTGGCAGGACTCTGGTCCAAAAGGCTTGGGGGTTGTCAACAAGTCCCTGCTGCAATTTTCCTTTGCCCAGCTGTGGAAGACCTGTGGGAGCTGGCAGCCTGTCCCCATTTACTTTGCAGACAGGCTGGGATCCCAAACACCATCAGCTCTGGATCTCCAGAAGCATTTCTGCTTTGGTCTCTGACCACACATCTCTAAGCATGACACAGAGCAGCAGGAGTGATTCCATCACCCCCATTTAAGACCATTGCCCCCATTCCTTCCTATTGACAGTCAGGTAGTCCAGGCTTGAGCTCGAAGTAGTTGAGTCCTTGGCCTTTCACTAGCCTGCAAAGCTCTTCTGCTCTGCATCTCTGTTCTCATGTGCAAAACAAAGCCCTCAGAGTAGGAGTGCAATGCAAAGGAGAAGTTCCCAGAGCTTTGCAGCACTGCAGGGAAAAGAGAAGCTTACCCTCAGCCAGGAGCAATCCAGGATGCTTTTCTTCTCAGTGCTGGGCTGCAGGAAAGGGTGAGGCTGGGCTACAGATTTCTGTGAGAATAGAATCCAGCAGGAAGGAACTGAGGAGTGAATGTTTCCTTGGGATCAATAGATGGAGATTCCCTCTCTGGGAAAGGGAGGGAGTGGAGCTGCAGCTGAGATCACTGTGTCCTCCAGGCATGAGTCTCTCCAGGGCTGCACTGACACCAGTGGCTGTTTCCTTCCCATCTCATCAGGCCTCTTTCAGATAAGGAGCACAAGCAGCAGCAGGGTCCTGCTCACTGCAGCTCTTTTCTTTCTGTTGATTAAGCCTGGGAAAGCACCAAGGGCCATGCACTGTGGTGTCCTCTGCATGCACATTACCATGCACACAGCACAGAGTCCCTTAGCCAAGCACTTGGCTCTCAGGAAAAGGAGTCAGGACCAAACCTACAGCTTGGCTTTTCCCACTTCCTCAGGAGGGCCTGAGGCTGCAGCCCAGAACTGTTTCATGAGTCCAGAATTTCCTCCTTTAGATCATGAGAATAAATTTGTTGAGGAGCAACTGAGGGAGCTGGGGATGGGTAGTGTGAGGAAGAGGAGGCTGAGGGCAGAGCTCATTGCTGTCTGCAGCTACCTGAAGGGACATTGTGGAGAGGCTGCTGCTGGGCTCTGCTCACAGGGAGCTGCAGACAGGCCAAGGGGGAATGGCCTCAGGCTGAGGCTGGGGAGGGTTAGATTGGACATTAGGGAAGAGTTTTTCCTGGAGAGAGTGGTGAGGGAGTGGCATGAGCTGCCCAGGGAGGTGGTGGAGTCCCCCAGCCTGGCTGTGTTTCAGGGTGGTTTGGATGTGGTGCTTGGGGCTATGGCTGAAGGTGAATGTTGCAGAGCAGGGTTCTAGGTTGGGTTGGTGACCCTGAGGGGCTGTGCCAGCCTGGGGCTGGCTGTGACTCTGTGATTCTAACTCAGGTCTGTATTTGCACTTCTCTGAGGTCCCTGGTCTCAGGCCCCAAATTCCATTCTTCAGTCATAGAATCCCAGCATGGTGAGGGTTGGAAGGGACCTCCAGGATGATCTAGTACAACTCCCCTGCTAAAGCAGGGTCACCCACACCAGATTACCCAGGATCATAAATCCACAACCTCTCTGGCCAGACTGGTCCAGGGGTTTGGCACCTTCTGAAGAGAGTTTTTCCTCTCACCCACAAGGAAACTCCTGAATCCTACTGCCTGTTGCCCCTTGTCCTGTCACTGAAGAGTCTGGCTCCATCCCCTTGCCCCCTATTTAGACACTAATGAGCACTGACCAGATCCCCCCTGGGGCTGCTCTTCTGCAGGCTCTCAGCCCCAGGGTCTCAGCCTTTGCTCCTCACAGAGCTGCTCCAGGCCCCTCAGCAGCTTTGCAGCCTCCCTTTGGTCTCACTGTAGTAATTCCCTGGATAAGGAGTTCCCTGGGTACTCCTCAGATTTGGCACATTTCTTCTGCAGGGTCTCAGTGCCACAGCACAAAAAGGCTTAGTTGCTATAGCTGCAGGGAAACTGAGGCAGAGGGAAGCTGCATGAGTCACCCAGCAGAGCTGAGCCAGACAGCAGCAGGAGCCAGAAGAGACATCCAGGGCATTCCCATGGCTGCAGAGTGCCATGTGCCTATTTATAGCCCTGCTTTGGGTACCCACCCATTTCCTCAAGCCATAACCTCACTGCTGATCCCTGCTAACACTAACACACTGAGGCTGCACTGCACTAGCTGCAGCTTCCTTGCTCCCAGGACCTACAGTCCTTGCACCAGAAGTGCTGGGGGAAAAGAGTTATGGAACCAGCCCGGGTGGAAGTGAGCTCCAAGTTCATCCAGCCCAGCCTAGCACTCCACCACCTCCCTGGGCAGCCCATTCCAATGCCAATCACTCTCTCTGCCAACAACTTCCTCCTAACATCCAGCCTGACCCTGCCCTGGTACAGCTTGAGGCTGTGTCCCCTTGTTCTGTCCCTGGGTGCCTGGCAGCAGAGCCCAACCCCAGCTGGCTACAACCTCCCTTCAGGGAGCTGCAGAGAGCAATGAGCTCTGCCCTGAGCCTCCTCTGCTGCAGGCTGCACACCCCCAGCTCCCTCAGCCTCTCCTCACAGGGCTGTGCTCCAGGCTCCTCCCCAGCCTTGCTGCCCTTCTCTGGGCACCTTCCCTGGAGGTGTTTAAGGCCAGGCTGGATGAGGCTGTGGGCAGCCTGAGCTAGTGTGAGGTGTCCCTGGGCACGGCAGGGGGCTTGGAGCTGGATGGTCCTTGTGGTGCCTTCCAACCCTGACAGATCTGGGATTCTCTGATTCTATGCTTCTCTGATTCTGTGATTCAATGATTCTGTGATTCTATGGTTCTATGAAAAGGAGAGGTGATGGCTGTGATATTGATGGCTTTGCCCAGATCACATGGAGAACTTTCTCCAGCCTTGGACAAACCAGGAGAAATCCTGGCCCAGTGCCCTGTCTTCTGCCTGCTCTTCCCTTTGGGCTACCACATCTGCTGCAGCAAATGGTTTCATTTGGCTGGGCTGGAACATTTTGCTCAGCTTCTCTTACTCTTACTCTCTTGAGTGTGGA
This sequence comes from Eubucco bourcierii, assembly GCA_013396675.1. Taxonomy (NCBI): domain Eukaryota; kingdom Metazoa; phylum Chordata; class Aves; order Piciformes; family Ramphastidae; genus Eubucco; species Eubucco bourcierii. The sequence continues at coordinate 33,684 of VWZE01007797.1, forward strand.
GCTGGAAGCACTTCTCCAAGGATATTTGCTGTGGAACTGAGCCCCTCTTCAGACACCAAGTGCAAGAATGCATTTTCAAGAGCCCATTGCCCCCCAGGGGCTTCCACTGCCTTGCTTATGGACAGAGGCAGCCCAAAGCTTGGCGTGTGTCTGGCAGAACTCTTCTATCGACTCTTTCCCCCCTTCATCCAAAGATAAATAAGTAAGAAACAAACTTTTGGTTGAAATGACTGTTTTGGCAAGAAATCTTTGTTTTAACAGAAGTGTTCCTGGTTTTGTTTGGGGGTTTAGTTACTCAGGAAAAAAAAACAACCAAAAAACCAACAATCCAAACCATCTCTGTGCTGTTTGCTTAGTGCAGGCTCAGAAAGGCAAAAGGTTTTCTCCTCTCCTTGACACATGGATGTCAACTTTTGCTATCATAAATAGCCCTCAGAAGGAAGGAGTCATCTGCCAAAAGGCTCTGTGAGGTGGCCAGCAAGTGCTTGATGTGAAAAAGCTGCCCCTAATAACAGCTTTGTCTTCAGCAGGGAGGCCAAGCCCAGGATTTCTTCCAGTCCCTCAAATGAGGATTTGCTTCAGCCCAAGATCCTTTCACTCCCCACTAAGGCTCTCAAAACTCTCTGGAGCTAAGCCTCTGCTGCAATGATCATGCCTTGAATATTGACTTCAGTGTTGGGCTCCTCACTCCAAGAGAATCACAGAGTGTCAGGGGTTGGAAGGGACCCCCAAATCTCAACCAGCCCAATCCCCCTGCCACAGCAGCATCTCCTAGAGCAGATCCCACAGGAACACATCCAGGCAGGGTCTGAATCTCTCCAGAGAGGGAGACTCCACAGCCCCCCTGGGCAGCCTGTGCCAGGGCTCTGGCACCCTCACAGGGAAAAAATTCCTCCTCCTGTTTCAATGAAACTTCCTCTGCCTCAGCTTCCACCCAGTGCCCCTTGGCCTGTCCCTGGGCATCACCCAGCAGAGCCTGGCTCCAGCCTCCTGCCACTCACCTGCACATCTTTAGAGCCATTGCTGAGGTCACCTCTCAGGCTCCTCCTCTGCCAGCAGCACAGCTCCAGCTGCCTCAGGCTCTGCTCCTCCCAGAGCTGTTCCATTGCCTTCAGCATCTCTGTGGCTCTGTGCTGGACTCTCTCCAGCAGTTCTGTGTCCCTCTGGAACTGGGGGGCCCAGAACTGGAGACAGGACTCCAGCTGTGGCCTGAGCAGGGCAGAATAGAAGGGGCAGGAGAACCTCTCTCAACTAACCACAGCCCTTCTAACCCAGCCCAGACTGGCATTGCCCCTCCTGGGCACCAGAGCACATTGCTGGCTCAGGCTCACCCTCCCATCAACTAGGACCCCCAAATCCTTTTCCTCTTTCCTGCCTTCCATCAGGTCCCAAGAGTGACATTGAGGAGCTGGAATGTACCCAAAGAGGGGTGAGGTGTATAGAGCACAGTCTCATGAGGAGCAGCTGAGGGAACTTGGGGTGTTTAACCTGGAGAAGAGCAGGTTGAAGGGAGACCACCTTGCTCCTTAGCATGGTCTCAGCAGAGCAGATGGGCAGCATCACCCCTCTTGAGCTGCAAGCCATGCTGCTTTTGACCAATCCTCCCCTAGGTAGGGTTGGGGTAGGATGGGATAATCAGTACCTAAGCAGACACCAAAATATCTCTGCTTTGTACCAGCTGGACAACTTCAGCCAGCAAAGTCTGGATTCCAGCAGAGTTTTGTGATAAAGCTCCAAAATCAGTGCTAAGAAGCTTCTGTGTGCTCTGGAATGAACGCAGGAATATGGAAATCCTGCCTGGAATAATTTTTTTTACATGGCACAAAGGTACAGAGGTTGTCAGTGTTGAAGTGTGAGCATCCATCTGCTCACCAAGGTGGTGCAATTGCATCCAGGCCTAAAACCACAGGATAATACAGGCTGAATGCAACTGCAAAAGGACTCTGGTCCACTCTTCTGCTCAGTCTAGGTCATAGAACCATAGAACCATAGAATTATAGAACCATAGAACCATAGAATCATAGAATTATAGAATCATAGAACCATAGAACCATAGAATCATAGAATCATAGAATCATAGAACCATAGAACCATAGAATCATAGAATTATAGAATCATAGAACCATAGAACCATAGAACCATAGAACCATAGAACCATAGAATCATAGAATCATAGAACCATAGAATCACAGAATCACAGAATCAAGCAGGTTGGAAGAGAGCTCCAAGCTCACCCAGCCCAACCTAGCACCCATCCCCAGCCAATCAACCAGACTATGGCACTCAGTGCCCCATCCAGGCTTATCTTGAACACCTCCAGGGACAGGGACTCCAGCACCTCCCTGGGCAGCCCATCCCAATGCCAGTCACTCTCTCTGCCAAGAACTTCCTCCTAACATCCAGCCTAGACCTCCCCTGGCACAACTGGTCCTTGTGCAGAAGTGATTCCCAAGAACAAACCATGGCCTGGTTCTCTCACATGATAGAGAACTCCTTTAGCAGCAAGGGACATCCTCTTGCCAAGAGGAACCAGAGACAAGGTGTTCAGGTCTCCTTGCAGAGGTCCTGTGTGTGTGCCAGGCTGTTCATGCCTGGGCAGCAGGCCAGCTGACATGAAACCAGAGCTTTAACTGAGGACATGACATGTCTGTGTGATGCTGCTGTGATCACCCCACGGCAGCTACAGCTCTGGAGGTATCTGGTATCTTCCACATCGGTTCTCTCTCTGTTGCTACTCTGAGCTTGGCATCCCATGAGCATGGATGTGGCTCCTGCTCTGAAGTGCTGTGGGTGCACTGCCAAATGCCAAGCAGTGGCCCTGGGGAGGCTGAGTCACAGCAGTGCATCTCCTCTGACATTTCCACAAGTGCTGTCTCTGCAGCCACCCTCTCGGAGCACATGAGGCTGATGTTTGGAGGTCTCTGGCAGAGAGGTCTCCACTGCTGGAGTGCTACATCTGCCACTGGGCAGCAGGGCATTTCTAGTTCCAAACTTGGGTGTATCTGTGGTTGTGATGGTTTGGGAGTTCCCTGCCCCCCACACTTTGTAAAATCACCCAGACTAGGCTCAGCCAGCTGGAAGTGAAGGACTGAAGCTCTGTTTGCAGCTCAGCACAATGGACAAGCAGAGATATACACAACAGACAGGAATAGCTACAGACATAGACAAGTTAAAGGCAATACAGAAACACAACTCCCCTCCCTGAAATCAGAGACCCCAGGAGGGGCTCCCAACCACCATTACACCTTCTCCCCACACCTATACCTTACCCCAGGGTTTGCCTTATGTGCAAGGTGAGCGTGGGGGATGGGCCAGGGGAGTTAGAAGGAAAGTGGTTAGTGAGGTTAGCAGAGAGGAGGAGGCCAGAAGCTGCTAGACAGCCCCAGAGTGTCTGCAAGCCTGAGTGTCTTATCTTTGTTTTGTATTCTTAAACATCTCAGCAAGCCTATGAGTGCAGCAGACATCACAGTTGCTTTCCTTTCACACCCTGCAATATAATTTTTCTCTATTAAAATATCACAATTAGCCTCAAACCAGCACAGTGATCTTCATTGCAACCTTCACTGTATGAGCCGCTCAGAACCAGGCCAAAACTGATGGGTTTGGGTTTCTTTTACCATCTCCTGACCAGAAATGTTCCCTCAGAATCCTCTCTCCCTCTTGTTCTCTGTCTTCCCCCTTCTCTCTCTGTGTGTTTCTCTCTCCAATTTTGATTGCTTCCTTTACACATCCATTTCATGACAACCTTGTTTGTTGCTTTTGGCTACCGGGCCAGCATATATAGGGGATTACAATGGAGTCTCTGTTCCCACAATGGTTGTTGAGTTGCCTCACACAAGTGCCAACTGCAGTCCAAATCTGTTCATATCTCTCTGTCTCTTTTTTTTTTTTTTTCTTTTTTTTCCTCCCTTTTAATATATAAATATATTTT
>VWZE01007798.1:1035-21889 GCA_013396675.1 Eubucco bourcierii
CTATGAGGACAGGCTGAGAGAGTTGGGGCTCTGCAGCCTGGAGAAGAGGGGACCTTCGAGGGGACCTGATAGTAGCCTTCCAGTATCTGAAGGGGGCCTACAGGAAGGCTGGGGAAGGATTATTTACAAGGTCCTGCAACGACAGCACAAGGGGCAATGGGTTTAAACTGGCAGAGGGGAGATTTAGACTGGATGTTAGGAAGAAGTTCTTTACAGTGAGGGTGGTGAGGCACTGGAACAGGTTGCCCAGGGAGGTCGTGGCTGCTCCCTCCCTGGAGGTGTTCAAGGCCAGGTTGGAAGAGGCCTTGAGTGCCCTGTACTAGTGGGAGGTGTCCCTGCCTATGGCAGGGGGTTGGAGCTAGGTGATCCTTGAGGTCCCTTCCAACCTTACCATTCTGTGATTCTGTGATATTCTAGTATGGTTGAAACCAGTATAGAATAGTAAGCCATTTTTCAGTGGTTCTGTCCAGGATAACTTCAGTTCAAGCCTGAATGTTTCCTCTCTGATGCAGTGAGGCAGAGAGCATATGTGGGCACTACGGCTGAATGACTCAAAACCAGTATCAACACCATATAAAAATGGTATGCTTCTGTAAGTATTTTTTTTGCTAGAGGCAATTGTAGGTGAGCCAAGAAGCAGCAATTCTGGCACAGGATTGCTTCATATCATGCATTCTGATGTCAACTACATGCCATATTCACAGAATATTGAGTGTCATCCTTTTGTGTTCATCTCCCTTCTCGCTTCCTAAAAAAATCTCTTGTTACCACTTACGCCTTTAAAATTGGTCTTCTCCTCTGACCTAGCCTCTTTCAGCAAGAGCTATACAATCAATGTCTATTGTCAGATTTAAAACTGAGGGATGTAGGAGACAAAAGACATGAAATATCATAGAGAATATTGAGTTACCCCAGCTGACATACTCTTGAACACACTACCTCGTGGGTATCCTTTGTAACGCAAGCAACTGCTCTCTTAGATGTGAAATATGCTTACCCACACACTGGAAAGCATTTCTTGTTTAAGTCAATGAATGACTTGTACACAACAGAAAGTAAGCAGGTCATACACTTCAAAATTAACCTGTCTTGCAAGCAGTTCCCAAACCATAGTTAATTTTACACAATATGAAAATCTTTCAAAGGATCCTATCTGTCTAACCTGTTTTCCCCTCGTTTATTTGTATTCAGGGTTTTTCTTAGCATTTTTAATAAATATCAGAATTTAAGTTTAACCAAAACTCTTTTCGCAGTTAAAACCTATCACCTTGCCATCTGAGCACACAATGTGATCACAAGTCATCTTTGTTGCCTTTCTCAGCACTAAAGGATTTGGGAAAGGAAGTGAGACAAAGAATGGCAGTGAGAAAAGAAACAGAGCAGGTCACCAAGATAAAATAGATGTACATTAAAAACTGCTTCTTAGCAGAGTGCTTTTCACCCACCACTTCTTCGCTGCTTTAGACAGAAAAATGTGCTCCAACCAAAATCCAGCTAAAGGACACATAATGGGCAAAGATACATGCATCATCCTACCACAAAAATAAAAACTTTTGGCAAATGTAGCATTTGTAAATTGTAAATTTCAAACTACAGAAACTGCAGTTGAAAAAAAAAACCAAACAAACCAACAGCTTTTAAAAATCAGACCAAGGAGGACAAATTCTAATTAATTCAGAGAATCACAAGAATCACAGACAGTTAGGGGTTGGAATTGACCTTGAAAGCTCATCCAGTCCAATCCCCCTGCCAGAGCAGGATCGCCTATACCAGATCACACAGGAACACATCCAGGTGGGTCTTGAATATCCCCAGAGAAGGAGACTCCACAACCCCCATGGGCAGCCTGTTCCAGTGTTCTGTCACCCTCAGAGCCCCACTACCCTGCCAGCCTTTCTTCTCCTCCTAACAGAGCCTCTTCAACTCTTGCTTCCAAGACCACTACCGATGTGGCCAGCACCATCTCTGCACTGCTTCCTTGGCCACTTTCGCCACTCCTGCAGCAGCAGCAAGAGAGTACCTGTTCCAGCACAGACCTTGAGCTGACAGCACGGTAGGCCATAACCATTTCACAGAGCAGCTACAGTTGGAAAAGACCTTTAAGATCAAGGTCAAACATCATTTAACTCTACCAGGGATACTACTATGCTATATCCTCGATCACCATATCTAGACAGTTTTTAAATACATCCAGGGAGGGTGATTCAGTCCCTTCCCTGGGCAGCCTGTTCCAGTCTCTGATAACCCTTTTGGTATAGATTTTTTTCCTAATCTCCTACCTAAGCCTTCCCTGTGCAACTGATTTGTACCAAGCTCCATGGCTCATATTCAATGCCGGCAGATTTGACCAGTTAGAAGCAGCGGTCTCGGCAATAGGAAGCACTAGGTTCTGAACTCAGATGGGAATCAAGCCTGGGGAATACAACCCATTTTCTGCTGAAAATTTCATTGCTTCCTTACATAAGCATTTCTTCACTAAACAGGTGAAATACAGACCCATTCTAACTTGGCACAATACTCATTCCTTAAGCAGACTGTTCTTTTCCATCTCCTGAAGTGCCTTGCCCCATACAGGCAGGGAAGGGTAAATGCACATTAAAAATTCCCTATCAGGCAGCCCACCAAAGCAAACAGACTTTAGCCTCAGCACCTCCTTTCACATTTTCACTAGGTAATATTTGTTTGTTTGTTTCCCTTTCTCCTCCTTGGTACAAATGTGAGATATCCCAGTTTCAGGATATTTACCAAGTTAAATACATTTACATAACCTAACCCTAAAAATAAAAAAGCTGTGTTAAGCTCTAGTTCTTGACTCAGGCATCAGCTTTAACAAAAGGCAAACCACACTTCACACAGAGTTGGGTCCTACAAATCAGCTCTTGGGCTTACCTACGTCAGCATGCTGAGTTCACTTAAGACATATAATCTAACCAGTCACAGTCTTCATCATTATTGCTGTACACAACAGATCCAAAGCCAGGCTTCCATGTACATTACTTCTGGTAGCAGTGCCCAATGAATCAACCTCCACCCCCTCAATGCATTGCTACCATGGAAAACAAAAGGAAGAGATTCTTGGGAACAAACCCTTGCCCTAAGATCAAATTAATAACAAAACTCTTTTTAAATTCTTGGCTAAACTTTAGCAATATGCTTTTACAAATGCTGCAGACACATATGAAAACATGAAATCTTTAAAATTTAGTTTTAGGAACAAAGGGACACATTCCTCTGAGAAAAAGGTTAATACTGAAGTCTGAAGGTGGGCAGAACAGAGCCCACTTCTTCCTTTTGTTTTTGTTTTTGCGTTTTTTTTATTCTCATACATCCATTGTTTTCTTTTCTGGTGTTCATTTTCAAATTTAGATGCTGAACTCCTGTTATCTTATAATTTCTGTGGCAACAGTGCAAAAAACTCCAACTGTACTGTGGTTTTGAGAGAGAGAAAACACTGAGTGGAAAGTTTGGTCTTATTTTTAACAACTTTTAAATAACTGTACATGAGAAAATAAAACCATGCAGCACTGTGTATTCATAGCCATCAAAGTACACTAAAGAAAGTAAATTATTAACATTCGTAAAAGTTTAGTAGAAACACTACAATCCTCACCACCAGGTGATGAATCCAAGGGCAGACTAGAAGGCAAACAGAGTGAGAGGCAATGCTGAGAGCTAACACCTTCATTACACATCCATCACATCAACCTCCAGAAGATGCCTCAACCAGACAAGTTTACATATCCCCTCTTCACTACCAGGTTTCTTCAACTAAAACACATTCATTTCCTCAGCATTTTGTCCCAAGCCCTTTCTCCAATCTTACCTTTGCTGGAACAGGTTAAGTACTAATTTACCCTTTTGAGTAATGGTGCTCCTTAAATCACCAGTGAATGAGAGTGTGAAGAACATGGGGTATAAATGACAAAACTCCCAACATTCAGAGGCTTAATCTTGAATGAAACATTTCTCAGGTAAAACATACCTTGAGACAGAGTCATTTGGCATAATTGAAACACATGTAGAAACTGGGTGTCTTAAGGGAAGGAAAAGAAATAAGCACAAGAAAATAACAGCCCAAGCACAGCTCATTCTGGTAAGATCACAAAGCAAGACTTATGTTTGTGCTGGTTCTTGCCAAAACCAAACCAGGTGCCATATTAAGTCAAGTAAGTTTGTCATGATCCAGATTAGCCACAGATGGGAGCCCTTTATTTTTGAACAAGCAAGGCATGACTATGAGCAGCATGGAATAAACCAAAGAAGTTCAAAAGGAAAAAAAATGAAATAAAATAAATATTTGTAAAAGAAAACAGATGCATCTCATGTGCAAGCTGAAACCACAATTGATTTTATCAAATACTGTAACCCTGTATTCAAACCAACTGCACTTTGCTATTTGATGTATACATTCATAATATGCTGAAGCCTAAAGCTGAAAGACAGATTCTGTGATAAGTAATCACTCTGGAAATAAGAATGTAGTGTAAATTCAACACAGATTCTGAATCAATAATCAAATAGAGATGAGTAAGCATGTGAAGAGCAAATCCAAAATTTGAAAAAAATTTGTACATATTATTAGAACTCAGAAATTTATGGGGAGCTCCTTTGTCATATGCCAATGACAACAAAACTGCTACGTGCCACCTCTGATGGATTAGACTCCAAACTGGAGCAATGCAAATTTATTTCTCAAGAAAATCTGCAGATGTTTTGAATGATTTTTTTTCCTTACTTATGCTAGAGATAGGCTGCTGTGAAAACTTCCTACTTGCCATATAAAACAGGTTCTCTGAAGTGTACATAAGACAAAGTCAGACCGTAATATTATGTCATAATGTAATAAGACAAAATATCAGAAAGGAGAGTATGAAATGCTACATATAAACAGTAAGGGGAGGCTGAAAGCTATACATTCAAGACATACCTTGGCATCAGAGTTAGATAGCTTTACAAAAATCTATTTATAGTCTTGCAAGCTATCATGTTCTGTAGCAAATAAAGTTACATGTATGTGGGTAAAACTATCTGTTAGCAAAGACCATTTCATTCATAATTGCTCATCTGTAATCAACTTTTCTCAGTTTCAAAACAGACCATTATGAGAAGGAACAAAATGCTAAATGTCAAGCTAAAGGTGCCCATTATGACCATTCACATCACCAGAACAGGTTGACTGATACAAGTGACCTTTTATCAGGTGAATGTGGAAAGTCTTCTCTACATCAAGATTAGAAGAGATCATAGAATCATAGATACACAACAATAGTTCATCATATCCAATATTTCTATGACTATTTCTCAAAACATTGCTTAAGCAGGAGTTTGAGTGCCCACAGGGATTTCTGTAATTCCAGGTGACCAATACACTTGGGGAAAACAAACAAAAGAAAGTTTTTTCTTTAAAGGCAAAATCTTGGTTTACCCAAAGAGTAATAAGCAATAAAAGCAATAAAAAGCAATAAAAATACAGTTAAGGATTATCTTAAAGTAGAACTCTGACTGACACTTCTCAGAGTTGGTGTCAATGGCATTTATGAATTGATTACATAGTGACTTAGAAGTAGACTCATTTCCTCTCTTTGCAAGGAATGCACTGACTATGGGCAAAATTAGATACTTATGGTGTACTTGTGATGTTGCCAGAATACAAACTTCCATCTGGGTTACAGAAGTCACAGACAGTACACAGAATACCATTTTGATTTTTCAGATTTCAATAACAGAGTATCCATTCTAATTCCTTGAAAGAATGTTATAGTCTTTACTACACAAAGTTACACTTGAGAAAATACAAATAAGTAAAACGGGATGCACCTCTGAAGAGCACAAATTAATTTACTGCATTAGCCTAAGCAATAATAATTATCTGCTTTGTCAAAGTTGTAGGATCAGCTGGTGCTGGCACACTTCAGAGACACTATGCTATACACATCAATGTTCATGAGAAAAAAAAATTGTTTTCTGCATGCTATGAGAAGCTATGTTTCACATAAAAGTTGTGGACAAAGCTGCTCTTTTGTTGACATGCTGTGTTATGTGTATTACGAAGCCATTCTGTTCTGTTCCCCATGCAGAAATTCCAAGCCTTGCACATTTTTTGGCACAACATTAACTGTATGGTTTATTCTATGACAGGTTAAAATGCACAGGAAACTGTTACACATTGTGAAATGAAGAGCAATACAGACTGTGACAAACTGAGCAGGCAATGTGAAAGGATATAAAGATATAGACACTTACATATTCGTCATCACAAGGGCTCATAGAGTAATATCCCTTTATGGGCAAACAGGTACACATTAAAATAAAGAAGAAGATTTAAAAAAAAAAAAAAAAATTAACAGAAATATATCACAGAGAAAGGCACAGTTCTAAAAAACCAGCAAATATCAACTGGCTAAAAATTAACAGACCATTAGCTTTGAAAAGAAAGGTGTAAGCACCTTCTGCCAGTCCACATCCTTGTATGTTTTAGGACTGACATCAGTCTGGTTTATGATGTGTTTATATTACAACAGTTGTCAAACACACTTAGCCTACACATGATTCCATTGTAACTGTCAGTTAGAACAGTTACATACCAAGCACTGAAACATTTATATGAACATGGTTTCTATTGTTCACCACACTGCGGCAGCTAACAGGAAGATATCAGTGAACAGGGCACTGATCAGGAGACCTCAGCTTCTGAGAAAGCAGCTGCAAGGATTCTCCATGCTTGCTTATTCTGCAGTTTCTCACCAGCAAATAATAAAAGCTGAGAGAGACATTTTAATGTGTTTCAGCAATGTTATCAATTCCTCATTTCAAAAGGCTCCAGGGAGAAATTAAGAAAAAGTCTCTGGAAGGAAACCTAAGATGTAGTTACCAAAATTTTTTAAATGGTGTATTCTGTGGCATGAGTACTTTAGTTCCTTTAATTAGACTAAAATATTTAACTCACAACAGTTTGGTAGCTATAAAGAACAGTTCAACTTAAAAGTACACAGTTCAACACAATTAAACGTGACCAACATCAATTATTCTGCTTTTACTCTTTTTGTGCACATCTTTCAATACTTACTTTAGAGAACATCTATGTGTAGACCAATAAGGACACAAATGCTATGTGTAGCAGACATATCTTTAACAGATATATACAAAGTAGAATGTATAAGGAAGTTGTCACTTCACTGTAAGCAGAAAATAAAGTACTTTCTGTCCTGTAACCTGTTTTTTAAACCTGACATTATTACAGAGTTCCCTGATGTGAATGAGTAGTTTAACTTTCATGGTGCTATACACACATACAGACAGTTCCTGGCAAAGACACTGTACAATTAAGACAAAGGACAACATTGATAGAGACCAGTGTGGGCAATGGAAGCCAGGAGACATCCTGTACCATGAGGAGAGGGCACTTCCACATAGGCACAACTGGAGGTAGTGAAAACATACGGAGGCGTCAAGACAAAGACGACATTAAAGGAAAGATTTAACGCTAAAGAAAACCACACAAGGTTGGACCAGATGACCTTTCAAGGTCCCTTCCAATCTAGACTATTCTAATTGGAGGAAAATAACAGGGAAAGTCTGTGGGAATCCTTACTGACAGCAACACCTTACCTTTAGAGATGAGGAATTTATGCAAACAAAACAACCTGCCCAAGTTGCTGCAGGTGACTGTTTTAACTTGTGAAAAAAGTTTTGTCATATACTGTATCAGTGGTAAAAAAGAGTTGCTCTTTGCTTATATAAAGAATCATAGAACGGTCTGGGTTGGAAGGGACCTCCAAATATCATGTAATCCAACCCCATCCCTTCAGTCACTAGGGGCATCCTCAACTAGATCAGGCTGCCCAGAGCCCTGTCAAGCCTCACCTTGAGTATCTCCAGGGATGGGGTCCCAACCACCTCCCTGTGTAACCTGTTCCAGTGTTTCACCACCAGTAAAGAATCTGTTCCTAACATCCAATCTAAATCTGCCCTTCTCTAGTTTGAAGCCATCGCCTCTTGTCCTATCACCGTAGGCCTTCGTAAACAGTCTCTCTCCAGCCTTCTTGTAGGTCCCCTTCAGGCACTGGAAGGCTGCTCTTAGGTGTCCCCAGAGCCTCCTCTTCTCCAGGCTCAACAATCCCAGCTCCTTCAGCCTGTACTTGTAGCAGAGGTGCTCCAACCCCATTTTTGTGGCCCTCCTCTGGACCCGCTCCATCAAGTCCATGTCCTTCCTACATTGAAGCAGGAAGTAGGTTTATTTCTTCTTTACCATATGTAAGTGGTAACATATAAGAATCATCCCATGGACAGGGATGAAGACCACTGATATATTTCATCACCAGAAAAGTCTGCTTAGGGTAGATGCTGTTTGCTGTAATGTGAGTATTATTTTTTTAAAGGAAAGAGTGTACATCCACATAATGCTTGGTGAATTTCTGTAACCTGCCTCCTAGGTTTCGTGTGGTTTCCTGGTACAGAAAACTGTTTCACAAGTAAGAAACAGAGTATCTGCCACCAACAATTTCAGCCTAACTGCCTGTTGGTATTTGCTCGATAAAAAGCACATTTAAGGGAAAAAAAGCACACAGTACAATAAAAAAAGAAGTGCATGCTAGTTAGTCTTTACAGCTGTCCCAAAACTCCCCACAAATTCTCCTTGGGTGCAGTTTCTAAGTGACAGTTTAATGTTCCAGAAGGGTTGACACTTCTGGCCAGTGATAGAACTACCAAAAGGAAAAAAAAAGTTTTGCCACAGCTTTAAGAGTTGTGCCTTAAAACTTGCAAGGGACATTAATTCACCTAGTTGTAGCTACAGGTAAAGAGAATCAAAGTGAATAGCAGTAAAAACATAATGGGTGTTCCATTTTATTCCATGACACTGGAGCAATGTGCACAAACTCTACAGCCCTCTTGCCACAGGAAGATTCTCCGGTGGTTAACACACATCTTGACTCTCAACAGAAACTGCATGCCTGAAGAAGCAATTTCTGGTTTTCCCTTTAACCCAAAGTTTAGAGACTATCATTACATTATTGTTAATCCAAGAAAATCCAGGAACAGAACACCTATTTGTGGGTTCAGACTTGAGTCTATGCTATTTTCAATGGGGAGTGATGCACAGTGTTGTGGCAGTAAAGAGCCAGGATCCTCTAGGCTTTGGGGTGTGTGTCAAACAGAAAAAGTAAGGCATAAATAAAGCACAGCCCATGCTTCCTACACACCAGATAAATCACTATTAGAAAACAAAGCAATCAAAAAACAATTACAAAGAAAAAAAAAAAAAAGGAAAATTTATCTCAAGAGTATTACAGATATAAGGGACTATGAGAGATGACTTTAAAACTACTGTTTTCAAATTTCCGATTACCCACATCAGTTCCCTAGCCAAATGAATATTAGAAAGTCAGGAATCTCACTAAATCTTCAAATGAATGTTTCCTTAGCTTGTCAGACGTGTTTCTTTGACCTCCAATTCACTGATCCAAGACTTTCGCTTTGACAATCCTCTCAGGTTTCTTAACTCCTTATTTAGGACCACAGATATTAAACTGTATGATGGAAGATGGGGATAGCATTCAATTGCAGCTACAAAAAAAGCTTTATGGTAAAATAGGGCTTTAGAGAAGTCTTGGAAACACTTCTCAACCATAATACAGTAGTGTGGCCTCTTTCCCCCTATAGGCAACAGATGCATCTTGTTAATGGATTGTAGACCAGGCTCCCAAGCTGACCCAGGAGGTCAAGGAGCTGGCAAGAGCTGTGAAGTTGTTCTGTGAAAGAATGAGATGTAAGCCAACTTATGAGAACACACAAAGGAACAGTCAACACCAGAAGCCCTTGTTAAGTAAGATTTTGTGGGTACGATTACACTGGGATTTTTGGGTTGAGAGATGTCATTGCCTCAGGTCTTAAAAGCCAGTTTGGTAAGAAAGACTTGTTCTGGGATCTGCCCTCCTGATAAGGAGTTTCTTCCACTATGAAAGGACAGGCCTTTCACAGGGAGCAAACCAGGAAGCTAATGCTTGTACAATAGCAGCACACATGAGTCAGGGATACATGCTACCTTTATTGCAGTTTCAAAGTCTGAGACCTCAAGGCTTGTATTACACAATACTATTTTCCTGACATTAAAGTTTGAACACAGAGCACAATGCACTGGGAACAAAATCAAGCTTGCACACAAATAATGCTACCAAGGATATAATCCAAGGCATAGTCTTTAATTTCCTGGGGTGATACTTCATTTTGGTTACAGCACTGGTACAGTCCTCCTTCCCACTATAACTGGAGACTACTAGTGTATTGTAGCTCATTTAACAAAATCACAGAATCATGGAATAGACCTCATGGATCATCTAGTTCCTGCCATAGGCAGGGACACCTCCCACTAGTACAGGCCACTCAAGGCCTCGTCCAACTTGGCCTTGAACACCTCCAGGGAGCATCCACAACCTCCCTGGGCAACCTGTGTCACTGCCTCACCACCCTCACTGTAAAGAACTTCCTCCTAACATCTAGTACCAAATATACCATAGACCTCAAGTACACATCTCAGAGAATGACACAACTTTCACATTTTCTCCTCTGAGAACCTGCTCCTAAACCTGGATTGTCCCCTGAGTTGCACCAGTATAGCTGACTGTAAACTCAAGCACTTCCTCTTCCCAACTATGTAATGCACACCTGCTCATTCCCCAAGTAGAAGTGGCACGAGTTGATGCTGCATGCCAGTACAACAAAACAAGTAATTTCATAGAATGGTTAAGGCTGGAATGGACCTCTGGAGATCATCTAGCCCAATACCTGCTAAAATAGGTTCACCTACACCAGGTTGCACAGGAACACATCTAGGCAGGTTTTGAGTATCTCCAGAGAAGGAGACTCCAGAACCTCTCTGATCGCCTGTTCCAGTGTTTTGTTGTACTCAAAGTAAAGAAGTCTTTCCCCACGTTCAGATGGAACTTCTTGTGTTCCAGTGTATGCCCACTGTCTCTTGTCCTGTTGCTGGGTGTGACTGAAAAGAGTCTGTCCCTGTTCTGTTCTTTTGCCACTTGCCCTTTACATATTTATAAGCACTGATAAGATCGCCTCTCAGAGCAGTCTGCTCTTCTCCAGGCTCAACAGCCTCAGGTCTCTTGGCCTTTCCTTGACAGAGAGATGCTCCAAGTTCCCCCAACATCTTTGCAGCCCTCCACTGGACTCTCTCCAGTAGTTTCCTGTCTCTCTTGAACTGAGGAACCCAGAACATTTTTTTGTTAATGATTTTATTTTCATCTCATCTATTTACAGATACTGATTTGCCAAAACTAATTTATTTTAGGATCTGTTCCTGACACTGGTGATGTCAGGCAGACAGGTTCAAATCTTGATTATCCAAGACAAAGTGGGGGAGAAAAAAAAAACCATATAAAACAAACCACCATATTTAATGCCAACTAAAACTCTTTAAATATTGCCATTTTTTCCCCTTAAAATCTCTCATGATCTTGCCTACACAGTGTCCTAACAGTAAGGATGAACAAAGGACCTGACCCTCTGTTAGTCTCTTCCCTCTGCAGTTACACAGGTGAGTGCCCCTTGCAGCATAAGGAGTTCTGTGAAATGGAGTGTGATCTTTCCAGCTACTCCAATGTCTGCAGTTAGTTATGAACAAAAAGTGAAGAGACCTTCCAACAAAAATCCAGCACAGATGCTGCAAATTCATGCTACTACCTAGACTGGGTCACGATGCCTCCAGCTTTATTCCAAAACTTAGGCAAAAACCTGAAACCACTTAAGGATAGACCAATAACATCTATAACAATGAGGTATTTGGAATTTGGTTTTCAGTCCATTTCATCTGGCTTTCTGGATTGACAAAGTCAAGGAGTGGTCAGAAGTATTTTGGGACAATGATGAAGGAGTCTCAATTTTCTCCTCATAAGATGTGCTATAAATATATAGTATCTTCTTATAGTTACTTGTTTTTCTACATGTTTGCTATTTATGTATAAACCCAGTATTCTCTATATAGACAATAAACAATCAATCAAGTGTGGACAAAAGGATAAGATGACGAAACTTGGTTATGATGCCGCAAAGATCTACAAGGCAAGACTGTGATTATGCCTCCAAAATTTGGCTCACGCCTCAGAGAGTCTGAGAGTGTAGGTCTGCTTATAGAAACATTTGATTTCAACCACAGTAGCTACTGTAATGTCACTGTCAAGGAGTGACCTAAACCAGTTGAGAAACCCTTAATCTAAACAGTCTCAGTGCTATAGCTGTCCTGGGCCTTCACTAAATAGAACTTTGCTAGCACAGCAACTACCTCAAACAGTGTGGGTAAAGAAGCCATGAAGTCAATACAGAAATAGCTACAGTAGTACAGCCTAGTATGAAAATAGATGCAACTGTGCCAGAAGAACACAGCTTTACTCATCCCAACCTGGTTAATTTGGGACAGAAGGGAGACAGATCTACTTACAAGAGTACCACCAAATCCTCTTTATCTGACCTATCAACATAGATGGAGACTGTGCTGAAGTGCCCACAGTGGTGCAAGCACAGTGGCAAAGGTACTAGAAAAAGGCAAAAGAGGAAATATGGTTGCAAGAGGAATAGCCAAGAATCAACCATGTCTTGTAAAAGCTCCCTCTCCATTTAGGCAAAGGAGATTGAGCAGAACATTAACAGGCACAAGCAGTTAGCTATACTTCAGCCATCTGAAAAGGAATAAGAGGCTGGTAAAGTGGGAAAACTCCCAACCCTAGGGCTCCTGAACTGCGTATCACTAAGATCAGATTGGATATGGGATTTAAAGCCCATCACATAAATAAAAAACTGTGGCTTGAGTCTAACACATAAATGTCCATCGATCAATTGGCTCTTAGACACATGGGAAGATCTCTCTTCCTCCTCTCTTCCCTGTTTGTTCTTACAATCCTATCTGATGCTTGTCCTTTTATCTGGTAAAGACAATTCACACTTGGGTTATAGGAGTATCACTCAGATCATAAAGTAGAAAGGAACAGAGTGTGTATTCAGAGCTGAGCAGCACCTTCCATAGTTAAATCAAACTGCCTATGATAAGCATTAAACCACACTCATGACATTAGTTATAGGGTTGGTTGTTTGAGGGGGTTTGTTTAAATATTCAGTTAGCATTTTAACAGATACACAGCTTACTGTTATCATAACAACAGAATTAATCATACCTAGGCAGCTATGACTGCATAACCACATCATTCATCAGCATTTGAAAGCCAGCAAAACCTTACATATTGCCATAGTCTTGTATGGGTTGGACACATTATGTTTTGTCTTTGCTGCCTCATATTCACTGTCCAATATACAGTTGAACTGGTATTGTCTTTTGAGATAGCTACTTTAAGAAACACAAAACACTAATACTTACAGTTCCAGGCCTTGTGAAGTCAACACTTTGTCTCATCTGATTGCTGAACAAGCGAACACAAATGCTTTGCAAATACTCTGGTGTGATCTACAAATTAGGAAACATAGAGAGAAGACTGTTACAAAAAAGTTACCCCCTTCTACTAGACAAGTGTTTCTTATACTAAAAGGTTGTTGGGTTTTTTTAAGAGGGCAAGAAATCACACACTGGGGACTTGCTGATGCAAGCCCGAGGCACATACTACAGTCCTGTTCAGAAACTGAGAAAACTGCACACTCTCTTCATCTGGGAATAGTTCTGCTATTCACAAGACTAACTAACTAAACACTTTCAGAGAGTCCACAAGAAGCCCAGAATTTGTGGCACCTATGTTTACAAAACAGATTTTCCTCAAAAGACAAGTTGCCCAACAGGAAGCATGAAGCAGTTTTGTCCTTTAGACTTAGGCAATGGTATGTTGGTGTAGTGTCTAGCTAAAGAGCAGAACTTACACAACTGTTTTCTAGAGCAAAAAGAAAAACACGAATTGCACAGTACAGCACTTCATTTCAATGCAAAATACTTCAGCAAGTTTTGGCAATAGAACTGCTTGCCTTCAGAATGGTTATTAGCCTTCCCAGAACAGAGGTGAGAGGACTGAGATTATACAAACGCGAATGGGGGCACTCCTGATATTCACAGACCAAGACTGAGACAACAAATCCCTCCAAAATCACAATGTTCTAACTTCGACTTAATTTTATTCAATACTCAACTAGACGTAGGATTCAGAAATCCAGAAGCCAAGATTCATAATGGAAGAGCACCCCCAGCTGGACATATTTGGGAAGGACCAGAGTGACTGCCCAGCACAAGGCCGACGAGGGAAATTAAACAAGCACCTGCTGCAACAGAGAAGCAGCGCTGTTTCCTCCACTACAGAAAGTAAGAAAGTATCATCTTGGAGAGCACTGAAGTATGAAACGGGAGGCAGAAAATGAATGACTGTGTTTCCTACTATCAAAGTTCCCGTGGGTATCTGCTCTTAATACCTTTCCTAATCTGCCGTAAAGCAAAAGCCACTTCCCTGTAGTGATGGTGTAAGCAGTGACCCCAAATGTAGATGTTCTTACTGATAACAGGAGGCAAGTACATGCTGACTTTTCAGGAGGCAGCACAGGAACTCCTAGGTCATTCTTCCTGCTACCAATTCACAGCTCATTTTAAAGCACCTGAAGGTTACTAACTTCTGCCATAAGAACAAACTTCAAGTTATACAGAAGTTACAGTACAAAGGCATGGTCACAAAAGATGAAGCATAAAATGCGCTTTGTATAAAAATACCATAAAAAGTTGTAACTTCTCTAGTCACACAGTTTAACCCAAAGAGTAACTCTTACTTCAGTCCCCTTCACCAATTAAATTGACAAGTTCAGCTTAGCAGAATAGAGAGCAAAGCTTTTCCTCAACAAAATTTCGGATGAGAAGATTGTTTCCACCCCAGTGTAACTTAGAGCAGACCTGGCAGTAGATGTAAATACACAGCAACCTTTGATGAGCTGGATTGCAAACAGTAATCACAGAAATGCCCTCTAATCACTGCTGATGCCAAAGCTCAAAGGGAACTCTCACAAAAGATCCACGATGTCTTGTGAGATGGTTATAGTTTCTTCTGGATTTCTAAGCCAGCACAATTCAGCCCATCTTCTGCACTACCTTCATCCCAGCACACAGGGACAACAGAAGAATCTCTCTTCCAAAGTCCTGTGTTTCACTAGTAGAGATGTAGTACTTACAGAAGTGCTCATAACTAATTTTTGTGGCATTCCCTCTTCATTGTCCAGGGACTGGAGAAGCAAGCACACATCTGAGTCACTTCTTACCATCTTGCCATTGACTGTGGCCTCCAAGGAATCCACCAGCTCTGCAGCGACTCGACTGAGATTACGGTAGTCCATCTGCATTTTGTTAAACTGTTTCAGGCAGGTCATGGTCCTGTTTTCAGATTCCACTAACTGTTGATGAAGATGTTGCATCATTTCTGTCAAGAGAATAATAAAACCTAAAATAACATCACCTTTTCAACCAGGAGGACAATAGAATCTACAAGCACTTTTACTGCTCTGAAGGGATAACTTCAACTGCTGCTGCGGAATTACTTTTATCCAAGGAGTGGAAAGCCACTGCAGGGACAGTTCCACGCTAGTAGTATGCTTTTCATAGAATCATAGAATGGTAAGGTTGGAAAGGACCTCAAGGATCATCTAGTTCCAATCCCCTGCCATAGGCAGGGACACCTCCCACTAGTACAGGTTACTCAAGGCCTCGTCCAACCTGGTCTTGAAGACCTCCAGGGAGGGAGCATCCATTTTATTTTACTGCAACTGTTACAAGTATTTATTTTATCTTAACTGTCCAAAGAAACAATTGCTTTGCAGCTACAACAGCAATACAACTACTACAGTAAGGATTCACTGAATACTTCTGTGAAGAGGATACTGGTTTAAAGTTCTGTTAATGAAAGAAGTTCCATGCTATCAGAGGCAAAACAAGGCTGTGGGTATCAAATCAGAAGAAGGTACAACAAAATGCGACTCAGACTTTCTTAACTGAACTTGCTATCTGCAGGTGACATTCATGCACCACCTTCCACATTCACTTAAGTGACAATGGTCAAGTAGTACTTCAAAGACAAAACAACAAAACAGGAGAATGACAGTTCCAGACCCAGAGATTCATGCCTGTGTTTGTTAGATTATACTGCAAGGCTGGTTGTTCTCTCTGGTCACTTTAGAGAAAGATCACTGATATTTAGGTTATGTAGTGCTTTGCTCATGTGAAAGTAAATAACAACTCTTCTGGATTTTAAGGAAAATTTTAAAAGACCAAACAACATTCCATTTATCCAGTTCCTCATCTGATAGTAAAATATTCACTGAATTCCCCAAAGTTGCAGGAATTACCAGCGGGAGGTGTCCCTGCCTATGGCAGGGGGTTGGAACTAGATGATCCTTGAGGTCCCTTCCAACCTTACCATTCTATGATTCTATGAATTCTCTACTTCATTCACTGTTCATCCACAAAATTTTCCAGGGGATTCCATCATTTACTGTTTCACAGTAAGCCACATTAGTTACTTCTAGTACTTTCAGTTTCTGAAAATAATGCCTTTTTTTTTTTTTTAATTTCCATCAAAACTTAATATTCTTGATATACTTTGTTTCTTCAGGTTCAATTACTCTAAAGATGAAGCAAACTAAGCAGCAAAATCTGTATCTTCCATCCCTCTCTCAGACCTAGACAAATTAGATTTCTACACAGACATCAGAGAGGGAATCTGGAGCTGTGTACTGCAGTGCACATCTTTGTAACTGGATGTGAAGGTTTGGGAGTTCCCCACCCCCCCCCACTTTGTAAAATGACCCAGACTAGCACTCAGTCGGCTGGAAGTTAAATGATGAAGCTCTATTTACAGCTTTGCACAATGTACAGCAGATATTTACACTATAGACAGAATATTTACAGAAATATACAAGTAAAAGGTAATACAGCAACACAACTCCCCTCCCAGAAATCAGAGACCCCAGGAGGGGCTCCCAACCACCCTTCCACCTTCTCCCCACCCCTGTACCTTACCCCAAGGTTTGCCTTACGTGCAAGGTAAATTAGGAGGATCGGCCAAGGGGGTTAGAAGAAAAGTGGTTAGTGAGGATTAATCAGCAGAGGAGCCAGAGACCAGAAGCTGCTAGATCCCACCAGCAGCTCCTGCTCAAGCAAGCGACAGAGAGCAACTGACTTATCGATTGTTTTGGTTAGTATTCCCAAACAATTCTCCAGCAAGCGTATGAGTGAAGTAGACATCATGATGTTTTCCTTTCACAGCCTATAGTGCAACTTTGTCTATTAAAATATTCCAATTAGCCTCAAACCAGCACACTGGACTAAACTATGAAAAGAGGCACAATAATTCTATCGTTACTGGTGATGTTTCTGTATTTTGCTAGAACATTATGTTTTAAATCAGTTTGCTGAGAAGCCAGTATTGCTTTAGTGTTGTGGAAGTGGTATTGTGCTCATTTGCAAAAAGACTGAGTATTTACCACGGGATTTTCTGTTAAACACTGAGCAGAAATCATCTTGACTACAGAGTTTCGGACAGAAGTAGGATTAGTCTTCACAGCCCTCCTCTGGACCCTCTCCAACACTTCCATGTCATTCCTGTGCTGAGGGTTCCAGAACTGCACACAGTACTCCAGGTGGGGTCTGACAAGAGCAGAGTAAAGTGGCAGAATCCCCTCCCTTGCCCTGCTGGTCACACTGTTCTTGCTGCAGCCCAGGACTCGGTTGCATGTGCACACTGCAGGCTCATGTTGAGCTTTTCATCAACCCAGACTCCCAGGCCCTTTTCCTCAGGGCTGCTCTCCAGCCATTCACCACCCAGCCTGTATTTGTGCTTCTCTCCTTCATTCTCCTAGGAACAACTCCCAGCACTAACAGATGTTTTCTACATTTGATAATCTTATAGAGGAAGGAAAAAATACCAACCAGATCAAATACCAAGCAGAACCATTATTCATATGTGCAAGAAAAAGAGTGGAAAATAAAGGACAGAGGACTAACACCCTGGTTTATGAAGATCTAGCATACAGCAAAGCTCAGGACTCTGCCAAATGAAGATGCTGGCATTAGGCAGCATCTGAACTCCTGCAGTATTCTTGTCTACTCTCTCAATTATGTAATTGTCAAGCCTTTTGACTCCAGTTCCTATGACCAGCCAGGGAGTTAACATATATGCACACAATCCCACAACAAGCTTTTCTCTCCAAGTGAGATCAGTTCTTACCCTTTACAACAACTTGCCTACACCTCTAACATTTCCTGAACTTGTCATTGCTCTGCCTCTCTAATCTCATCCCACCCTCGCACACTTTGCAGAAGCAGCGAATCCATCAAGCTGCATCTATTGTGTACAATGCAGCAGAGCTCTCAGCAGAGGAGCTGCAGGTCCCAAGAGTCAGACAGCAGGGCTCCTTAAGTGACAACAAAACTTTGTGCCTAAGAGAGACAGTAGCTACCTTGTTTCCTTCTTGCTTACCTTGTTTTCATAAAAATTACTGTTCATTTTCTAAACTGACATCTTCCCACATTAATAGTTGTTCAGACTAGAGCAAATCTTGACAGACAGGGAGGTCACACTTTTGTCTTCTCTTGTACAGGAGCCTGACACTCTTCCCTGACATGGTGGGAGGGGGGCTGTGAACTCATCCACAGGCTTATGATGAGTCAGTGAAGGGACAGTAGCTGAACACGCTTCCAAACATTTAATTTCCTCTGTTCCTGTTAGCACAAAGGGGACACAGAAACTCTGATGATCAGGCAAACCGCAAACATATGGGAGAGCTGTAAGTTAAGCTGCCACACAGACAGCTCTGGAAGTCATACAGGCATTAAAGATTTTCAGCAAGTGGGTAAAAAGCCAGACTGTAGCAGGTTCATCAGGTAAGGTAAACACATTAAACTCTCCAGGACACCCTCAAGAGCATATGTGCTACTCCACCCAAACTTGAAGTGCTTCAGTATGTCAGATTAATGACTTGCAACTATTTACAAAGGGCTGTTTTCAGGACTCTCTGCCATACTGCTCTACATTCATGTCCTGCCTATTAATTTTCCTTGCATTTCTCCTTCACTGATAAAGTAAATATTCTCCAACAGTAAGTACGTACTGTGGATCCCATGTGACCTCAGCAACATACTGCAAAAATAACCTCTCACATCCAAAACTTTCATATGAGAGAGGCCTCAAGTAACCTTTATGAAAAATCCAAGCCACTGCAACCTCCAAGGCACAAAACAGACTTACAGTTTAAGGATGACCTGTAGAGATTCAATACCATCACAGTCCCTGTACTTGTATGAAGCACAGAACTTGCCCAAACAAAAGGTAATTAGGCTCAAATTAACTCAGGCCCAGTTATGTGGTTACTTCTTTTTTAATCAGAGTACAGAATTACTGCCTTCAGGAAAGTCCACAACTAGGGAAAAAGAGTAACTTCTGAAAAATAAAACCTCACAAAGATCTGTTTTTCAGTGAAAGTGTAATGTAATACAAAGAACAAAATAACAAAGAGAACAAAATGGAACTCACCGTGGGAGATGAGCCCAACCTTCTCTTTAACTCAGTCTAAAATAGTAAATCTTCAGTGTAAAACTCCAAACTAACTCAAGAGGCAACATCATTCTGGGAACCCAGGTGGGCTCACACAAATCCCTACCAACTAAGTGAACAATGAAAGTTAGGTGAAAAAAAATGAACGTGAGGTAGCTGGGAACCTAAATTCTATTGAACTGATTTTTCAAAGGCACATATTTCAAGTGCCATCAGCATCTCACAGGATTCAGTGCTGAAAATGTCATTCTTTTAAAGGTCCCCAAGTCACTTACAAATTTAAGCACGTATGAAGAGGTTACGTAAAAATGCAACACATCAGACCGTCATATTAGCACCTTCTTTATTCAGGAGATACCAATGTGTACTGGTTTAAGAGTTTAAAAAGGATGAGTGAACAGGAACTAAAAATCAGCTTTGTGTAAGACCTGAGCCTGGAAGATGCAGATAGGCTTAAGCAGCTATGGGAAAGGAATCTGAGGAAGCTTACATTCATCATAACTAAAAATAGAGAGCTGGTGTGCACTCTGTACAGAGTTCTCCACTTGTTATCACCACATTTACAGACAGATTAGAATTACACTACAAGTCCTATTACTAGGCCCTCTTCCATTTCTAGCACATATGTAAGCTCAACCATACTGTGTTCCAGCAGTCTAGCACTAGTTACTGCCAGGATAGAGGGTCTGGATTTCAAAGGCCTTTTTGCCACAAATCACTAGTTTGCTTGTCATTGTATTCCACTACTACTACAACTACATATCTACATTTATATTCCTTTTACAGAATATTCTCATTATGTATCTCAACATTTACCTTTATTGCACTGTCCATTCTCCTTCTGTTGTACAAGTAGGATCAGTTCAGGAAAATTTTGTTATGTGTTTGTTCAAGAAACACAGACTGAGAAATTCAAACAACTGTCAAATCCAACCAAGCCAGATGTTCCTACTGTCCCAGGCAACAGCCAATGCCTGATGCTTCTTCATTGGAGAGCAAGAATATATGAATCAACAATAAATAAAAAAATCTCCTAAGTGTACAATGCACAACATTGCATGGAGACTTGAGACTTATAGTTGACATTTAAAGATACTAGATTCAGCCTTGAAGTATGAGATGCAGTAACTCCAGTCTGAAGGTATTAATGTGAAAATAAAAAAATCAAACTGCTGGTTTTGTGTAAAATCAATATAAAAATACCCAAGTGATATTTTATACCTGAGAAACACTCAAGACTCAGTTAAGATCCAGTTCATTACTCCACAAAGATGAACGAGCAGAGAGAAAAAATTATAGAATCACAGAATGGTAAGGTTGGAAGGGACCTC
>VWZE01007798.1:22434-65257 GCA_013396675.1 Eubucco bourcierii
TTGTGCTTGGGATTGTGCCTACCCAGGTGCAGGACCTTACACTTGGCCTTGTTGAATGTTATGAGGTTGGCCTGGGCCCACCTCTCCAGCCTGTCCAGGTCCCTCTGGATGGTATCCCTGCCCTCTAGCAAGTCGACTGTGCCACACAGCTTGGTGTCATCTGCAAACTTGCTGAGGGTGCACTCCATTCCTCTGTCCATTTCAGTGGTTCTATGCCAGACTCCCACACCAACATTCATAATATGGGAGCAAAACCAAAGTTTTGATCATTGCTCCCCACCCTGGCAAACAGGTAGGAATGGAACAGAAGGAATCTAATTTCCAGCTCACCATTCCATACCACCATGACAACATGCTGCTTTAGGATAAAATAAAATACAGCATGAAAAGGACTTTCAACTTCTCTTTCTGTTTAAAAACACAAAAGACGGAAGAAAAAGCTATAAACGAAGACTTCACATGAGTTCTTCTTTGCCTTTAACTGACCAAGAAAGAGAAGTTTTGTCATGTAGTTTGCTAATTAGGCCTGATGATGCAGCCCAAACAATACTGTTAGGAAAAAAAAACCAAACAAACCAGTCTGAAACAAGTCAACAATAAAACAATTTCTGGAACCCTTTACAACCCTGGCAAAACTTTCAGCTAGTCCCTGAAACAGCTATGTGAAAAGACTGAAAGCTTTTCAAATGCTAAGAA
Organism: Eubucco bourcierii; assembly: GCA_013396675.1. Taxonomy (NCBI): domain Eukaryota; kingdom Metazoa; phylum Chordata; class Aves; order Piciformes; family Ramphastidae; genus Eubucco; species Eubucco bourcierii. The sequence continues at coordinate 23,131 of VWZE01007798.1, forward strand.
AGAAGTCAAGCTGGGTCAGTGCCTTTGAGCATCCTGTACTTTATACATGGAAATAAAGAATGGTCATAGGAAAAATATGCAAGTTCATGGGCATCTATACATTGTTTTTACACAACTTTTCCAGAAGTTATTTTTGAATGTGGAATATAAACAATGTTTCCTATCAAAAAACGATGAACTGCAATGTTACTGCAGTTCTGCAATCAATCTTGGCAGCACACTCTTCCAATAAATTACGCTGCCTCCTTACAGTAATTCTAATGATCTTCAAAGCATTTTCTCAAAAGGATACAAATAAAGTAAGAAGCCGAGGAGTCTGTCTGGCTTTGAGAGTCAGAGACAGGAACTCTTCCAGTCTTGTCCTTAAATCCAGTGTCCAAGAATCCTTGAAAAGAAAAACAAATGATGACAACTGTTAGCAAAATATGTACTCTGCTCAAAGTAGTACCGGTTGGATCACTGCAACCTTCTGCTAGTAAACAAGGCAGTTGGCATTGTACCAAGAAGGTTTTCCCTTTGCTGTGACTGAAGTGTGTTTGTGTTTGCTAGCTCCCCATAAAAGTGTACAGAATCACAGAACATTAGGGGTTGGAAAGGACCTCCAGAGATCAAGTAGAACCTCTCTGACAATGCAGGATCACCTAGTTGTGCTGGTTTGAGGTTAATTGGAATATTTTAATAGAGAGAATTACACTATAGGCTGTGAAAGGAAAACAATGGTGATGTCTAGTTCACTCATAGGCTTGCTGAGATGTTTTTAAGAGAAGAAATCAAAACATTAGATAAGGCAGTCTGTCTCTCTCTGGGGGCACAGCATCTCAGGCAGTCTAGCTTCTGGCTCCTCTTTGCCAATTAATCTTCACTAACCACTTTTCTTCTAACTCCCCTGGCCGATCCTCCTAATTCACCTTGCACGTAAGGTAAACCTTGGGGTAAGGTACAGGGGTGGGGAGAAGGTGGNGGGGCTGGGAACTCCCAAACCATCACAGTATGGTAGGTCACACAGAACACAGTCAGGTGGGTTTTGAAGGCCTCCAGAGAAGGACACTCCACAACGTCTCTGGGCAGCCTGTTCCAGTGCTCTGTCCACCATGAAGAAGTGTCTCCTCATGTTGAGGTGGAACCTCCTGTGTTCTAGCTTGTACCTGTTGTTCCTTGTCCCATCAGTGGGCTCCACTGAAAAGAGACTGGCACCTTCATCCCAACACCCAGTCCTCAGGCATTTATAGATGTTGATAAGATCCCCTCTCAGTCTTTCCTTGCCAAGACTAAACGGTTCCAGGTCTCTCAGCCTTTCTTCACAGGAGAGATGTTCAAGTCTTGCAATCATCCAAGAAGGCTAATGGTATCCTGTTGTGTATCAGGAAGTGTGGCCAGCAGGACCAGGGAAGTAATTTTCCCCCTGTACTCAGCACTGGTTAGGCCACACCTTGAGTACTGTGTCCAGTTCTGGGTCCCTCAATTTAACACGCTGAGGTCCTGAAGGTGCTCAGAGAAGAGCAGCAAGGCTGGTGAGGGGGCCTGGAGCACAGCCATGTGAGGAGTGGCTGAGGGAGCTGGGGGTGTTCAGCGTGCAGAAGAGGAGGCTCAGGGGAGACCTCATTGATCTCTACAACTACCTGAAAGGAGGTTGTAGCCAGGCATGGGTTGGTCTCTTCTCCCAGGCACCCAATGGCATAACAAGGAGAGAGAGTCTCAAACTGCACCAGGGCAGGTTTAGGCTGGATGTTAGGAAGAAATTTTTCACAAAATGAGTGATTGCCCATTGGAATGGGTTGCCTGGGGAGGTGGTGGAGCCACCATCCCTGGAGGTGTTTAAAAGGAGGCTGGATGAGGCACTTAGTGGCATGGTTTAGTTAATTAGAAGGGTTAGGTGATAGGTTGGACTCGATGATCCTAGAGGTCTTTTCCAACCTGTTTAGTTCTGCGATTCTGTGATTGTAGATCTCCATTGGACTCTCTCCAACAAATCCCTGTCTGCCCTGAATTGGGGAGCCCAAAAGTGGACACAGTATTCCAGGTGTGGTCTCACCAGGGTAGAGTAGAGGGGAAGGACGACTTCCTTAGACCTATTGGATATGTTTTTCTTAAAGCACCCCAGGAGTTAAGAAGCAATTTCAGTATTACTTCTAGTCAACAGCTGTAAAAACAATGTAGCTTTTATTTCACGTGTAGAAACATCAGTGTGGGTGCCTTGTATGCACATGCAACAACTGTCCCCAAGTTAAAAGTACCTTTAAAATACAGTGTGAGAAAAAGTTAAAAAGGTGATCAATTTCTTAGAGTAGAAAATTAATAATTTTACATTGTTCAGCTTTCAAAAAGTAACCACTGTCATCATTTTTTTACTCCTAACAATATCTGAGGAATTGTAAATTTTGTCAACATCTACTGCAAGCATCCTATTTTTGTCAACAACCTATTGCAAGCAACAACCTATTACAAGACATCAGCAATCAGGGTACAACATTTCTAAAATAAGGATTTGGAGAAAAAACAACTCGCATGTGAAAAACAGAACACATCACCCACTAACTGGAATGCCCTCTTCTGCCTGACGTCGTGTCTCATAAGCAGAAGAAAACAGTACTTAAGGAACGAGCCAAACTACACCTCAAAATCCACTGAATACTCATTTCCTCTATTTCAAACCTTCAGTTAAGCTGGCTTCTGTTTGACAAAAAAGCTAGCCAAATGAAAACCCAGAATTGTTCAGCAAATAGCAGAAGCTTCCTAAATTTACTGCTGTATATATTGCAAGCTGTTCTCTCAGCTCAGATTTGCCCTTATTTCACCATGCTGGAGAGCATACAGAATTTACTTGCTGTTTTTCCCGATTCAGTATGCAGACAGTGGTGCACAGCAGTATGCTGTATTTTACCAAAAGAACCATGTCTCCTACAGAGATGAGTGTATATTATTTTTTAAGATGTATTACACTAACAGACAGGAACTGCAGTTATATAAAGCATCAGACGCCTGAGAAAAAAAAAAATGATACCGTAAGAACACTGCTTAGTAGACCAGTGACTCACTGCTGTTCTTTCCCAAACATAAAACAATCTGTGTTTCAACACTAACATGGAATGAGCTGTACAATTCCCACAAGAAAATATGAGTGACTGTGGACTAAGAGCTTAGACACTACGTTACTATGAATAAACCTGAGGATCTTGCCTTAGATAAGGCATTAAGAAAAAAAAAACACAACAAAAAACCCCACCAAGCTGCTAAGTATAATTTAAGAAGAGTAGTCATATGCCATCTCTGAGGGCAACCAGTACATCTCATTATTTATAGCTAGTCCCAAAGGAAATGGCTTTATATGTCTTTTTTTGGTGTTAAACTGGAGCTCCTCATCAGCTGCTACATTAAAAGTCAGCCCTAGGATAAGTACCACTTAAGCTTTAATTTGATATCAAAAGGTCTGTGGCAGCAATGCAGGCTGAAGATACCTCCTCCCACCACAACTGCCTGCAGCTGCTTAGACAAGTCAGCACAACTGTCCATGTGGTAGGATGGTGAAGCATTTCAAGCACATTAACTCTGCAAAACACTATACATATTTTACAACAGACTTGTGTACATGTGTATGTGTGCACAGGGAGCTACACACACACACATTCACAGACAATAAAGCAGATCAGTTCCTTGACCCACTCCAAATGCAACCACATAACCAGCTGTTTGCACTGCAACCATGAATTTAAGGCACAGTTTTGCTTTGCAAAGTCAGCAAGTGAAATGGTGACTGTACCTTCTCCACAGGCATTGTCACACCAATATTTTGGAACATCAAATACTAGCTCTGGACATAATCTCCTAACTATTCTACCTGCATGGTGCCCAGAAAGCAGTCAATATAAGGGTGATTTATTACTCCTTCATCACTAGAATCAATGTGATGATATTCTAGCTATTCTGATCCTGCAAATGAGCACACCTACATTGAGATTATTTTGAAGTTTAAGCAAGCTAAAGTCTACACTTTCCTCTTGCCTTCCACATGCAGGCCTAAGAACTGATCTCTGAAACAGCCAAAGGCAGAGGCAAAAATCATAGAATCATAGAATGGTAAGGTTGGAAGGGACCTCAAGGATCATCTAGTTCCAACCCCCTGCCATAGGCAGGGACACCTCCCACTAGTACAGGTCACTCAAGGCCTCCTCCAACCTGGCCTTGAACACCTCCAGGGAGGGAGCAGCCACAACCTCCCTGGGCAACCTATGCCAGCGTCTCACCACCCTCACTGCAAACAACTTCCTCTCAACATCCACCTCCAATCTCCCCCCTGCCACTTCAAACCCATTGCTCCTTGTCCTGTCATTACAAGACCCTGTCAACAGTCCCTCCCCAGCTTTCCTGCAGCTCCCTTCAGATACTGGAAGGCTACTCCAAGGTCTCCTGGAAGCCCTCTCCTCTCCAGGCTGCAGAGCCCCAACTCTCCCAGCCTGTCAGCACAGTCATATTGAACAAAAAATTTAACCTGTGGCAAAAGCCACCAAACCCTAAGCACAGTTACGGCCTTCCAGAAGTTTGGGAGTTTGTGGAGGGATAGAAGGGAAGGGTCACCAAACACAGACAACACTTACTTATTTTCTGTTACAGGAGGATTACTTATACATTTGTTTTTACTTCTCTACATTAAATGAAACTGTTTCAGTCTCTTTATGCCTAGCTATAGCACTTTGAATTCAGCTACGGATACACACATAGCAGGGTTGGGCAATGGTATAAAAACAGGCAAGTGGAGTTGAACAACTACACAGCAGTTTCCAGGAACGTCTGTATTTCTGGGTTGTCTGGAAAGGAAGAAGCAGCAACTCTTATTTAAGGACCTGATCAACACTCTTAAAATCCTTTCCCCATCAAACACACGCTTTCTAGGATTGCACACTTTCTGTTACAGAAAAAAATAAGTGATTACCAAAGTGAACAACATTCAATATCCATCATCCCAAGAGAAAAATAATCATAAATACCATCTTTGTAAAATGGACACTTACCTGGAAAAGCTCTTTAAATGAAGGATGTACCATAGGATTTGGAACAAAAGGTAAAGCATAGAAGGGAAGAAACTCTGTAGCCTCGCTCAGTGCAGCTCCTTTTGTTTCCAGGTATGCCTTAAAATGAGAAATCCTTTCCTCAAGGTCAGCTTTGTCCTAGGAAATAAATCAGCAGCATATTTATTTTAAAAACTGCCATTCCCAACGCACTGTAAAGGTGGTAAACACAAACAGAGACTTGTTAATATATATTAGTACCAAGTCTGAAATCCCAGAATATTTGCTATCTAAAAAGCAACACTAACTTCAATAGAAATCATTAAATCTTGTTTTCAGCACTAAAAAAAGAAAATCTACACCAATGTTGTCACTTCTGTCATCCAAGTCCAGCAGGGAAGGGACAATTGCTCTTTGAAGGTGTATTGTTCCTGCCCACTTCAGGCTACATGTCTAAAGCAGAGTGACATTTCCATACACAGGGCTGAAAGGAAACACCTACTTTAGATCTGCTTTATTTCACTGGTAAGTGTAGATCTGTAAGCTAGTACACAGAACAGACCAAAAGCTCTTTAGAGGTTTGAAGACAAACTACAGGCATCCAGATCTCCCTGCAGTAGCTGATAGGTGTAAGGCAGGTATTACGCCCTGGGTGACTCCAAGGGGTTGGTTTAGATGACTTTTGGAGGTCCCTTCCAAGCCAGACCATTCTGTGATTCTGTGAAATACCTCTTCATGATAGAAACTCCATTTGACAAAGACTTTGTTTTATGACAGCTTGGAATTAGAGCATGCACTGTAACACAGTGAGATGGTTAAGATTCAGTTCTCCCACATTATCAGAAATGTTTGTATGTCAACACACAGCTTCAGCACAAACCAAGAGTTTTAAGAACCTCACATGGGCTACAATGAGAGGTGTGAAAGTACCAGCAGGCTGGTATCTTCCAAGTTAAAAGGGAATCATAGAACACTTAGAGGTTGGAAGGGACCTTCAGCGATCGAATCCAACCCTCTCTGCCAACTACTTGAAGTTCTCCAAGATAAGGATACCTCCAACTTCCATCTCTGTAATTCACAACAGAAAGAATCTGATTCAACTAAAATGCCGACTATGGCCCAAAACCTGGATACATATTCTGGGAATTCACTAAACATTCCATCCTCATGCACAGTGAAGACAAATAACTGAAGTAAAACAAACCAACCAATCTGCAGTTTGAAGTGTGAATTAAACTTACAGGCTTTTCCACAGAGTGTTTCAAGAGGTAGGTGGCAAAGTGGATGTGAAGATAGAACTCCAGTTTTTGAGCAGCAGGTTCACTGTCACGAACTGAAGGCGAAATATGATCCTCCCAGAGCTGGAAGAACACTTTCCGCTCACCATCGTCAAATGCTACAAGCAGATCTTTCTGTAAAATGGAAAAGTATTCAGCGAAAACCTAAAACCAGGAGAGTTCCATTTTTTCAACAGGCTAGAGAATGAAGAATTCTCCCCTATCTTCAATATCTTAAAGAGCCTGATCAACAACCAAGACAAGAAGCAAAGCCCAAATTTTCAAGCATACTGATCTGCAGACCTACTGTTACCACAAAGAAAAAATGCCTATAGCATGTGAAAATGAGTCCTATTAACATATAGCAAGATAAAAACCTAAAATACTGTGAACCAAAACTAGCATCTCAGCTTCAAAAAGACTATAGAATTCTGCAAAAAAACAACTTCAAACTTGAAGAGAAAACTGAACTGGGAGACGACTGTGAGCAGACTTCTTAAAATAATTAAGACTTCTTAAAAATAATTAGGAATTGTTCAGACAATCTCACTGCTGCAATAAATCACACAGTAATTACTGGCCTTAAACTGGTTTTAGTATTACTCTAAGTGTAAACAATGCATTACCTGAACAGGCAAAGCTTGTGAGTCCCTTGAAGAAACACCTGCTGGTTTGGGTAGTGTCTTCCCTTTTATTTTACATTCTTCTGTAAATACTTTCACTGTTTCGTCAAATTCAGCAAAATCCAAATACTAGAAGACAAAACCACAAAGGAATATTCTTTTCAAAAAGATTATTAATGCTTAGATGAGTGACCCATGAATTGTCAAAGTCCTTCAAAGTTTCTCTGCAGCAGGGTCCAAAAATACAAAGACTGTACAGCAAGAAATTAAGACCTGGTACCTTGTGTGGGAATCAAATATTGTCTCTAAAGTTCCTTCTGCATCCTAGAGAATAGTACTGACAAATACTGATGCCCCTCAATTCTGCCAGTAATTTCATCCAACCAAAGAAAAAAAAAGAGAACTAAAATCCAGTAATGATGACACCTTGACTGAAGAAATGAAACCTTGCAAAGAGTGTTCCCAGAAGGCAGATTCCTTAAGTGTGATCCACCTCCACAGCAGCACTTAGCTTTAATTTTAAGCCAAGTCAGCCATCTGATGCTGTGCAAACCAAATTAACAACCAACTAATCAAGCACTGTTCTTCTGAGAAAGAGATAAACAGTCCAGCTTCTTCTTTTCACCTTGTACAGTCACTGTTTTACAGACAATTTTCACCTCAGGAGTCTTAGTTATTGGTTGCTGAGGCATCACATTTCATTTTGCAAACCTGATCTAGCTAGCCAGTTGCCAGAGAATAAAAATCATCTACTTTCTTCACTGTTAACATAAACAGTACTGTAGCAATGTTTAAGTACTTGAACTTCTTTTTCTGAGGTTTCTTACGCCTGTTTTCCCAGATCCACAGAAAGATTTAAGCTGTGTATGATTAAAGGCCTTGAGTAACCTGTACTAGTGGGAGGTGTCCCTGCCTATGGCAGGGGGTTGGAACTAGATGATCCTTGAGGTCCCTTCCAACCTTACCATNAAGATCCACAGAAAGATTTAAGCTGTGTATGATTAAACCATGGAGATCAGCAGACTTTGGCCTGGGCTTTGTCAGCTCTTGCGCTCTATGTCCCTCTGTGATTTCATATACACATACATATGGAATCAGGAAGCAGCAAAGAAAAGTTCTAATGATCTCACCTTTATCATAGGTTGGATTTGAGGCCCTAAGATGTCTGTGAATCTAATCAACTTAATGAAATGCAAGCCTCGTTTTCAATTAGCAAGTCTAGATTGATTTTATGTTTGAGTGCTGTCATTTAATGGATATTTAGCCCTTCGAATCTACAGAGAACGACAGGAGACAATATGATTTCAGACTGTAGCAAACACTTGGCCAGGCAGGTATCTCCAGAATTTAGACCATGGTTACAATGTCCGGCTCTGAACACAAGCACGAAATCTTGCCCTGGTCGTTTTAAAAAAAAAAAAAGAAAAAAAAAAAATAAAACCAACCTCTCNNNAAACAGAGAGGAAATTTTGGCCGGGGGGTTAAAAAAAAAAAAAAAGAAAAAAAAAAAATAAAACCAACCTCTCTCACGAGTTCGAGTAACTCAGCTTCATAAACTAGAACGTCACCCATCGCTAGGCGTAACCGGTACGTCTTATCGTAGCTAAACCTGGAAAATCGTACAAGAGGCTGTCAGCAGGCACCACAGCGTTCGTACAGCCCCGCCCAGCTCTGCCCTGCCCGCCGCATTGGCCATCTCCAAACTAAACCGCATGAGGAAGACATCCCGCTTCCCCTCTAAAGCATCTACGAAGCAGTTCCGAGGCCGATTCCTGCCAGGCTGCGGGGTGCTCACGTCGGCTCCTCACGCACCAACCCACGGATGAAGCCTGACGCCCTCCCACACGCCCCCATGATGAGGCAACGAGGCCGCCTTCCCAGCGCAAACAACGTGTGGCCCTACCCATCCTGAAACAAACAGATGGGAGGGAAGAGAACAACCCCCGAGTGCCAGCATGGCCTACCTGTCCCGCGGCTCTTCCCCGCCGCCGCCGCCTCTCGTCGCCTTGGCAACCGCGGTCCCGCTCCGCGCCGGGTACCCTCCCACTGCACGTAACTCGCTCAGCCAATCCTAGGCCGGGAAGTGTGCATCACGTGACGAGGTGCGTGTCCACCCTTCCTACGGGCAGCGCCCCCTGGAGCGCGGAGGGTGGAACCGCAGCTCCCCGCCGGTTGTGATGTGGAGTCTTATTGAGTGGTTTCTGCTCTCTGGAGCAAGTTGAGAAGAGTTTGGGTCGAGTTAATTTTAAAAAGTTATCTACTGTATTAACATACTTTTTTGTAGCCCACTTCCATCCTGGGCAGGCCAGGAAACCTCTACACACCACCTTGTCTATGAGCTTGTCTGTAGGTCTGAAGTTAACAGATGCACAATTACATAATTTCTTAATTAACCCGACCACCTTCTCTCCTGCTCCCCTGCACTGCCCTCTCTGAGGGGGTGGAAACGCAGAGAGTAATTCCCAACCTGGTTAGAACAGCCCATGGCTAAGGTCAGCTGCTCCACTCACCTCGCAGCCTGGAAGGCTCCACTGAGAAAGAACTTGCCCAATAAAAAACAGAGCCTGACCTGTCAATACCTCATGGACCAAAACAAACAAGAGGGCTGACCGAGTGCCTTGTCGAGGCCTTGTGCCTTTTTAAATTAACAACAGTGTTAATAAACCTGTTGCTATTGACACCACATTTCTAGAACACATTTGCTAGACACAGCAAACCGATGTTGTATCGCCCATGGGGTCCTGCCCAGGGTTTCCCTCTCACCCCATGCAGCCCTGTTTCCCACCATGAACACCCAAGAACAACCATGTCCTCCACACATCCCACAGCCAGAGGCTGCACCATCTTTCTTCCTTTAAAGGGCTCCTAATGCAGACAGCTGAGATTGAATACAGAGATTTGCATCTGCACCCCACGCATGGATTTTGACCCTCACAAAACTCAAAAGTTAACCTCACCAGATAGCTCAGATCCACTTCTCTCCACCACAACCATTTCCCAGCCAAACCTTAACTTTCCAACACCGGTGTGGGTGAATGCAGTTCACGGTACTGCCTTTCCTTGGCTTGGAATTCTTCTGCTCATGCAATTAAAAAAANAGAGAGAGAGAGAAAGAAGTTAAGGAACAAAAAGGAAAAATCTCTCTTGAACATTCTGCCAGATCTAAAATTATCAGCTTGATAGGTGAAATGTTTGGAAAGAGTGAGGTGATGGGAAAACAGGGTTGTGACAGATGGTGGGCAGACATTAGTGCTCCATCTATAATCCATGGGAGTTATTTTACTACTGCTCCATGGCCAGCCAGCAGTGGGTTGGTATTTGTGAACAAAATGCTGAGGCAAATGCTTCCTTCTATTTGCCATCTGTCCTTCTAACTTTTTTATGTGGTAAAAGGTCTCTCTTAGAGGGTGATCCCCCAGGAATAGACCAGCTGCATCTGCTCTTCTTACATGTAAAAGCAGTTGCACCGTCCTTTGTGTTCCCTCACTCCTGCTTTGCTTTGGTGGTGATTGGACACCATCCATGAAGAAAGAGAGAGGGATTTTATATTGATTTTCTCCTTCTCTCATCTTTAGGATGATGTGTATCCAGCTGGCTTCCTCCTTGGAGCAGACAAAAAGGATTGACATCATACCCTGGGAAGGATGATGGGAAGAGCTGTGTGGGAATTGAGCTTTGCTTTATCATATTTTACCACATTTATCATATCTTTTATTTATCATATTTGTTATATCTTCTTTTCTGCTCCCATTCTTACAGAAGTAAGCAGGCAAGGCTGCTGTGCACACATTGCCTTGCACAGGCTTTGCCATGCTCCTTGGTTGCTTGGGCACAGACATCCTGAACATCAGGAAGATGCAAAGCTTGTGCTTTGCTCCTGAAACCCTTCACTGCCCTGTGTGCCTATGAAGAACACTCAACATCAGCTGGGGCACCACCCCAGCCCCAGAGTTTAGGTTTTTCTTAGGGAAGGATCACCATCACCTCTGCCAGGGGCTGAGCATTCCTGTGGGTGGGCCACCAGCTCTGCCACTGCAGGTTCCAGACTGGATCATAACCTGTTGCTTGATTAAGAAAGCAGAAAGCAATTCTCTGTGCCCAAGTGGAAGATTTTGCAGGAAATGTCTTCTTGCAGTAGCCTTTCCAAGTGGTTCCATTAAAAATAAGAGCAAGTGGCCAAGAGAGGAACATTTTTCAAAGCTTAAATATCCTGCTATTTTTTGAGTCAAACTTCAGCTTTTAGTTGCCAAAAAAAAGCTGGCTGGCTTTTCAATTAATACTTTGAAGGGACATTTAGGCAATAAATAAATAGGAAGTCATTTGAGTTTTCAGTTGGTGACACATCATTGTTAGGTGGCTGGGAGCATGGATTAGCTCCTACTGGGACTGGTTGGAGGGCAGAGAGATTTGGTTGGACCAACATCCTACAGGGCACACTGCTCACATAACAGATCACACAGCAGTGCTTCCCCAGAGCCCTCTGCAAGGAAAACCAAGGCACTGGAATTGCAAAACCTGTTCCCCCCAGTATAAAACTATCATACAGCTGCTCTGTATCACTTGGATGGGGCTTGTTCAGCTGCTGCTGAGCCTTAAGTTTCACCTTTCCCTACCTCTTCTCAGAAGGATGTGGTCAGCCCATGACAGACTGTTTATTTGCAGACCTCTCTTTGGTAATTTCCTGTAACCAAAGTCGCTGACCAGGAGAGGCACAATGGAAACTTTGATTTTGTGCTATGGGATTCATGAAAGAGGCAATGGTGAACTCAGCTCTCCTTGAGAGCCTCTTGGCTTGCTCAGTGCAGAGCAGGGAGGGAGGAGGGACTGGCTGGTGAGTCCCCACAAAGCTCCTTTCAGGTCTATTGCAAAATGGTGAAGGTGGCTTCCAGACACTTTTTAACCTAGCATGAAAAGAGCTGAAGCTTTCTTCTCCAAGAAGGACCCTGCAATGTCAACTCTCCATGTCCCTCAAGTGCCCACCTGGAGAGTAGATGCTGCTTCCTCCAACTTCTGCAAAGCCTTCTAAGCTGCTGCCATCGCTCTGGTATGGGCTTGCCAAAGCTCGGCCCAGGTTGCAGGAAGAAACAAGTCCTCCAGCAATTTCTCTGCTCCTCCATCCTGATAGATCAATCCATGGTACTTTTGCAGCTGTGGCAGAGATCACCCTTTAGAGACAGGGACAGCTGACAACCAGGAAAGACCAACTGCCTTTGAAGGGACTGGGAGTGCCTCTACAGGGGATGACAGCAGCTCAGTGACCCAGGCCTAAAGCTGACCTCAAATGGACTTTCTGGCATGTGCTCATGTAAGACATGAGTCATTAAGCCCCCAGCCAAGGTGAACACCAATGCATGACAGGGCTTGGCTTGCAATAACATCTTTCCAGCCAAAAATTGCAAGGGGCTGGGAGGAGGGAAGAGTTAGAGATGCTCCATTAAAAAAAAATAATATGGAGAAAGTAGTCTGGGAAACTGGGTACACAGAAAGAGCAGGACAGAACTTCATCATCAGGAGAAGCATTCCCCCTGCCTGCAACAGTGGAACCTCACTGCCTTCATCACATGGGCACAGCTTTGATATTACCACCAACACAAACCAACATCCATCTGTCCCATGCCAGTGATGCAGACCAATGGCTACCTGCCTGATCACTTGGGGACCAGTTGTAAAACCTCTGAGCCTGCCAGAGGAGCAAGCAGCAGGTTTCACCTCCTGAATGAGCCTATGAATGCTACTGTCCAGTACAGGTGTTCCAAACAAATTATTTTCAGCTGCTTCTTGTTCATCCCTGAACCCCAGATTTTATGTTTAAGCTAAAAATGGAGAAAAAAAAAATCTCTTCATGAAATTAAAGTAAACAGAAAATTTGCTCAGCCCTGCAGGACCCATCTCAGCTTCCCCTCTGTGAGGATGTTCACAAAAAGTTAATCCATCTTGGTGCCCATTGACACAGAATGGAAAGAAACAATTAGGTGGGAAAGCCAACCCAAAGCAGAGAACAAAGACACTACACCAATATTTCAGGTCTTTTTCCTTCACTCTGAAGGGGAAAAAATTACTCCATGCATCATCCCTTGCAGGTTATCTTTGGAGGAACAATGCCTCCATAATTTCTGCTGGCAATTAACCTTGCCTGCACAGCAATTCTTCCCTGGGTCACCAGAGCAGCTATTTTTACACTTGGCAAGAGATGCTGTTGCCACCAAATGACTTGACCAACCCTGTACCAAGGCAGTGGGCAGAGAGTGCCAGGGTGTTCCCCCATGCACTCTGCCCCACTTGCCAGGACCTGCTTCATTCAGACCCTCATGGCATAGAGCCTCCACTGCCCATTTTCTGCATGTGCTTTGCAAACACAGGGAAGATAAAACAGAACTACATGCTGCTTAAACACACACATGACACAAGGGTGACAGGCAGCAGGGTCCATCAGAGCCTGCACAGAGTGCACAGAACTGGGATGTCTGGGGTGGTGGTCTCCAGGACCTTTGGTAAGCTCATCCTCAGAGAACATGGGCAGAAAGAGGATCTGCCTTTAGTGCACTCTCTGCCCTGTGTGGGTAACACTGATTCCCCCATGCTCTGCAAGAGACACTGGTGGCTCATTGTACATTGCTGTACTTCTGAGCAATGAAACAGAGCTTTAACTGTTCAGCCAATGCCATCAACTGGAGGACAGACCTCAAAACAAAACTTCACACCAGGGCTGCTACTAGCTAGACCATTTGCCCATGCAAGGCACGATTTCAGAGGCCAAATCATGCTGAACTAGAGCCCGACAGAAGTGGAAGCTTCTCCTTCCAAGGCAGAGAGTGCAGGCCAGCACAGTCCCACTAGTGCTGGAGAATCATAGAATGGTAAGGTTGGAAGGGACCTCAAGGATCGTCTAGTTCCAACCCCCTGCCATAGGCAGGGACACCTCCCACTAGCACAGGTCACTCAAGGCCTCATCCAACCTGGTCTCGAACACCTCCAGAGAGGGAGCAGCCACAACCTCCCTGGGCAACCTGTTCCAGTGTCTCACCACCCTCACTGGAAAGAACTTCCTCCTAACATCCAGTCTAAATCTTCCCTCTGCCAGTTCAGCCCATTGCCCCTTGTCCTGTCAATGCAAGACTTTGTAAATAATCCCTCCCCAGCCTTCCTCTAGGCCCCCTTCAGATATTGGAATGCTACTATAAGGCCCCCTGGAAGCCTTCTCTTCTCCTGGCTGCAGAGCTCCAACTCTTGTAGCCTCGAATCATGTTGAACTGGGTCTGACAAAACCAGCTATCTTCACCTGGGGAAAGATCAGCACCCTTTGGTGGAAGCCTTGAAACTAGTTCCATCAGAGGTTGTGAGCAAACACCACAAACCTCACACAGTCCTGCAATGTGTATGCTCCCCACCTTCCTCTTTCTGCTGCTGTTGCAGGGTTATGGTGGGCCTGGAGCTGGGCTGAAAACCCAACCCATCACCAACACCAAGAGCAGCAGGCAGGAGAAGAGTCCAGAGCAGGAGCAAGGATGGGGCACAGTCCAGCTATCAGGATGCAGTGAGATAAATGGCCAACATAATCAGCATTATCAGTGCTGCCCATCCTTTGTGTTGAACAGCAAGGAGGAAGAGCTTTGCCTGACCCTGAAAGGAAGAGGAGATATAGGGAGTGTGGCACTGCTGCGACAGGGAGATGAAGAGACCTACTGAGGGACCAGCAGGGCAGAGGAGCAATGCCAGGGGGCTTTTGCTCCCTGCCTTGAAGACCTGGGAGTTTTACCTCCAACCTCCAACACCCTCACTTTAGTATCCAGTGCGGTGACAAAGAGAGGCTTGTACCCAAGTTAATGAGTGGAAAGAGGACACCAAGGATATGTTCAGGCCTTTCTGAAGGGACTCTTGGACTTGTCAGATGCATCATGCTTTTGAAGTGATTTATTTCTCACCAGGGTTAAGGGGGCATGAGGCCCATTAGTTAGGAGGGACAGAAGTGTGCTTCCCGTCACCTTGGCCTCTCCCTCCAGCAAACCCAGGAGCATTAGTTCCAATTAGCCCCTGGCAAACACCACAGGGGTGGGTCCCTCCATGGCATGCCCAGGAGGGCAGCACTTCCTAATAAATCAGCTTTATGGAGGCACTCTGGCTAGATGACTGTTTAAAGCAGCATCAAAGCTTTCCGGGCTCTCATCACTCCTCCTCCAAATTGGAGATCAGAAAGCTGGTGGTGGTCTCTGTCCTTCAAGCACAGCACTGAGTTGGTCCCAGTTGCCTGGCTCAGCTGGTCACCAGAGCAGCTACTCAGATGCCTTAGCATGGGGACAAGATCCATCCCACAGCGCTTTCCAGAGCCTTCTCAGTAGTTTCTAGCATTTTCCTAGAAGATTTCTAGAGGTTTCCTGGCCACTCCCTGGAAGCTTTTCTAGTTTTTCTAGGTTTTCTTCTTTATCTCCAGAACATGAACTTTCCTGGGGCTGTTACACCCTCTTTGTATGTTTGTTTTTGGCTTAGGTGTTTGTTGTTTGTTTGTTTGGGGGGGGGGGGGGGGGNTATTTTTGAGGGGTTGGTTGTTTGTTTTTACAACACAGTCTGGCCTTTTCTAAATTTCCCAAGTGGCACCTTGGCAGTTGAGCAAAGCTCAGCACCTCAGCCAAGCACCTTCCAACACCTTGGTTGGTCACAGAGCAGCGTTCTCAGCAACCCAATTAGTAAAGGGAAGAAATATGCAGAGGCAAGGAAAAAAAAATTGCATATAGGGGATCAGCTTATAGTCAGGACACATTGTTTTGTATCACAAACTCACAAAAATGACCCATAGGAGGCCTTCTTGTCCTTGTGCTGTTTGGAGTCTTTTAAGTAGCACCCTCATGAGTCAGGTGAATGTCTCATTAAGGTACAGGAGCAGCATCTTCCCAACCTGTGATACGCGTAGAAGAGGTTTATCCTTCATGAGCATACAAAGCCTGAGGGGCTGCCCACTACATGGAAAGCTGGGGAGCACGTGGGTGCTCTGCAGCAAACTCTGATTGCAGAGCTCTGCTGGGAAACGCTCCAAAGGGAATCCCATCTGGTGACACCAAATGCATGACCAACCAACAAGCCATTACGTACACAGTTTTATCTCCAGGGAGATAAACAGGCTGAAATCCCTGGAAGTCACTTGCTGTGCTCACTCCAGCCAAGGACACTTCTCAACCATAAGCCCTCTGGCTAAAAGTGGGTTTACACTTCCTAGAAAAATCGCTCTTCAGGGTTGCTCTGTCCAGAGAAGCAGCATGTCCTCCCCCTAGCATCACCCCACCAAGCTGCCCCTTCCTGCTCAGCTCACACACTCAGGTTTGCAGTGTGGTCATCACCTTTTCTACTTCACACTTTGCTTTGCTTTGCCCTTTAACCAGCAGCCACCTCTATCAACACTCCTTCAGCTCCTCTCCCAAGCAGGAAAACACAGAGCAGCTGTGGGGGAAAGCCAAGACAGCAGGCACTTTTCTGTGTGCATTCTCAATCCCAAACCACACAGTTCCCATGTACACAGCACAGAAAAAAACCCACAGGGAACGTCAGAGCTGGTGAAACAAGGACAAGGCAGTTCCCAGATGTCCCTCCTGTTGTCCCCAGTGTGGCACACATGGCACAGAGCCACCAAAAGCTCCTCTACAAATGTGACTGCCCAAGTGTAACCTTAACCATGTGGCCTCAGAGCCAGCAGCTCAGAAATCATTTTGGGGCTGTCTGAGGCTTTTATATTTCCTTGTGCCAAGGGAGCTCTGGGAAACAGCAGTGCACAAGAAAATCATTTAGCACAAGAATCGAGTCTCCTGGATGGTGCTGCAGGCAGTGCATGGCTCAGTGGGAACTGCTCTGTGTGCACAGATTTGCACAGCCACACTGAGCACCAAACCTGTAGCAAGTGCCAGGAATGTACTGGCTACCCTGAAAGGTCTGTTTTAGTATGAAAGACCTGGCAAAAGATCCTGTCCACAGCTTGCCAAGGCACCAATATAGGACTTCAGGTCCTTCTGAGCCAGCTAATCTCAGCATTTCCAGTCAGATGCCAGAAATCTCCCAGCAATCGCTGGCTGTCCAGCAGCTTGCTGAATAACATCAAATGAGTTTTTTTTTAATCCCCTCAATGTCCTCCCCACTCTTTACAGGATTTTGGAAGATGGCACAAGGCACTAATGAATTACATAAAAACGCTGCTTACCAGACTGTTTGGCATCAGCAGAAGGTGCAGGAGTAAGGCATACAGGTTCCTGTGCAAAGGGAAGGGCTTACAGCACAGACACAACAGACGTCTGTTCAGCTGCTTGGTTTTTTGCAGCACAGTACCAGGTCCCACTTTGAATGGCCATGGGATCAGTGATTCCCTCTGTTTCCAGCTTTACTGACAGGAACATTGTCTGCAGCCATTTCAGGCTCATTCTTGGCTCTGCTCCACAGCAGAACATCTGGAGCATGCTGAGAACTGCAAGCCCTGACCAGCGCCCTTACTGAGACAGCATTTCAACTTCGGGGAGTTCTGACTGAAGCCTAGGACTCAGAATTGGCTTTCAGCCACATACTTCTGCTCTGCATTGCTTAAGCTTCGCCGAGAACTAAGGCAGACTTTTCTATTCCTATAGTAACATCTACCAAAATAAACCAGCTGCTGGGAAAGCTCCCAGGCACTACATGCAAGATTTGTCTTCTATTATTACTGATGCACATGAACTGGTGGTATGTTCACATGGAGCAAAATATTCCAAACATATATGCAACCCCAATCTCATCCCCTTTAAGTGCTGTTTCAAGTGAGGGAGGCTTTGCCCAGCATTTGGCTTACAGCTGGCCAGGGTTGCAGTCTTTAGCTTGTTAGTGACACACCCTTTGAAACGCTACAGCTCAATAGGTAAAGGGCCAGCTAGACAGCAAACCACGGTCCAGCAGCATTCCTTCCTTCTGATTGCTGATCATTCCATCCCCCTGACTGCAAACCCTCCCTTTGCTAACGGTGCATAGCTGCATAACAACCTGCATGTTTGGATTCACCCCATCCAGGCCAGTGACTAGCTGCCTGCTCACATCAGCTGTCCTCATATTTAGTAAAAGCACACAGGGGAGAAAAGGGATTCTCTGAAACAAAGAGAAACACGCTCTCTACTTCCCCTTTGCTAACACTCAGAGCCTTTCTGTCAGCCCAGCACTGTCACACAAATACCAGGATAAGCAAGGGGAAAGATCAGTACAAAGTCATTATCAGAGAGGTAATTTGGAAGCAGATCTCATGTGGACAGTGGCTGGCAAGGAGAGACTTGCCTTTTTTGTAGAATCAGTGCTATGGCTGGGCCAGGCTGGAGGTGGTGACCTTGCCCATCCCAAAGAAGTGCTAGAGAAAGCAGAAATGTGCACAGATCTCAAAGACTCTACACAGGAGCTGGGTCAGTGAAGCTTTGTTGGAAGGAAGATGCACAACTTAGGCCTAGTGTTTAATATTTGGGTGAGCAGAAAAGAGGTTTGTTAGGTTTCCTTTCTTTTTTTTTTTTTTCCCCTCCTTTTAGAGCAGCAAGTTCTCTGTGAAGATTTTTTAATATATTTATTTGAAAACAAGGTTTTGTGAAAGAGTACACTAAATAGCATATATCTGTTCTTCAGCCATAAAACACGGACTATCAGCTTTAGCTCAGCACAGATTGGGGCTGCATGCACTGAACGGCAGATCTCCATAGGAAGGTCTTCATCTCTTTCTTTCTGATATCAAGCAGAATGTCTTCTTTAGGGGACATGATCCTGGAGGAGGGGGAGAGAGAAACAAATTTAACTAAGGCTTCTTGTGGTTGGTCCCACGCATTCACCAGAGCCTCCCATCAACACAACATTTACAATTTTTAGCAAGGAGTTTGTTTTCCTGACAATCCACCAATTCAAGTGCACAACCTTTGCTCTTGGGAGCACTGGGACATGCCAGCCCATATTTGGAAATAAAGCAGTTGAGTTCCTGCCTCTCAGTGAGAAACTTGCACATCAGTTTAGGGATTTCAATCAAGGAACCTGAGAACTGCACCAGTCACTGCCTGGAACAGATCCACAAGCTGAGCAGCACAGAAGTGTCTTTTAAATTCTGCTAAAAACTGCTGTGCAGACAAGACAACAAGACAACAGAAAGCAGAGTGGTAGCTCTCCTCCAGCCAGTCCTGCCACACTGAGGTCAAGTAGATAACAGTTTTGTTAAATAAACTACTTGCCCCTCTGGGAGCTCTTTCATGAGCTCGTTACTCCCAGCTCAGCTATTGCCTCTGACCTCATGCACTGCTCTAACTGCCCAGCAAAAGGCTCTACTCGAAAGAGTAGCCAAACCTACAAGATTAGAGACCACACCCACTGCCACTGCATCAGGCCTGATCCAGAAAAGTGGACTTCTCTTTTAGTGCTGTCAAACTCTACAGGTTAGGACAGAGCATGTTTATGAAACTGGTTCAGAAACCATCAGAGAGCTAAAACAAGATTGCTGGGTGATGGTAACTACTTTAGTTGATCCAAAGAGTTTTTTCCTTCACTGTAGTTAATAAAGGTGACTGTGCTCACCACACCGTACCTCAAGCCTTAATCATCAATGTACTCGAAGGGCTCTGGTGGTTCAGGTTCCTGCTCCTCTTCCTCAATCTTTGGACCATGAGCTGCCACAGGTTCAACCAGTTCCTCCATATCCTCACTGGTGTCCTTCAAAATGATGATTCCTCCAATGGAAAGCTGTGAGACAAATCAATGAGCATTAGAGTTGCCTCCCTCTACCTCATGGCGGAGTGTTTGTAGCCACAGTATTTACTCTTGGCCAAATGAGACACCTCAGAAGAAAAAAAGCCTGAGAGAGCAGAACATCTGATGTTCACCTGGATCCCTGCCTAGTAAAGGGGATGGAAGAGATAGAGCCTGTCCTTGTTACCTTTTGGATTTCCATTAAGCTTCAGTTTTATAGAAAATGACACTGGATTCACAGCTTTACCCCAGTCTGAGGCTTTCCACATGAAAATGAATTGAACCATAATAGTTTTATAAGCCTCATCCTTTCAGGACAACAAAGTGGAGACTTTCCATGTAGCCACCTCCCAGGAGGCTATCTGAAACAGAGACTAATCTGATCACCAGCTTCCACTGACTAAGGAATGCTATTAGCAGAACCTTGTAAAAACTAAAGGGGAATTAATTACAAAGTTCACAACCAAACACCCTGGCAGGCTGAAGCAAATCTGTGAGTCTCCAGGACTGAAACACAAGGTGCAAAGAGGCAGTGCTGTGTCATGCCTGGCTGGGATCAGAGCTTTGACCACAGCAGGATTCCAGGCTATGAACTGCATTTCAAAGAGGCCTTTGGCATTCTCCAAAGCAGAGGAGCTCCACTTCAAGAGCCTCCTTGGTTACACACCTTAATCTCAGCAAAAACCTGCACTGTTCTGTTGTCTTCAAAACCTGTTTATGGGGGTTTAAGGCAGGAAACTGCACTCCCCTCACCAAGGACTTGGCTTCCTTTGAAACTGAAGCAAACAGCTATACATGTCCACATTTCAGCTGCATTGAGTGGACACTTAACTGGATCACACAGTTGATCTTCCCAATCCAAATACCAGTTGGGCCACCTCCTCTTTTTAAAGAGTAGACATTAAAAAATCATAGCTTTGCTAAAGGAGATCTTTGAAAAAGGGACAATGCATAGAGAATTCCAATGTGTTGATGCAATTCCAGGAAATCCATTTATTAAAAACATGACTGTTTTCCTGGAAAAAATATTCCTTCTTTTGGACACCGTTTTCCCCATGCATAATCCTGTAAAAGGGACAAGTCAAGGGTTTTATCTCTTGAGCAAAAATAAAGGCCAGAAGAACTTGACTCATGTGATTTAGAGGTCAGGGGCAAGCTTATTAGCTTTGCAATATATCTGAGCATCTCACAGAAAAGTTACCCTTGAGCTTAATGCTAAAAGATCTCTTTTGTCCTCCATCTGACAATCACACACTTATCTTTTATCTATGTTAACAGCAGATGAAGGCACTTCTCTAAGGTCAGTTGTACCTGAATAGGCAACCTGTTTAATGAAAAAAATCCCTTCATTTAGGTATAAATCCCTCTGCAGGATACTAAAGCTCCAGTACAAGTCCTCATGTATTTCATTGCTTTCACAATGAGCCTGGACAACTTCTAAACCCTTTGTCAAGATTATGGATCAAGTCTTTATGTCCCCAGTGATGCCTTTAATATACAGGCTATGCCTGCTGGGTTTCCGCATTGAAGTGTTTGATGTCATATAGAAGAAGAAAGGAAAATAAAGCAGCATTAGCATGGTGGAAAGGTTTGCAGCAGCTCTGTCTTTCCCTCACCTACATGTGATCCTTTGGAGAGACATTAAAAAAATAATAGGACAAGAGTGACGTTGCACACCTCTGAAATGTGATGCACTAACTGTAAGTGATGTTCTCAGGCACACACGGAACATCTGGAGTCCTGTGTGCAGTTCTGGAGCCCTCAGCACAGGAAGGACATGGAAGTGTTGGAGTGGGTCCAGAGGAGGGCCACAAAGATGATCAGAGGGCTAGAGCAGCTCTCCTATGAGGACAGGCTGAGAGAGTTGGGGGCCTGCAGCCTGGAGAAGAGAAGGCTTCGAGGAAACCTGATAGTAGCCTTCCAGTATCTGAAGGGGGCCTACAGGAAGGCTGGGGAGGGACTACTTACAAGGTGTTGCAATGACAGGACAAGGGGCAATGGGTTTAAACTGGCAGAGGGGAGATTTAGACTAGATGTTAAGAGGAAGTTCTTTCCAGTGAGGGTGGTGAGACACTGGAACAGGTTGCCCAGGGAGGTTGTGGCTGTTCCCTCCCTGGAGGAGTTCAAGGCCAGATTGGATGAGGCCTTAAGTAACCTGTGCTAGTGGGAGGTGTCCCTGCCTATGGCAGGGGGTTGGAACTAGATGACCCTTGAGGTCCCTTCCAACCTTACCATTCTATGATTCTATGATCTGCGTCCTTATGCACAAAGCCGGCACTGGGAACACTCTGTCAGGCACATGGACAAGAAGGTGACACTTACTGGTTTGAAAGGCTGATATCGGCAGCTCTCTGTCATAGTGAGAACTTTGAGCTGAGCAGGCATGACTCTGGCTGGGTTGTCCAGAAGCTGGAAGCTGGGTTCAGGTTCTTTTTTCTTTTCTTTTTCATCCTTCTTTTCAGTCTCATCCTGTGGAGGGTAAGGAGAACATCAACATGATTTTAACACTGATCTCCAGCCCTTTCACAGTTCAGGAGGGCAAGGTACTGCTAGGTAGCTATCCCAAAGAGTGGTGAGAAAAGATCTTGCTGAAGAGCAACCTAACATGCATCTATCAGCTGGCATAGGCAATGCTGGTGTGGATTTAAGTGCTGTCATCAGAGCAAAGCCTCACTCTCAAGTGCAGGTGAAAATAAGGTCAATGAGAGGTGGTAGTGGAACAGTTTATCTCTAGTTTCCCTTCCTAATACTTTTTTTGAGAACTCACCCCTTTTTGTTTACAATTGAAGATTCTTTAATATCATTATTGAGCACATGAAAATTGCTAAGAGCTGCCCTTGTATTTTCACAGCTGTAAAGCTGCCACTGACATTTCACACCAACCAAAATGACTCGACCTCAGTGACTCTCTAAGGAATTGCATTTAAGCCCTTCAGCAATGACTCAGCAGCTCGAGGCAAATGCTCAGAAGGAAAAACACAGCAGCTTTTACATACTTAAGAACATGGGTCATGCTTTCCCTCTTGCTTGGTAACATCTGAACTGCAAACAAAGAAGATTGCAGAAAAGATGGAAACCCCCAATAGGAATTGATCAGGGAAACACCACCAAATGCACAGCACACCCTGTAAGAGCACTTGGGACTTCTCTAGCACAGCCACTGCTTGTCATTGTGCAGGTTTCCTGGAAATTATGCATTACTAGTCATAAACCAGGAAAGCAATTATACCTCAAAAACATCAAGACAATGGCAAAACACTCAACTAAAACACAGCAGGTGGCAGCAAGCTCCCTTCTTACTATCCTTGTTTTTCTACTTGAATCAGCCAAGAAAACTTTTCAGGCATCTGGAGCAGACACACAGAGACACAACACATGAATGCGTCCTAATATATTGCTTCCTCTTTACACCTGTACTTAAAATATAAGTTGTAGCAATCTTGGAAGAAAAAAGGATCTGTTCAGCACATTTTGCTTAATATACAGAGTGGTACAAATAATGCAAAGAAAAGGCAATGTTTGGTGACAAGGAAACCTTGATAAAGGAGTAAAAAGACAAAAAAAATAAAGTCATTCTACACTGCATACATGAAGTGATTAATTTTCTGGGCCTTCAACATGGCTACTCTTAAATAGGTCTCAGGTGACTTTATACACACACCCTGATCTTGCAGCACATTCCCTTCATATACCATTTGTGTGTTTCTTTTTAAAATTGAAGAGGCCAAAAATTCTGTGCCCATGCTGCTTTTCTCACAGAGATGTTGAAGTAAAATCAGAAAGGTTTCTACTGAGTTCGTCAGCATAACTCATTTTCAGCTTACAGTTGCTTTTGGCATATTTGCATCTGTTAGCAGAGCACAAAAGGAAGGGTCCTTTGCCAGGGTACAGTAAGAATTTTATCTGCCAAATGTTTTCCAAATTACACTATCAAGAATTCATTATCCAGTCATTTTTCTGTCCCTCAACTTGTTCCAGGATGACATTATTCACAAATGAGGATGATGAGTTTCACTGACAGGTCTATGAGCTGGAGGAAATCATTAGAGGACCAAAGTAATCACCACAGCTACTGAGCAACATATGGATCCTGTGCTCAAAGCTCAGCTGGTCCTGAGGTGTGTCTGAATAAACGTTTGGCATTTTGATAGATGGGCAAAGCACACAAGAAATTGCTGCCAAAAAGGTGAACATTTCAGAATGGGGGGTTAAGCATGTGCAAAACTAGAAAAAATAAACTCTTCAGTGCTCTTAACTGAATTAGACACCATCAAACAACTGTTCTTTGTAAAAGGTCAGAAGTACCAAGGACAAGAAATTATTAAAACTTTTTCCACATTAATATAAAAAGTACATGGATAAGAGATAAAATTCCCTTGGTCTAGAAACAGCAGGCAATGAAATAATGCACAAAAGGTTCATGCAGTTAAGGGCACATAAATTTGTCAAAACAAGCTTCTGCCCTTAAGGAAGTCAGTTACCTAACAATATTGAGAAAGATTTATTTCTCAGAAAGAATGGATTCATAAATCACACCACTTCTTGTCTTTAACAGCATGCACACAGAGGAAAGCTGCTAACCACCAGGACACTGAAACCTGTGCTAACGCTTCACTCAGAGCTCACAAAAATGGAAGAGGGGGACTGTGTGAAGTGGGTGCCAGCTTTCATGACACACCTTCCACATTCTGAGAGAAGGAAGAAGACATTTAAGTTTCAATGTTTACACCCACCACTTCCATCTTCTCCTCTTCCTTCTTCTCTTTCTCCTTCTCCTTTTCCTTCTTCTTGGCTTTTGCAGTGATGGACAGCACGGCAGTGGAAACCTGGGTATGTCAACAGAAGAGGCAATCAGCATGACCAAACACTGTATGCTGTGCTTCAGCTCCCCAGGCAGGGGAACAAAGGAAAATCAGTGTTAGATCAGTTCTCAGTGCAAGTGTCAGTATGACCAATTCCATTTTCTAACCCCTGCCCTGTTTAAAAGACACATACACCACTGCCAAAGCAAATAAATGGCACAGATGTGACACAAAAAATGTCACAAATGCACAGCCACATACCCCGAGGAAGACTTCCCAATTTAGAGATTAATTATAATTGTCTTGCCCTCTCTGTGAGAGGTTTCTTGATTTATTTTTAACAGGGCAACAAATGTAATTCTTATTACAGGAAAACCCATTGCTGGAGTCTCTAAGGTAAAGAAATACATAGAGAGGTACTCTTGTGAATGACCTAAAACTATTCCACCATCCCAATCAGACAGCTTTGGTTCTTATTGATCTAAAGAAGTGGATAGGCAAAATGCCATATGGAGGAGCCCACAGGGGGCTTTGGCACTCCTGAGCCAGGAAGTACCCAGAAGTAACACTCAAATACAGGAATTCAGCACCTCTCCCTTCCAGTGAGCACTTCTTTCTATTCACAGCAACTCTGTGAGGCTTTCTGAGAGGGACAGGGAGCAACCACATTCGTCACATAACTGGCGAGACTTTTAGCCAGAGAAATTTAAAAGAGAAAGAATTCATGCAATCCCCATCTTATTCCAAAGACAAGAAGGCAGCTGTGAGTAGCAAGCTTTGGCTTCCATCAGCGTTCATCTCTGGGTTCCTTGGTGGCCTGGAAATCTGTCCTGCTCAGTGTTTGATTTTGGTAAACTGTTTTAACAGTTTTCACGCAATGTGATTCACTGGCACGAAGTGCCTGAGGTCTCCACTGCTGCAACTCTTCCCTAAGGGCTGCTTTGCCTGCTGTTGTGGTCTGCTCAACAGCTTTTACCATCCTGTGCCAGGAGACAAATTGCTTCCACTATTGTCCTGCTTGTCATCCCACAGGTCTCATCTCTTCCTTTTCAATACCTAAGACATACTCAGTTCCACACTAACATTTGTGTAACTGATAGGTCTGACAGCTACTATTCCAGTACACAGGCCCATTACCCTGAGACCAGGTACACTTCTGTCCTTCCATATGGGACTACTTGAGAAGCATCTCACCTAATATTCTCAAAATTTGTACTGCAGTAGCACTTTGAAGCCCATGTCATGGATGAGGACCCTGCTGTGGTAGGTGCTTCACAGAGATGATACACACACACTGAAATTGGTAGGGCATAGAAAGCAGATTTTTTATTTAATGCTTCTGCTTGACCACTGGAGACAAGGGAGGTTCCAGCAACTCAGTAGCACAACACTTTTTTACTGTGATCTGCAACAATTTCAGGCACAGCAGGAAAAAGTAGCTAGAATTCTGTCTCAGAGACAACAGTGCCTGTCAGTTTTCCTTTTGCTCTTCAGATTCCCTGTGCCAGCAAAGTCAATGTTTATCCTAGCAGGGAGAAGACTTTATAGCCTTTACAACACCAAAAGTGAATTCAAATACCTTTTCTTTCTCCTTTTCCTTTGGTACCTCAAGAGGTGGGGGATAGGCAAATGTGGACGGCTTACAGTTGGACTTGTACTGGACTTTTGGCATCTAAGACAAACAGTTAAAAAAATTGGTACAGATGAGAAAAGCTGAAGAAAAAAAAAAATCCACAGCAGAATAATTACTTTAGCTTCATTTTCCTTCCAACAGAGACAAACACAGATCCTCTAAAGAATACAAGCTTCCCCTTCTCTCCCTCCGGAAGCTGAGAAGCTGTTATCAGTGGCAACAGTTCAGCTAGAACAATGTTATTTAATTATTCTATAATTCAACTCTGGCAAGCTCTCATAGCCATCTCCATACACCCCACACTATTCACACCATGATTTGTTGCCATTGTTTCGAAGTTTCTGTGCTTTTGATGTTGCTGTGGCCTGCTTCTATTAACACAAAATTGGTTTAGGAGCTAAATGAAGATCTGCTCTGTCAATGCACGCTAGGGCAAACCAAGCGGTGCCTGACATTCACCTCTTGCAAGAGGTGGGTTACCAATGGCACCTATTTTCTTGCTCTCAGCTACTCAAAGCAAGGGCAGAAAGCATCTTTTGATAGTCAATCCAAATTCTTAAACTAAATTAATTTCTGCAGTATCTCAACTCTCTTCCTTTATGACATGTCATGGGGCAACAATAGAATAGGCTCTGCTCTGAGGAAGCAAGGTGGGTGTGGTGCAGCCCATAACACACATTGAGCCTGTAGCTGGCTTTAGTACACAAGCCAAGTTATGCAACATAACCTCACCTACTCTAAGGGATGGGAAGATGGAGACAAACTGGCAGTACAGCCATAAAGGTCCTGAGCCTATCACCACCAGAAAAATGTAGAGACAAGTAGCAATGTAACCTCTCTGAAGCAGTCAGGGCAGAAAGGGGAGATTTAAAAAAAAAAAACCAAAACAAAACCACAAACAAAAATAAACCCACAAAGGCATTTTCATGCAAACATCTCTCTCAAAACAGTAAGAATTGTGAGGTTTGTCTAGACTGACTCAATGCTCAGCTTCAGACAGGTGAAGAAAAGTAACTTAAATCCATAGGTTTTTGTCCAGGGGCTGAAATCCAGCAAGCTGGCTCAGGCACACAGAAGGTCTCTCTCAGAGCAGTTCAGCCCTATGCATGCTCTAGGCATTGCAAAATCAGCCTGTGGCAATGACAGGAGTGGGCTGCACAGACCCCCATTGCCACATTCAGAAACCCTCCTGTGGAAGTTACTGGCTGGGTTTTACAGCACAGGAGATCCAGTGTGGTACACAGCCTGCAGGGGCCACACCATGGCTGATCAGTTGGAAGAACAGATGCATAAGGAAAGTGCAGTACCCATGACTGCTTGGTTTAATGTTTATTGCCCAAGGAATCCAAACAAATCCCATTTTCCCACCGCTAGCTTTCCTAGGGGAGAACACCACATAATTTATTTGAGAGGGCAGAGGGGCAATACCACTTTTTTTTTCTTTAATAACCCTGACCTTCTGGAGTGATAATGGGATGGATGGTTTCTGTCTACATATGCTGACTAGAGTTCCTTTATTTGTAAGCTGCTTTGAAGTGGATGGGTCAAAGCCTGCTCTCTACATTTTTCATGTCCCTATTCCCACCACCAGCTCTGCTATTTAAGCCTGCTCTTCAGATTTCTTCCAGTTAGTGCCTTTTCTGGCACAAACAAGCTGGAGACATGCA
Source organism: Eubucco bourcierii (assembly GCA_013396675.1). NCBI lineage: Eukaryota > Metazoa > Chordata > Aves > Piciformes > Ramphastidae > Eubucco > Eubucco bourcierii. The sequence continues at coordinate 50,844 of VWZE01007798.1, forward strand.
AAGAAAACCAAGCAATCCATGCATGCCCCTCCCAGACCGCTCAAGTCTTGAAAGCAGCTACCAGCACCGCCGCTCCTCTCTGCACTTTACGTACCTTAAGATCCTTGTTAAGGCCAATGACGCAGGTGGGGGTGAAAGCCAGTGACAAGAAGTGTGACAGGGGGAACCAGAACCAGAACTGGGTGAAGACCAGAACTCCCACCACAGATGGCATGTGAGTGTGTCCTGTCCTCGACTGCAGTGAAATTGTTACATTGTGGCCCCCTGTAAGGGATCATAAACAGGCAAGTTACTGAATATGTTCCTGGGTGCTCCACAGACACCCAAGCGATGCACCTCTAGAAGAACTGCTGTGAACTGGGCTACACAGCATGAGCCAGGGCACATTGCTGTCAGCTTCCTCCTCTGAAACACAACTCTCTCCTTCACTGTGATCTCAGTTGACAGTAAAACAGATTGGTAGTACAACAACCAAACTGCTCTGCTAGGTATTACCCAAAGAGTCAGTGAACAGAGCCCTTCCACGTTCATTTTGCCACAATATAGGTTAAACAGAAGTACAACGCAGGAGGCAGTGAGAAAGGGAGGAAAAGGCAGACCTTCACCATAAGTGGTTTTAAAACATAGTGTAGAGGTGATCCACAAGACAAAATTCAGAAGAAAAGCAGTGCATATAAAGCAAAGCAAACATAGACTTCTTTCTGTGGTTGCCTCCCTGAACTGTCAGTTATTCAGAAGAAATATGCCTAGGTTTTATTCTACACCATCTCAGCAGAAAAAAATGTAAACAGCAGCAACTTCAGAAGTTGCTCCTAGAGGTTATCAATCTAAGCAGCAAAGAGACAAGCTCCTGCAGTCTTTGCAGCAAAATTACATCTTTGCCAGACAACCAAGTTTTAGCTTTGTACTTGCAAAGTAGAGAGCAAAACAACTCTGTATATTGATGTAGTGCAGAAATACCCAGTTAGACACTAAACTGAAAGGCTGGGCTTGCAGACAGAGTCTAACACTGCAGACTGTTAATCTGATCTTCAGTCATAAAATCATAGAATGGTAAGGTTGGAAGTGACCTCAACGATCATTCTAGTTCCAACCCCCTGCCATAGGCAGGGACACCTCCCACTAGTGACCCACCAGGTCACTCAAGGCCTCATCCAACCTGGCCTTGAACACCTCCAGAGAGGGAGCAGCCACAACCTCCCTGGGCAACCTGTTCCAGTGCCTCAACACCCTCGCTGTAAAGAACCTGTAAAGTCTCTGATGAAAAAGAGTGAATTGAGTTGAAGAGGGCACCAGGCAATTCCATTACCACTGACAAGACTAGGTGCAGGGAGGTTAACTTGGTTACAATACAAACACCAACTCATGGCAAACTTAGGGCACTTTGCAGCTGAAAATCCCAAACTGGAGTTGCATTTGCACCAACAGCTACCTCAACAGGGCCAGGTAGCAGTAGACGTGCCTGAGTTTTAACATCAAGCAAAATTAACTTTTGCTGCCCAATCTAACGAAAGCTCTAAATGATGCAGTAATCTCATTTTAAGTATCTGTCACTGGTAGCCCCAGGAGTAGTGGAAGACAGAGGATTCTGATGTTCTCCTGTAGAATACTCTGCATATTTGCTTATCTCTTTGCTTTTCTTCCTTGTGTGGTAACAATAGATCTCCTGCTGTCTGACTAGAGAGCTCCTTCCAGCTGCCTCTTTGAAAAAAGCCAATGATATGGTCTCATCTTTTACTACTGCTAGGTCTGCTCCTCTTCTCATTAGTTTGTCTGATACCAATCTCTTGCTCTTATATTGACTCTACCACAGGATCAAGGAGGAATAGACTGAGGTCTTGAGCTATCCTTACATGTCAGACACTGCACACTCAAATTTCTGGTCTTCTCCCCATCTTTACTTTGATCTCTTCTTCACTGCATCACTGTATAAGGGCCAGGTCAGTAATCTGCACATAATGTGGATCAAGTAGACCAGTGAACATTGCACAACATCTTAACAAGACTTTATGAAAGTTCCTGATTTGAATTTTCAGAATTTATGTTAACCTTTAGAATTATATTATCCATTCTCTGGAATTTCCTGCATGAGTAACAGATTTAGTATTCAAAAGATGCTGTCATGCTATTTCTTTCTGCTGTTTTACACCCACACACAGCCCACCCTTGCTCCCAGGGTTTTGCAGGGAGCAGGAAAGGTGTGGAAACATGATATTGCACAACTGTGATTTATCTTCATGATTAAGTGGTAGCCTTGAAAGCCTGGAGGGAATATGTCTCAGATCTTTGGCTAGATAGATGAAAGCTGTGACATGATGCCCGGAAAAAAAAAAAAATTTAAATCCACACAAGAAATATTTTCAGGGCTCACTGGGTGATACTGTAAGGTCCATCTCCCAGAATTCACTGCCAGTATGGCAAGGTTTGCTGGAATTAAAGAGGCTTTTCTAAAGGCTATGAGAATTTGCTGGGTCATGTTTAACATCAGTTAACAAGAGGAGGAGTGCAGCAAGCAAATGTGCATTACTTATATACTTGAAGGAATCCACTCTTTACATGGTCACAGTGGCACTTGGTAACACTCTGGCAGTATAGTCCAGCACAACAGATCAGTACAACAGTCATTAGATAAAGATGCTTTATGGACTTTGGAAATTAAGTTTCCAAACCTGGCTTAGGCAGCATCCATTTCCAAACAACATCATAGTGTTACTTTCTCTATCAGCAACAAATCATAATTCATTTAGTTTACATTTTGAACAAAAATTATCTGGGCTGTCTACAGCAGCACCAACCGGCGAGAGTCTCACAGGAGAAGCCATCAAACCCACATCAGTGTCAATGTCAGCACGTGCAAGTGATTTGATTCACTCAGGCAATCAAACACAAGGCAGCTCTAACCTTGGACAAAGCTCAGTAGCACAGGATAACAGCCTTTTTCCTTACTACCAGAGAGGTAGACTCAACTTTACATGAAGAGCTCAAGCACAGGGACAGGCAGGATAAAGGTAGAAAACAGTGGTACCAAATTCAACACATGGGAGAACAGACCTTATGCATTGAAGCTGATTTTTGATACTAAAGTCTTTAACATCCAAAACTCAACATATCATGCAAGATAGCAATGAGGAGACAGGCAACTCTTTTCCTCTGTATTTGGGGAACATTTTCTTTTTCAATCACTCATTCCAAATGTCTCCAGACCGTGGAGAATCCAGTGCTTTGACATCAGGCTGCCAACAGCTTCTCTGGCTTCAGTCTGCACTGCCCAATGCTGCACTCTGTGCCTAACTCAACTGCACAACCTACTGAACGCTGACCGCATTTAAAACGTCCTAAATATTGAGAAAAGTTTTTTTTCCAGATATACTACAGAGATATTTGTGTAGAGAATGCTGCTCCTACTTTTTTTCTCACTAGATGAGAAATGTGGCATTAAGAACCAGAGAACATATCTAGAGTCCAGAGGGAAAAATAGTTTTCTAGCAGGCAAAATGGTGACATTTAATTAGTTCTGTATATCCTTTTGGTAGCTCACATCTACAAATACATAAAAGTAAGTAAAGCAGATTGATTTTGCAAAGAACAGAAAGGGAGTCATCAGTCTGGAACAAGAAAGCATGTTTGTACATGAAGGGAAGCATTATAAAAGTTCTGTGACATCTGGGGAGAAAAAAAAAATCCCCAAATTTAGAGTATCTACATTTTTCTTATTTTATTAGAGATACAAAATTGTAGCTGCTGGAACTTAAAAATTAGACAATGACCAAATCCTTCATTTCTGTTTCAGTGTTCCCAAGGTACCCTGCTCCTTCCATGAAGCTACCAGTCTAATGGTTGCCTCGTTGTCAGGAAAAAAAACAAAAAACCCCAAAACAACCAAAAACCTTTCCCCAAAACACCTCCAGTGCATCATTTCCCAGTCACACTGGAAATCTTACTCTTTTAATCAAGGCCTGTCACCTGAAGAGAATTATGCTTTTCTCCTTCCCCCACAAGAAAACAACTCAAGAACAACAACAAAAATCCACCTCAAATTCAATTGCCCTAACTGTGGCAGATGACACAAAGAACCTTTTCTTCCTGGTAGTGATAATTAAATTCTATAGCTCATTGTTTTGTGGTTGTATGGGAGAGATAAAACGAATTTTACTCTTTTAGGAGGCTCTAATGAAAGCAGCAATAGGTTAAGAAAGGGTAGCTCATCACCTTCCCCCAGCTGCTCAGCAAGAAATAAAGAGGTTAAAGTTGGCACACATTCACATGTAGCTTATTAAAATCAAATGCTTCTGGTTTCCAAGTCATTATAAAATACATGAGCGACACAGGAAGCAAATAAGGTTTTAGCTGCATTTTTATGATTTAATCTTAAAGGTCAGAATTCAAAGCAGCTCTGTGCTGTTGAAAGAAAAATCTCTGAACCAGCTGGGCTCTGGCTTCCCAGCAACATAGTAGGAGTATAGGAATGACTAAATATTGCTCAGTCAGAGCTCCATGAGGGGTACCTGGGAGGCATGAAAGATAAAGAAGGTAATTCTTGTTGTTTTCTTCTCCAAGTAACCCTAGTCACAGAGCACAGAGCAGCTTGACTGCCACATGCCCACCAGGAAGAGAGCTTTTTAAGCACACTTGCACTCAGATAGGTGAAGGCAGCCTTAAGCTTTTCTCTCCATAGTGCATGGCTTAGAGATGCAGTAATCTCTTACAGATACTGTGTAACCACAGGGTAAGGTGCTGTGTTTAAGCCACAGAGACAAATACATGAGACTCCTTTGCTTAGGTGACTTCAGGACTATCCTCAGTTTCAGAGCACAGAGAAAACCTGCTTGTTTCTACCTATCACAGGGAATAAGGAGGTGGATGGCAAAGAAAGGACACAGCACAGGAAATCAGATAGAAGAAACTGTGTTTGGGAACTTGGAAAGGCGATGCTACTGACACACTTCCACTGCTCTGCTGAAATCTTAGCTTCAGAAGGAAAAATTCAAATCAACATATTGTCCTCTGCTTACAGAAACCTTCCTTAATAGGCCCTGCAATTCAGGCTTTGCGAAATGATAATGTCTTTAGAGAATCCTGCCCTGGTTCAACATTTAGTTATTAACACTAAAGAGATGTCTCCTATGGTAGAAAAGGGTCTTTGAAACTTGTCTTCTGAAGTAACACTGATGCGGTTTGTGCAACACTTCTCTTAATAATGAGAAAAGAGGCAAACCTAAACTTTTTAGTTTTGAAAAAGGTGTTAAAATCTATTTACTAATGCATTCCAACAGGATGAAGCTGAACAAATCCAAGTGCCGGGTGCTGCACTTTGGCCACAACAACCCCATGCAGAGCTACAGGCTGGGGTGGGAGTGGCTGGAGAGCAGCCAAACAGAAAGGGATCTGCGGGTGCTGATTGACACCCACCTGAACATGAGCCAGCAGTGTGCCCAGGTGGCCAAGAAGGCCAATGGCATCCTGGCCTGCATCAGCAATAGTGTGGACAGCAGGAGCAGGGAGGTCATTCTCCCCCTGGACTCTGCACTGCTTAGGCCACCCCTTGAGTCCTGTGTCCAGTTCTGGGCCCCTCAAATTAAGAAGGACACTGAAGTGCTTGAGCATGTCCAGAGAAGGGCAACAAGGCTGGGGGGAGGCCTCAAGCACAGCCCTATGAAGTGAGGCTGAGGGAGCTGGGATTGTTTAGCCTGGAGGAGGCTCAGGGNAGAGAGTCATTGACTGCTGGAATGGGCTGCCCAGGGAGGTGGTGGAGTCACCGTCCCTGGAGGTGTTCAAGGCGGGTTTGGACGTGGCACTTGGTGCCATGGTCTGGTCTTGAGGTCTGTGGTGATGGGCTGGTCTCGATGATCTTTGAGGTCTCTTCCAACCCTGGTGATACTGTGATAAATGTATATTTCAAACTTGTTCTATCTGATTTGAACAGAAAAGGCAAAATATGAGGGCTGTATACCACCAGCTCCCCAAATTTCTGGAGCAGATGCTTACTTAGAAAAACACAGAGGGAATCTATTGTGCTATAAATCATAGAATCATAGAATCATAGAATGGTAAGGTTGGAAGGGACCTCAAGGATCATCTAGTTCCAACTCCCTGCCATAGGCAGGGACACCTCCCACTAGTACAGGTTACTCAAGGCCTCATCCAATCTGGCCTTGAACACATCCAGGGAGGGAGCAAATCAATACTTGGTGTGACAAAACTGACTGAGAACAAACAGATCTATTTTTCCAGACTTCTGGACACAAATTCTGCCCTAGTGAGTGGGTTGAATGTCTACTAATAGAAGCACAGTAAGATAAGTCAAAATTACAAAACAGAGTTTTTTTCTTTAATTAGAAAAAAAAAAATTGAAATTTGAGGTTTCTTGCTACTATTACACACCCGGCATAAAGCCAGCACCCCACCTCCCAAATGAAATTTTGCTAATACAGCTATTGTAGCCAACCAAGTTTTAAGAGATTTTTGACTGCTTTAAATGTTTGGGGAATTACCTGCATCCAAAATGCCTTGTGCCAGGATTGCTCCAAACTTCGCCATAACATCATCATGTTTATCATTGATCACTTTGGAGTAGAGCTGTCTGAACTGGCTGACCTGGACAGAAAAAAAGAAAAAGAGAGAGAAGTTGAATTGAAGAATTGACTGCATGAGTCAAACATTGCAGTGGTTTTTTGTTGATTCTGTTGGGATACAAGGCACCCGTTCCACTGTGGGCAGATGTTCTAAGCTGGTACATTGGATATTGGGTACTGATCCAAAGATGGTAAGGAACCACATACTTCAGCTTCATCTGTGCTTAGGCAAGAAACGGATGTCAGTGAATATAGGAGTGGATGTCAGTGTTAGGTGAAGGGCCATCAGCAGCCCTTCAGGAGGAATGTTCAGGCTGGTGTTCTGTCTGAGGTATGTAGCAAAAGAAATTCTTCACGGAGGAGTACTGAACAGGAATAGAATTTGGTAGAATTTGCATTGACAGATATGTAGAACATCCTTAGCTGATCTCAAGTAAAACTAGAACTAAGATGAGATTTTAGCATAAGAAGTGATCCCAAGCCATGAAGCAACACACAGATTTTGACAATTTCTTGGGTGGACAAATCAGAGAGATAACTGTTATACAGGGTTTCCTCTCTTCCTGGTGCTGAGTTTGACTTTTATGGAAGCATCCTGGATTTCTGTATCCTAGGATGACATGTGCCTTTCAATGGCTTTAGTCACTGGTGTTACAAGTCGTCCCGATAATAATTAATTACATATGTTTGCCCCACTTGAAGATGCCCATATAGTGATTTAAAAATAAGTCAGGATGGACAAAAATTTCCAAACCACATTCTGCATGCCTTACAGGAATAGCCTGAGAGTCTCTGGAATGTCACTGGAATAAAAGACCAACTGATGTGTTTGCAGTGAGGCCTACTAGATGTTCTTATGTCTGTGACACTGCACTTTATTAAATTTCCTCCAATCTCTACTGCTGAAACCTCAAACCTATTCTGGTTTTCCTGTACAATATTTCTGCTGTATTGATAATGCCCCAACAGGGAATCATCAGCGCATTTTGGAATCACAGTGGTACTTTCTATGTGAAAATCATTAATGAAAATATTTAATAAAGTGACAATTTATGCCATGGTATGTTCAGCACAATATCCTAAGCACACATTAGTATGGGAAATAGTTAAACCTTGGTTTATATTACTGTCATTGCTTCAAATGGCTTCATTTTTCATTAGTTCACTAAGTGTTGAAGAGACAGAATAGTATCATATCCAGACTATCTAAGGCTTGATCATAAATTAAAATATGTTTAATACATACAGTGGAGTAACAATATGGTTCAAGCAGTATCCCAGTCTGCAACCAGCCAAAACCTGGGAAGCTGGATCCCATCCACAGATTCCTGGAAGAATCTTTTGTATCTCTTCCATAAATTAATTTTAATCCAGATATCCATGTGACATTTTGTTTTCTTTCCTTATTTTTTCCCTGCTGTGTGCTGGTTTGAGGCTAATTGGAAATATTTTAATAGAGAAAATTATATTATAGGCTGTGAAAAGAAAACAATGGTGATGTCTACTTCACTCATAGGCTGGCTGAGACGTTTAAGAAAAGAACACAAAACATAGATAAGGCACTCTCCCGGAGAGTCTCCGGTTGTCTAGCTTCCACCCTTCCACCTTCTACCCACCTCTCCACCTTACCCCAAGGTTTGGTTTATGCACAAGATGAATTTGGAGGATCAGCCAGGGGGCTTAGAAGGAAAGTGGTTAGTTAGATTATTCAGCAGAGAGGAGAAGGTAAGAAGCTAGACAGCCCAAGACTCTCCGGGAGAGTGCCTTATCTGTGTTTTGTGTTCTTATACATCTCAGCAAGCCTATGAGTGAATTAGACATCACCATTGTTTTCTTTTCACAGTCTATAATTTTCTCTATTAAAATATTTCTAATTAGCCTCAAACAAGCACAATCTGTTATCACACTAAGTCTTCACTTGACGTTGTCAAAACCAAAGGAGCTCTTTTCAAACAGGTTCCTTCCAAGGTGTCTTAAACAAGGCTTCGCCCTACCAGTCCACTTTTGTTGTGGTATCCGAAGTCCTCTTCCTCAACTGCGGCCACAGGTAAGAAATCAAACTTCCAGCTCAAGGGAGTAGTGCCAGATACAGCCACCAGAAACACTAAGCAGTTCCTAGTACTGTCAGCGCAGTTAAAGCTTCCAAGTATAAAACCCTAACACCAACACCACACAACCCCCTAGCCACCCTGTACATAGAATCACAGAATGGTAAGGTTGGAAGTGACCCCAAGGATCATCTAGTTCCACCCCCCTGCCATAGGCAGGGGCACCTTCCACTAGCACAGGTCACTCAAGGCCTCATCCAACCTGGCCTTGAACACCTCCAGGGAGGGAGCAGCCACAACCTCCCTGGGCAACCTATTCCAGTGTCTCACCACCCTCACTGTAAACAACTTCCTCCTAACATCCAGTCTAAATCTTCCCTCTGCCAGTTTAAACCCACTGCCCCTAGTCCTGTCATTGCAAGACCTTGTAAATAATCCTTCCCCAGCCTTCCTGTAGGCCCCCTTCAGATATTGGAAAGCTACTATCAGGTCTCCTGGAAGCCTTCTCTTCTGCAGGTTGAAGAGCCCAAACTTTCTCAATCTGTCTTCATAGGAGAGCTGCTCCAGCCCTCTTGATCACCTAAAGAGCATGTGCCTCTCCAGACACATGGTGACATTTGCTCGGTGACAAGCGTCTGAGGAAAGGTCCTGCTCTGAAAGATGCTTACTGTCTGCTGTGGGCAAAGAGACCAAGCTTCAACACCACTACTAGGAACACGTCTTGCACAGCTTTTGATGCTCCCAATGGCCAGTTATACCACTCAAGGAAGCTTAAACATTGACTACAGCACTCAGTAGGTCCTTCTGGCTGTAACAGCACACAGTCAACAGCCTATCAGTAAAGGACACTGCAAGCTCCACAGCTGTGCTAAGCATGAGCGGCACTGAGCACTAGGAACAACCTTCAGGCATGACTCCTAACACATGGCCCAGACTGGGATGCCCTGGGCAAAAAAAGCGCTTACAGAAACAGTTTTCACACCAGGAAAGAAAAAGAACCATTCATACAACTGAGACAGTGACATGAGAACTGTGCTGAGAATAACATTTTGTAGAACTGGGATTCATCAAGGTTAAAAAACTATCAAAACAGAATGAAGAGCTGACTGAGGAGACAAACTGCAGGGTTTCTCAGCAAAGCATGAGATCAGCCTCTTCAGTAAATGCACATCAGAGCCATGAGGTAATGCTGCAGTCAAGGTAACGCTAACAATAAATTTCATTACATTTCATGTGTGAAGTTTTGACCAGAGGCAGTAAGAAGGCAGACTACCTTTGAGAAATTCTGTTGGAAAGACAACAGAAGTTGCCTCTCCACTCATGAGCATTACAAGCAAGAGCTATAGTGATGCTTGGCAGCCCTACACTCTTAATGAATGGATTAATACTGTGTCTTCTGCATGTGAACTCATCACATCACTTAAAATGCAGGTGCCCTAACACAATAGATGCTCTCTGGTCGATGACACTTTTCCTGCCTTCCCTGTTTCAGCCACTAACCCAGCTGTAGTACCCGTCCCCTCAACTCCTTCAGCACTGATGGCATCCAATCTGACGATATTTAAACCAGCAAAAGACACTACCATTCATACATGTAAATCATGACCTGTTAAACATGACTGTAGTAAAATTGCTTCGTTTCACACAAATGGACAGTGTCACAACTGTGAAGCACCCAAGTAGTCAGCCGCTTTTAAACATAGGTAGCAAACAACACTTCTCTAGCAGAGTAGAAGGCATTTACTAAAACTAATAGAGGAAAACCAGTAGCTCTTTCCATTTTTCAATGTAAGTCGGACCAGAAATTTGTGTGTTAGTATTACTTCTCTAGTCACCAATTCCCCTTTGCATTAATAAGTTTTTAGTTACTAGTCCTTACCCCAAAACAAGATGGCTTAAATCTCCTTGCATTTGTTAAAGTTAAGAAAAAGAAGCAACATACATTTTCAGGGCAGTGACACAAGACAGATGTGTGACAGGGAGATACTGCCCACACAACACAGGCTTTATGTATCACAGTATCACCAAGGTTGGAAGAGACCTCAAAGATCATCAAGCCCAAGCTGTTACCATAGACCTCAAGACTAGACCACAGCACCAAGTGCCACGTCCAAACCTGCCTTGAACACCTCCAGGGACGGTGGATATACTGACCAAATTCTGCTCTTGCTTCATTCCATTTATGCCTTTTTTTCATGCTCTCCCGATTTTTATTTATAGAAGCTTACACTGAGGTTTACACATTTAATACAAACAGTTTGTTTCTTACACCCAGCCTCTTGTATGCTGGAAAAAATACCTTAGTTTGCATTTGCAGGTTGGAAGGATGCCTCGTGCAGTGTCAAGGGCAACCACTTACAGACTAGGTGAAACTAAGCCTTCAGATGTTATTGGAGGGACATACAGAGAGAAACAATCAACATGTAAAATTTATTCTTCTGGCTGAGCTGTGCTGTGTGTTTCCAGTGCCTTTGCTCAGAGTACATAATTCCTGTGACTCTGGGCTCAGCTTCTGGGGGAATATTTATAAACCCTGATGGATGTCACAAAGCTTGTTGAGTGGACTGTAATCTGGAACCTACACCATAATCAAATCTTCAGAGAATGAAACCCTGGGTGAGGAAGAAGACACTCAGTAGAACCATTAATGCTTATGCTGGTGTCTGAAGTCTGATGGAGCAGCACCCTTGGAAGAGAGGGCAGGAATGACACTTGGGAAAGGCAAGACAGGACTGTCAGGGGAAGTCACTCAACTGCCCTGATCACGGTGCACCACCCTGGTCAGCATCCTTTCCTTAACATGCCTTCTACTGCTCCTCCTCACGTGTACATTAGTCCAGGTCAGCTGAACAAAGTACACAGGCAATAACACCTCCAAGAATCCACAAGCTGTAGCACCAGAACACCATGCAGGGCAGTAAGCTAACCAGGATGCAAACAACTGCAAGGGACTGAGGGATGGAGACTTGGCTGTTAACACTGGGCAGATAGATTGCCGTCTCTTCAGGCAGTACAGACAGCTCACAGCAGGGAAACAGCTGAGAGCAGGCATCCTGTGAACACTACAATAAGAAGTAGAACTTATACCTTCTACTTATACAAACTATGTGGTGCCGTATCAAGAATGTTCTGCTTTCAGACAAATTCCGCATGCCTGTTTGTTGAGGTGTGGACCACTGCCAAGTCTGGAAAATGTACTGAGCAAACATGCTTTTTCCAAAGTTTAACATCCTTGGAAGTAAAACAGTTCTGTGAAAGGCTGGAAGACTACCCTCCTGGCCTGAGAGATGAGGTAAACTCAGATCAAAGGATGGTCTCAATGCCTGAATGCATGGCAGGATGTGTGCTTGTTCAGGCTGTTCCTATAAAGCAAATACTTCACAGGAATGGGATTTTTTACTGGATCAGGTCCCAGTTGAAAACTTCCCTTGCTGCTGGAGAAAGCTTGCTTTGGAGGCTCTCTTGTAGCAGTTCAGAAAGGTATAGTCCACATGTGAACCCATTGCTCCATCTCTTTGAAAAAAGCAAGAGTAGTACAAGCAAAAGCTCAGCTCCACCTTTGCTGTTGGGGCACTCGCCTCCTACGGAACGGAGCAAGATGCCAACAGACAGAAATTTATTAAACTGTTGAAGCAAAACCTGCCAGTTTGTCTAGTAGAGCCTTTTAATCTACTACTATTTTTCCTTCAAATCACAGCAACAAGCACATTCCAAACAACTGAACAATATTATTTAATATGCCATGAAACCCACAAGGCTCTGTTTCTCTCTTGAAATCTTCAAGCACTTAAAAAAAAAATAAAAAAAATTTATAGCATTTGGAAACGCTCTCAAAAGCTATTTGGGTAACTACCAGGAGGAACACTAACATGTAGGCAGTGACTCATTTCATCTTTACGAACAGTAGACACACACACACCCCATTCTGATAATTAATGCTGACCAAAATGATCTGCTGCTGATTTCAAATGAAGCCAAATGCAGAACCTTGGAAACAACACAGGTTTTAAGACTGATACAGCACCGTTTAAAACCAACACAGCATCATTTCCTACTCCAAGGAGCTATCAGTTCTCAGGTTTTTGATCACTTCTCCCCAACCAGCCAACGTTCATGTGCATGAAGCCCATGAGGTTGTTAAGAGTAAGACTAAATGAACGGCTAAGGGGAATTACGACAAGTGATGTGCATTGCGGTTTTTGCAACTGCAAAGTTCCAAATAACAAGAATATTAGGAATGCTTTTAATAAAAAAAGTTTTAAACTGTTTGAATGTTCTATCATCTTCAAAAGCTGATGTAATTATGCCTACACATGTTCTCTTAATGATCACACAGTACACAGAAGCATCTAACAGATATATGAAGGAATGTGAAGGTGCTACCAGAATACAGCAGAAGTCATTCTGCACCCTACTAAGATCCAGCATTTCATCTAAATCTGGTCCTGGTTTCTTCACAAATTTTCAAGATAATAGGCCAAGATGAGAAAAGGAGGATGGAGGAAAAGCCTGACATTGTTTATTTCCCTCTAATTTTTGCCAAGATGACTACCCTATCACAAAACCAGGAAAAAGTAAATGTAATTCAAGATGTTAGATATGCAGTTTGTCTCCAAAATTGCTGTCTTAATTGCCCTGCAGGTCACAAATACGTAACGGAGTTGTCATTGATTCCTCTTAGAATGATCTCATCACATCTATAATTTAGGATTCCATTTACACAAAATGAACTTCTTATCGCTCTCTCTCCTGCACTAATAAGGTTCTTAAGTATATCAACAGAGCTCAGGAAAAAACATTCTGACTGCATATGCAGGAATTGTATTTCAACTCCAAAGGGACCAAATCAGCTTTTCACAAGATTTGATGTTCATAATGGCAATTCTTTACTTAAAACTTAAAGTTGTTAAATTGTTTATTTAAACAAAGAGTGAGGACAACAAAGACAAATACAAAGAGGATACATTTTCTCACAACAAAAATGGCTTCTTTTAAACCAAAAGAATGTGATTCTTCGAACTGCTTACTGCTGCCATTTCAGCATTGCAGTGCTCAGTACTCACAGATTGCACTGGGTTGAAGGGACCCTCAGAGGCCATATTGCACAACCACCCTGCAATAAGCAGGGACACATCCAACTACATCAGGCTGCCCAGGGCTGCCTTGAGTCTGAGCCTGTCTCCAGGGACTGGGCCTCAATCACATCCCTGGGCAACTGGAGTATTTCACCACTCTCACAGTCGTAAAGAACTTCCTCCTGATGTCCAACCTAAAGCCACCCTGTTCCAGTTTCAAATCACTGCCCCTTGTTCTGTCACTACAAGCCCTACACTACAGCCTTCCTGCAGAGCCCCCTCAGATACTGAAATACAGCTATAAGGTCATCCCAGAGCCTTTTCTTTTCCAGGTTGAGCAGCCCAAATTCTTTCAACCTGTCTTCATAGCAGAGGTGCTGCAGCCCTCTGATCACTTTGATGGCACTCCTCTGGACCCACTCCATCAGGTCCATGGCTCTCTTGTGTTGGAGGGTTCCAGAGCTGGACACAGTACTGCAGGTGAGGTCTCACGGGAGCAGAATAGAGAGCCAGAATCACCTCTGTTGACCTGCTGGCCACTTCTTTTGAAGCAGCCCAGAATGCCATTAGTATCAAGACTCTGAAGTTGTATTCTTCTTGAAAAATCTAAGTGTGTTCAAGGAAGATTATTTGCTGCCATGTTTGGCCCAAATTATCATGAGAGAATTCAAAGTCCTAACCCAAGCTCACAAAAAAAAAAAAAAAAAAAAAAAAAAAAA
>VWZE01007798.1:73935-208685 GCA_013396675.1 Eubucco bourcierii
AATAGTCTCTCCCCAGCCTTCCTGTAAGCCCCCTTCAGATACTGGAAGGCTACTATAAGGTCTCCTGGAAGCCTTCTCTTCTCCAGGCTGAAGAGTCCCAAGTCTCTCAATATGTCCTCACAGGAGAGCTGCTCCACAATGATGAACCACAATAGGGCTGAGGAAGTGAAAGAGTCTTGGAAAAATGCTTATCAGAGGAATGGGAATTCAGAACACAAGATGACTGCTGGCATTGGTGCTAAAGTTGTAACATTTGCTTGCTCATTTTACTGCTGAGGAGCTTTACAAAATCCTGCGCTCTCTTGCCAAAGGTTACTGCATATAAACCCAAAGCCAACTTAATAAACTTCATAAAACGCAAAACAATTCTGTCAAGTGATCAAAAAAAAAAAAAAAAAAAAAGGTCTTATAAGCAGTTACAGGTTGCAATCATGCTCCTATGCCATTACTTCCAAATGATAATCCACCTGGGGAATACATTTAAAATATGATCACATTCTCCTCCTGGATCAAAGCTTTCACCCTTCATTTAAGAGCAGAGCCATATGAGTTTCTGACTTGACATCCCGCACAATGGAGAGGTGGAAATGCTGCTGACATAGTTTCCACTTCAATGGTACCAAGCCCCATGCAAGTTCCCAAATCAAGTTCATCCCTCCAGCCTCCTGCTGGACACCTCTACCACTCTCTTGTACTGGTGGTTCAACCAATGTGGTTCTTCAGCTGGTAACTGATATCTGATATGAGAGGTAATAAAGAGTACAATCCAACTTCAGTATTAAAAAGAGGAGAAATGGTTTATCAGAAGTCATTCAGCAATAAGATACTCTTAGTCAGTCCTAATACGGACATCTGCCATTATTACAACTTAAAATACACGACATAAAATACCAGGATAACATCTGGAGATTTACTGAGCAGAAATTTCATCTCCAGACAATGTTTTGCCTCTCTTGAAAGTCACGGTGAAAATGATAAATGTGGAGTATATTTAATATATTCTGAGGACAGCTGCAAAGTGCCATAGTTTTCTAGCCTGAGCTTCTCATAACACAGTCCAGTAATTTAATCTAAAAATTCTGCCACTAAAGCCCAGGGTATGTCTCTAAACTGGGTTGTATATCTTAGAAAGATGGGCAATGTCTTTTTTTAAATCCAAATTATCTTTAATGCCCTGGTTCCTTCCTTTTTTCCTAACACTGGTTTTGCTCAAGCAGTTTGCTTTTGCAATTACATTTTACTACAATAGCAAAACGACCACAAAAGAATGGCATAATTATTTCCTTCATTTTCATCTGAAAATTGCTCAGCTGCTCCTACATAAGCCAACAAAACACAGACGTCACTGAACCCCAACCCACATATAAAAATCCAACACCACAACTAGCTTCAACTTTGTTCTGTTATTAGAAATTAAATGAATCCAGAACCCCTAAACACCTAAAAGTTTCTTCTACAGTACTCAATGCAGCTTTGTTTCCACCCTACATGAGGACAGGTTTTATTGTTGTAATATATGGGATGTAGATGAAGGACTTCCTCCAAGAACCAGTTTGGTTTGTTTCAGAAGTCACAAACAAAATCCTACAGAAAAATAAAGATGCACCAAAACAGTAGTGAGAGTTTCTTAGAAAAACATAATAGTTAGCATTTTATGTGTTTTTACTTAACAACTTGTTGCCATCAAAACCTCCACAAGAAAACAGACAATCTATACAGCTAAGGATTTTGCATCTTCAAGGAAACCAGAACCAGAGGGAACACAAAGGAGATGCCTAACTGCTCAATTATCTTAGCCTCAGTTTCAACTTTGGTCTCATTCCTTGGTATGTTCAGATGTGATTAAATACAAGTGACATATTTATGGAAATGTTATATTCTCTCTATAAAGGCTGATACTTGGTTTGTACTCATCTTCAAATTTCTGAGAAAACAAAGCTAGTTTTGGATTCCTCACTTCAAAAAGAAGAAAGGAAAGAAAGTTTTTCTTAAGCTACCAGTGCAAATATTCACAAAATTCACCAGAAGTTTGACTGTTACTGACACAGACTAGTATGAACACAACCACCCAGATCAGTTGGGTAGGGAAGGCAGCCAATTTTCCTTTCAATTCATGATGCTGACCATGGAAGGTTCTCCATAGTTTGCAGAGAACCTTGAGATGTTATTTCCTTTTCACCATGAAACAGCAGCATTATTAGAAATCTGTATGGAGCCTAAATTGGGGTTTTCCTCTGAAGATTATTACAACTGTGACATCTATAGACACTAATTCTTAGTAGTCTTTTCCTACAAGAGCCTTACTGGGCTACTGAAAGTTAAAGAACACTGTTACTTTCATCAACTCTGTTTAACAATCTTTTTTTTTTTTTTTCCAAAGGGCATGCAACAACACCATAAGACAAATTTAAAACTCAGATTGCCATATCTTGAAGCATAATCCACTTACAGTCCACAGTCCAATTACAATCACATCCAAATGCATTTTGTGCAGTTTATTTCCAATCCTGTAAGTTGCACATCTTGAAAGTTAGAGGACAATTGGCATTTCAGTTTATATTTCAGCAATATTTAAACAAGAAGTCCTCTATATGTATATAAAGTAGCACCAATAAGTAAACAAACAGAACACTGAAAACAAACCACCACACTTGCCTTGTGATCAGGACTAAAAATGGAAGTGTCTGAGGCATCACTAACGCACACTTTTTTTTTTAGCCTAAATATTTAAGGACATCACAACTCACTGAAAAATGAAATGTCAGAGAATTAAAGAACAATGTCAAATACATCTTTTAAATTCATCATTAAGTCTCCTACAGTTTCAAAAGATTCTAAATATTTATTACTTTCTAAACTACTGAACATGAATTAATCATTTGAGACAGAACTATTTCCACAAGTTGCTTTGGTAGCGCAATGGCACATAAAAAAGTAGAAAAGCTTAACAGAAGTTTCATTTAATCCATGAATTAGTTAACAAAGAAGGAATGCAGATATTTAATTGTACCATTTGCAGTCATTTATGAAGGGGGGGTTGTGTGGCAGTGGGTGTAGAACATTGAAGACAGAAAATCTGCAGAGAAAAATGGATGTATTTTGGTGTAGATTAAGCACAGATGCATTCCTCATTGTTTTTTCTCTTGACAAAAATGATCCGAGCTATTTCCACGCTAGGAATTTCCTGCAACTATCTCATGTGCAACACAGCCTCCTTCTTTACAGTGTTTTTCTCTGAAATGCCTCCTGGTTGCCTAAGCAAGACTTGCTAAAGAACAGGAACTTCTAGGAGGCCCCCCACTGTCAGGAGGGTGAGGTTGACTGCTGCCAAGAGGTACAGCAGATGAACCTGAGGGATAAACACCAACTGAACAACAATGTCGCCAGTGTCAGTTCCTATCTAATGCAGGCACTCAAATGAAATAGTATTGGCAATCTGAAAGCAGAAGTAACAGCAAGAAGTGAGGAAAAAAAAGTTTTTTAATCTATGCATGGCTCAAATATCCTGGCAGACCAGGAGTGGAGTCTAGCAAGATTTCAGGTTTAGGACTCATTAATGCAGAAGAGGAACTGGATGTGAGGGTAGGACAGTAGCTAGCACAAGAAGCCTGGCCAGAAGTACACAGTGAAGAACCTGCTACATATCTGTAGCATACAGGATGAGGTGTTCCTCAGAAAGTAATCAAACCTGGGAAAGTTAAATAAATAAATAACATTAGCGCACACACACAAAACAAAACAAAAAACAAACAAAAACAAACAAACAAAAACCCCACAACCAACCAACCAAAAAAAACCAAAAACAAAACACCACAAACCAAAAGGGAGATGTTTTCCTAAAGGCAGACATGTTTTATCCATCTGCAATGAAGTCAATGTACCAAGCAGGTATATGTGCAATGCAACCCTACATGCAACTAACTCTTATCATCTTCCACTATGAGTTCCTAAGAAAACTCTGTTTTCATCTGTATTAAAAAAAAAACAAAAAAAACCCCAACAAAGCAAACTCACAAAAAAAAAAAAATCCCCTTTCAATTAGATATGAATGCCTTCATAGAGCTTTCATCAGAGCAATCTGCAGGCAACAGTACAGCCTTCAGCTAGTGCTTCATCAAGGTGCTTCCCCCCTCCCGGTTTACTTAATTTAGCCATTCTAGTAGCTAAAGAGATGCTTTTGTCATATAAATTGCATTATAACACCCACTAAGGCATTCCAGAGAAGTGGGAACATTCCATTTTCACATTGATCAAAACAGCACTTTACTGCAGTAACCATCAATGATGCTTCTCAGACAGTAATATCTGTGAACAAAATTTAGAGAGGTAGCACAGAACTTAAGCTGACAAAAATCGCGTTTCCGTAACTCTGATACTTCTCCCGTGATGAAGAGACTGATGGATAGTGTCTAGTGTGTTGTGATAATGTGAGAAGTAAAAAAAGAAATAACCTTCTTTCAAGACCGCATTTCAGCTCCAACCAGTAACTGATGCTGATGATTATCAGGTAGTTTGGATAGAAGCATTGTTATTTTTTTCACCAAAAAGTTTTAATTCTGTTCTTTATGCAGAGATGTGACATGAATACCTATAAAAGGCACCCACAAGCAGATGACTGAAATTAAAGGATTCATCTTTTACTGCATTTTAGTGGGTTTACCGCACCACAGTTTTTCCCCATTTACAATATAGACATTGCCAATAACTTCAGACATCTTTCAACAAGGAAAAATCTAGCTCAAGTGTCAACGATGAAGGAAAACAAGTTTCATCTGTACCAGCAAAGAGTCAACACTGGTTGCGAATAAGCCAATGGAAATGTTGGTAAATATTTAAAGTACAGTTAGATTGATGCCTTGGTGGCCTTCAAGATATATAAAACAAAACAGAAGTTGATTAGGCATAGTTGAGTTTAAGGGAAAATGACTTCACTTGGTCACTAGTCCAAATTCGTATTGTCCTGTCATGGAATCCCCTTTTAGTTGTGTTTTCATGTGCTCTACTCTCTCAGTACTGTCAGGAGTAACAACGCTGAGGTCGTCAGATAAGGAAACAGAATTACCATAGCTGGATTAATCTTTATTTCCTAATAAATACTTTTGTGAAGAATTAAGATGCGAAAAGTCAATCGAAATGAATACAGCATGCACTCACAGCAAACACTCCCTTTAAACAGGAAAAAACAAGGAACAAGCAAAAACTAATTTGCTGGAAATTCTACTGTATGACTGAACAAATTTTAAATCAAGTATTTCTATTAATTTCTAGCAGCAGCCTTCTCTCTTTGGTCCCAAAGTAGCTGTATCTTAAACATATTAATGCTTTTTTAATTTAAAAAACCCCAAACCCAAACAACAAATACAAATTGATTCACAATTCACTAAGGGAAGGAGCCAATTCCCAGATTAAGTCTGTTGAACGCTGGTAATCCATGGAATGCAACAGCCAGTGACATACAGTGTGTCATATTATGATCTCACGGTCTCCTCTAGCCTTGAACTAAAAGACTCTATTACACACTTGTCCAGTTAATGTCCTTGGAAATGAACTGCATTTCCATTTTAATGCAGAACTATAAGATGATGTTAGGGATCATACACCCATCTGACTGAAAGCCGGAAGGTAACAAAAGAGAATACTCGTGATAGTAAAATACAATTGCATGAAGAAAGACTTAAAGTAACCTGTGCACATACTTAAAACAGTGTGCTGGACAATACTTTTAAAAATAAAATTAGTCAAGAAAAAAAACTGGAGTGTTTACAGGGCAGCAGAAGTTTTTAGGGTTAACTGCGCTCCCATCCACACAGCCAGTAAGTGTGTGGGCTTAGAGAGGCGATGGTGCGTACAGCTACAATGCTGTGGCGTGAAGGCTCCTTTACAGGATCTGCACATCCTGACACAGCTACAAGGAGCACGTTACAGCACTGGAGCACTGCATCAATTAACCTTCTCTGGCTCTTCTCCAGCCAAACCTCCGCTCATTTACTTCCCTCTTTTTCAAGCAATGAAGCTGGATACGCTGGAATGAGTCAATCAACAAACAAGGGTAGCAGCAGATTGTGAGCCTTGCTAATGAACAAAGAAAACTGCTGATAGACTCTGCTAAGCACTTCAGTAAAATCATCACGGCAATGGATGAGAAAGGACAGCAAAGAAAGAACGCAAACTTATTTTTATCTCTTTTAGAAGTGGCGAGAATGATTCTACTCTTCCATTCAGAAGTTGGAGAAAATACCTGGGTGAGAAATATAAATTTCCCAAAACAGAAATTCTGAAACTTGATGTTAGAAGAAGCACAAATGTTAAAGAAAATCACACAAAGAGACCAGCTTTAGAAAAATTACAGAAACTAAAAGCAAACGAACAACTTCTTTTCCGGAAAGTAGCAAAAAAAAAAATCTTAAAATCCACCATGAGATGAAAAAAAAAGTTACAAAGGATCTTCCTGGATGCAAAGTGGACTTCACTGAAATGCAAGAGAAAGAGGTAAGGTTTTATTCACCTGAAAATTGCAACATATCAAATCTTCTCAGTAGCTGAGCATTCGTTCAGCTTAACGCTGTGCCAGCTGTTCTGTTCTCTGCTTGGGGAGGGGGGGAAATGTAAGCGTTAAAGTCTTCAGGAGAGTTGCAAGAGAAAGAGAGAAGAGCAAAGGCTGTGCTTAATAAAAGCACTGCTCGGATTACAAAAACAAGCGGTTTACTCACCCCCCCCTCCAAGCACTGGGTATATTTGGATGTCTCAGTTCCACAAATCTTTACCGTCCCCTTGAGACTGTCAGCAGTGTTTTATTGTCTACGGTTTCCTGACCCTCACCTGATAAATTAGGAACTGCAGACATTAAAACGGAAACCTCACATATCATTTCCAAAGATATTTTGGGGGTGACCCTCTGCAGAGAAAGAGGATTCTTAATAAGGGGAAATATGGGAACTGCTGCCTGCCTACGTACACGCTGCCAGGGACTGGACACTCAAGAGAGGAGGAGTTGCATATACACAACGTGAGCATCTGCCTTTGCATCAGTTTGGACTTCCAAAGAGCAAATCTCCGTGCGTTCTATCTAAAGGGAACCATTCGGCATCCAAATTAGCTATCACTTTTTACTGCTGTACAGAGAAAAAAACCCAAAAACATTAAAAGAAGCTGATGCACTGCTTACTTTTCACAGCTACTGAACTGTCTTCTATAATCTTCTGAAACCAGTACCACACTCTGAAGGGGAGACCTGACTACCGAACCCTATCAGTCAAAGATGGACACAAGATAAGAACTTAATTTTTAAGACCTAACTGCACCCGCCCAGCAAAACATAGGATAAAAAAAAATTGGATATCAGTTCAGACATGGTTTCACTATCTCAAAATAGCAGATGACCAGTTTACTGTACTGACCATGCTGGCCTTTCTTCAGGATCATCCTGGACCAGAGTGGAACACTGAACTCTTACACGATACACAATTCCCAGGCAAAATACAGCTCCTGAATACATTCTGCTGGACACAAAAATGTCCCTTTCTTTACATTTCTTGAATGAATCTGGAGATAGCAATGGATCTTTGTTGCCTCTCTCAGTAACGGGAGAACCCAAGCAGGACTACCCAAGTGACGAACAAGGAAACAAAGTACATTGGGCAGCTTTACTACTACTTTTCCTGGTGATAATCCCCACAATTGGGGGGAACATACTGGTCATACTGGCGGTGTCTCTGGAGAAAAAATTGCAATATGCTACCAACTATTTTTTGATGTCCTTGGCGGTGGCAGATTTGCTCGTGGGTCTGTTTGTGATGCCAATTGCCCTTCTCTTAATATTATTTGGTAAGTAAAGTGTGTTCCTCTCATCAGGGTAGCATATGGGGTACAAATGGGGGGCATCTAAATTAAACAGAAAAATTGCTTGCTTTCCACCATTACAATTTTAAAAATCATGTGGATAAGGGTTGCTAAACCTTTTCTCTTTCATCTTAATACAGCTTAAGGTCTTTACAGGGCATGTAACCACTGTGGATATTCTTCCCTTTTAAGCAAACCATTTAAAAGTCATCTAAGACCTACAGCCTGAGACCTCCAACACTAAATTTGAGCCGGACATGAAAAACTGCATTTTGTACCTTGTATTATTTTTAACAGCATCGGCACAATGTTGGTATCTGTTCTATTGGATATTACACTAATTGCAGGTAGACTTCTCTTTAAAAATTTGAAATGCAGACTGTTCAGTACAGAGATACTGAAGATGCTTTGAACTTTCCAGGAGTCAGACACTTGATTTTACCTTAGTATTGATTTCAAGCTCCATAAGCAATCAGAGGTGGTCTCTTGCATCATCAGTGACAACAAGCTTCACCAATATCAGTTTCAGAGAAATTTTTGCCTAACCTGAAGAAAGTGGCAAATATGTAAAGTGTCCTAAAGAATTAACTCATCTGCAAAGCCAAGGAAGTCTTAACTCATGTACCTAGTATTTGAGACTTATCATTTAGTCTGGTTCATATGGAATGAAATAGGTTTGTTTTTTTTTTTAACATGAACACATACTGAGCGTGATATTTTCTTTCTTGGTTGTCATTACAGGACAAAGAAAGACATTTTCATGTTCTCTCTTCCCCAGCTTTATTTCAGATATTACTTTTTGACATCTTATCATAGGCAGTTTCATAGGAAAGTCTCTCTTACGCCTAAAGTTTCTTTAAGAATATAATTTAAATGATCTATTTTTGTATCACAGAAATGGGAAAAAAAATAGTGAGTCTTTTTTTTAAATGAAATTACTGATTTACACAATTATCATTAAGGTACAGATACCATTGGGTCCTAGATAATGAAAGGCTGCAGGAACACATTTTTCTCTGTTAGATGTCTAAGAGTTGCCTGAGCAACAAGCAAACACAATCATAAACTGTTTTGGAAAGGCCATCAGTAGCTTTTGTTTGATGCAGAATCATAGAGTTGTTTGGGTTGTAAGGGACCTCCAAAGTTCATCTAGTCCAACTCCTTCTGCAGTAAGCAGGGGCATCCTCAAAGAAGACTGCTATCACTTTACTAACAAATATATTTATTCAGTAAATACCATAAGTCTGAATTTCTCTATATTACATACTGTTGTTCCCTAAAAAAAACACAGTAGGAATTGGACATCAGAATTCAGTGCTGAGATGATAAAACAGGTTTTTTTCAAGCAACAGTTTTTAGAAAGAAGAATGAATGTACATGAAATATTTCTAACTGGGAAAACCCATAGCCATTTACATAAAACCCTTTGAATGTCACAGATGTGCACATGTGTGCAGAGAGGCAAGAAAGAGATAGGTATATGCATATATATATTTACATTTATGCACTTCAACTGTTTAACTCCTGTCATAGGTCTCATTAACAATAAAGCTACTAACCTCAAAAAACTACTAGTATTGGACTAGCAATCAAAGGGAAGGGAAGATCTGGATTTTGTGGAGTTGTTTTTTGATTGTGGTGGGTTTGTTTTTTTTTTTTTTCTTTGGGTTATTTGACTATTTTAATTTTCTAGACTAAGAAATCTTTCTATCGCTCCTTAATCTCTCAGTTAATTCAGTGCTAAGTCCTGGTGACAACAGTTTTAAAGCATGCTAGGAATCTTAATTTAAGAAGTCAAACAAAAGTATCTTTCATGCTGCAGGAAATTTTGTAAGAAAGTAGCAAATTTACTTATAATTAACTCAGTAAGACTGCAACTGAATTACCTTGCAGAAAAATCTCTCTTTGGCAGACAAAGAGAAAAACTCCTTTGCCTCTTCACTGTCTGGGAGAAGATGCTGAGGTGTTTATGGAAGTTTAAAGCATGAGCAAACCATGAGGAGTTACTGGAATGATGACAGAACAGAGAACAGACACTTAAATACATAACAAGTCCTTCTCTTGAGGTTACATTA
Organism: Eubucco bourcierii; assembly: GCA_013396675.1. Lineage (NCBI taxonomy): Eukaryota > Metazoa > Chordata > Aves > Piciformes > Ramphastidae > Eubucco > Eubucco bourcierii. The sequence continues at coordinate 83,850 of VWZE01007798.1, forward strand.
GCCAGGCAACTACTTGAACATAGAAAAATCATTGATAGCCAGAGAGTAAATTAAATCCAGCCTCCTGGCACTTCCACACAGGAATGTTTCCATAATAATGAAATAGTTGGGTGCAGCTTCTAGATACAGAACACAAATATTTTGCTTCTGATTTGGGACTGATATCTAATTATGTGGAGGATATTTGAAGGAAGATGTGTGAACTAAAGTGCAGTACTTTAAATGATCCTGACTGTAAAAAAACTGATGTCACTGATTGTTCAAATTCAAAACCTACTAGAGATACTGGCTCCATGTGATAAAAGAGCTGTCCCTTGTAAAAATAAATAAGTACATCTCTAAGGTGCTCACAAGTGTATTATCATAAGGGGCAGAGTGACCAACATGTATTCTGGTACAAACATACACTGCAATTTCAATTTAGGAGTATCAGTGTCAGAATATATAAACAGTTCCTTGCTTGTATTGATTGCTCAATTCTCCTCATTTCTTCCAAAAAAAAAGGAAGGCATGGTGGGAAATAATTGCAACCACTGCAACCTAGGTTACAAAAGAGCTATTCTGATTTCTAACACTCAGAAGTACTGAAGGAAAGCAAAAAGGCTGTCATTCATCAGACAGTGAAATCAGTACTTGAGAGATCCTCTCATTTGCAAAGCCCACACAGCAGGAAGGAGTCTGCTAACCACATCGTGGTGGGCAATGGGTTACTTGGACACAGTGTGTACAGCATTTTAAAAAGTATATTCTATGTTACTGATATTCATCCATTTATAAAACAGAAGGCAATGCTGAGCATCCTGGGGTGCAAAACAGTATTTGAAAAATCTATCACAAGTAATCTCCATCTTAATCTTCTCCCATCACTGAAGATGAACTACAGGAAATTTTCCCTTCTTGCTTGTGCAAACCACCAGAGAAAACTGCTTTAAATGAGGGTTACTAGCCAGAATCTCACTATCTTAAATCTGAAGAAATCAAGGTTATACTTTGCAAAGCAATTCAGTTTTTGTTTTTTATTTTTTAACTCTAAAACTACATTGGCTCAACTAAAAAAAACCACCCTACATTATGGTGAAGAACTACTGCTCAAATTACAATTGCAGTGGAGAAATAAAGGTAGGCAGCTATGGGGGAGAAACAGCAAGATGGTGGCCTGCAAATGCCATGCCTCTCAGTCCAGAGACGAACACTGACACGAGAGTGAACACCACACACAGAGGTTACAGATGCATTCACACCAGTTTGAAGACTGAAGCCTAGGCTTAAGGCAGCTAGTGACTGAAAATATCCAACTTCCATCTCAGTAAAAGCATTCTTACCTAACAGTAACAAAATCCTTTACAGGCAACACATTTCAGCAGTCCTTATAGCAGAAGTCTATTTAAAGATCTCTCTTAATCATGCTTATAACATGTACACAAGCAGTGCTTGCATTCAAAAACATCTTTGGCTTATATCAAGAGCAGCTCTTCTGTACTGTACTTTGCTTTAAAGATTACACATTTCCAAAGTATTTCTTATAAATAAAGCTTTTCTTAAATAAAGATTAATCCACAATAGACAGTTGTGGTAAAAGTTCATCTTAACTCCTCTTAAGAGCAGTCCCTTAAACACTAGCAACAGACTTTCTAACACAGGTGTAACCAATAAATCAAAGTAAGTAAAAGCAAAATACACCACAGTATAAATCCTAGACAACTACCCGACTCCTTTGGACTTTAAGCTACCAGTTTCACACTATTTATTCTGTTTAAATAATAGCCATATTCTTCAATTCTTATCAGCTACTGTGTTTAAAGCCTACGCTTAATTTGTACGGATTTTTGGTTTGTATCATCTCATACACACAAATATAACAGTACATAACAGCATAATCGTCAATGTCTGAACTCAGTTCAAAACAAGACAAAAATAAACAACAAAGCTTTCTCTGTCCAGCTGCACTTAACCAACTAACAAAAGCTCTTAACAACTCATAAAAAAAAACAACGTTGCTTTTTATCAGATAGCTGTTCATATGTATCTGTATTTAAAGGAAGGAAAAGAGGGGTTTTTTTCTGTTTGTTTCAAAATATTCAAGGATTTTCTTCTTCAGGGGGCAAATTAAGTAAAAAATGAAAGAATGTATTACACTGCAGTTCTCCCAAAAGCAAAGAAGTTATAATACAGGGAGTGTCACATAAGTACTCTCCAATAGAAGCTGTTCACTTAACACACAGTTGTGTTAGGTACCATCCTTCAAGATACAGAAGATACTTCCTATTGTTCACATTTTATCTGAACTAATCTTTCATCACAGGGTCAAAAGTAGTAGTCTTCATTTTCTGGGGTAAGTAAAACCATGTAGAGCCCTCCACATAATTTATTTATTTTTTCTTTTTTCCCCTCTTAAACTGTTATATAAGCCACAAGACATTCTGGTTTTCCTTTTTTTTTTTTTTTTTTTTCCTTCAGAAAGGCACCACACCTCACTGCCAGCTGAAAGCATAGATAGCAAAATTAAATATGAAACAGCACTTCATAATACACTAACTATAACTTTCTCGTAGCTGCTTGAGAGTAATTTTTTTTTAAGTCTAATTTCAATCTGTTTTAGGAAATACACAGATAGATACTAAAATTTACTGGTTAATAGCTTGAACACAGACCTCCTCTTTCCCTTCTGCCTCACTACCTACACCATTCCCTCACCTGCATTCCATGCTTTGGGAATGGGGTGAGGGTTGGTTCAGGGCCCCATCCATTGCTAAGAGTGCAGGCAAATATATGCTATGTCTGACTTTATCAAATTTTCCACCCTCTAGAATTTACAATTCAAGGCAGCATCCATATAATTTCAGTCATCAGTTGCATTATGAAAAAGAATGTTTTAATCTGAAACCTCTGCAAAGTGACCACATTGATAAGACTGGGCCTTACAACAGCCCAGCTTGTTTAGCATTCTCAGCACATAGAGATTAAAAAAATCTGATTTTCTTAGCAACATTTTGGGGTTTTTTTTTCATAATCATCACTCAAATCATCACTGATTCCTTTGGTAGTACTATTTATGTGCCTGCTCACTGAGTACAGCTGAAAGGTATAAGGAAAATATATTTATCAGATCAACTGCCACTAGAAACAGAAAACCCTTCTGGGTGCACTTGTTCTTTCCTAGGACTACAGAACATTCTTACAGACACACAACAACAGGGTACAGCCCAAACTGAACACTTCTGGCACCGGACTGCAATACAAACTACTTATGAGAGAAAAAAGGGCAGTTAAGAAAAAAACCAAAACAGTTTTATTAAAGTTAATTCCAAACACCCTATACTATAGACATCAATAGATATTCAGTTCTGAAAAACAGGAGGGTTTTGGAAATCTGAATGCTACAAAACCTTTATCTTGGAAACAGTGCAGTTGATAGACCCTATACTCACTGTAAGATTAACATTAAAGGCAGATAACTGGTGTAAGAAACAAGATGCCAGACTTGAAACCCAAGGCAATGTTCTTAAAAACAGGCACGGAAGACCTTCAGCTTTTATAAAATCTTTACTGAATCAGAAGGGCCTTGCTTGGCCAAAGTCATTCTCAACTGTCACTTGAGCAGGTACACAGTGAAGTCAATTTAAAAGTGTGTGAACTAGATTCACCACTAAGATTCAATCATGGTTCTGCAATGATTGATTAGCACCTTGATTATGACCCCTGAATCATATGACTATCAAGGAGATATAGATGAAAATAACCATTCAACAGCAATGTGCAAGGACCCAATATAGTCGTGGATCATTTTTTTAAAAATTGTTTTATCCAGTCTTTGCCACAAAGAGCTTATGACAAAGACAAAAAAGACAGGGAAAGGCTTTTCATGCACAAGCAGCCTGATCAGAATGATGGCAGTAATCAGGCCAGTTAGCACCTAACTGAAATGTAAGACAGAATCCAGATGAGGCAGTGGCAAAGCTCAGTTCCTATTGTATTATGAACTTCTCAAAGGTACTGATGCCAAGAGAAATGCCACACAATGAAAGCTCTCAAAAAGCTTAGATTCTAATGATTTTTCTGTTCTCTTTCAGACAATGTCTGGCCTTTACCAACTGCCTTGTGTCCTATCTGGCTGTTCCTTGATGTCCTGTTTTCCACAGCTTCCATCATGCACCTCTGTGCCATCTCCTTAGACCGCTACATTGCGATTAAAAAGCCAATCCAGGCTAGTCAGTACAATTCATGGGCTACAACAATCATCAAAATCACCGTAGTTTGGCTCATTTCAATAGGTATGTGAGACCTGGAGACTGGAAAAGGAATGCAGAACCTTTTCTGTCCAAAACAATAGGTGATATCTGGGCAAATGGAAAATTTGGCCAAGTACTATTGATCAGCAGACTCCAACACCTGGGCTGACCTAGACTGTGCATAAGCACATCATCAAAATCTGCCTGAACTGCTGCTCCTTATCAGTCTTACTAGGAAGGGAAGGATCGAGTAGGGATAATCATCACTCTTCCTCATGGTCCTAGAAGTCCAATACTATCTATATGCATAGCACGTCTCATGGCAAAGCAAGATTTCATGTTCCTGTGGTACTGTTACTTTGAGTAGATGCTATCACAATCTGTGCCTTGCAACTGTCCCACAAAGCAAGTTTAAAAAAAAAAAAAAAGAAAAAAAAAAAAAAGAGGTTAATTACCTAGATCAAAGATTGAAAGATAAATGAGTGGCTGGTAACAATCACACTGAGACTACTAGAATGCACTGGCAATATAACACATAGAAAGGCTAACTTTTAAGTAAAAAAGCCCCAAAACAATCCCTGAAAAGTCTATATAAAAGATGTCAATGTGTAATATTTATTCTTTCAGCAACTCACCTGTCTTTCATATTTAAGAAAAAAATTGTTAAATGAGCTAAGGAGGCAAAAACATTTAAACAACTGAATGTGCACTGCAGACAGTCATAGGTACCAGGTTCTGTGTGCAAGAGAAAAAAAAAAATTATTCTGAATTACTAAGATTGATGAGGAGAATGGGTACATCCACCTTCTTGACTGAAGTGTACACACCTAAACCCCAACCTAAAAAACAATTCTGGAAGAGTTGTGATGATAGGAGAAAAGATGGTATCTCTATTTTACCACAAAAAAAGGGGAAACTGTTAGCACGGTAAGACATTTACAAGTTGACCTTTTAATGGCCAATTTATTGTTATTAATCAGTGCTGTACTTTTTCATTTCTGTTTTATCCAACACAAAAGTACTCTGCAGCTGAGCCAGCATTCTCCAAATCAAAGGTTAATTTGGTCCAATCCTCATTTTAAGTGTCTGCTCATTAAGAAAGGGATCAAGTTGCTGAAGGGTAAACCATTTTGCTCTTGCTGCCTTCAACCGATTTCAGTAAGAGGAATACAGTAAATCTCTAGATCTCATTAAGTGGTATCAGGAAACAGAGCACAAATAACCTTTACCAGACAGCAAGGAACCTGATGTTTTTGTTATAATGTCATCCTGCTGGCAAATATAGTGCTGACTGTAATTTAGTGGTTATAAAAAATTCATTTAAAAGACAAGATTGCTAACATTTTTTTTCCCAAACAAGTGGTGAATTACAGAGCTAGCTTGCCTCATTTAAACACTCTTAAATATGCAAGAGACTTTAAACAACAAATCCATCTCAAACACACACTGCATAATTCTGGTTTCTATTTAACTACTTGTATATACAGAAGAGTCAAGCAGGGTGAAAAAAAATCAGCTGTCTGTGTCCAGTCACTTGATGTGGTTAAGATAAGACGGAAAGACAAGTTTCATGCATTTACAGAACTGTCCTTCACAAAGTGCAAAGGTTACCTCAGGGGAAAGGAAAAAAAAAAGGCACATGGCATTATGGAAACACATTTCACTGGGGGAAAAGCCATAACAATTCTAAGAACCCAAATCAAAGTAATTCATGTGTTTTATACTTGAGAAGTTGGCAGCTTTAGGTTGCTTCCTCAAATGCTATGGGTTAGGCACAATCAATTTAGGAAGAGCACTGTTAAAGCTCAGCTTGCCAAGCCTGACAAAGTACTACTCGCCCTATTACCCACATGAAACTCTCAACAATTCACATTCTCTCTGTTACCCTGTGCCTGCTCTAGAGCTCAGGAACTACCTTCTTTTAGAGACCCTTCTGGGTTTGAGGCCCAAGGAAGAGACTGCAACCAATTATCACATGCTAAACTACTTGTTTTTAATCCTGCAGGTATTGCTATTCCGGTTCCTATCAGAGGCATTGAAGATAGAAACGGCAACTCTAAAAACATCACCTGTGCCTTGACGCCTGATCGCTTTCACGACTTCATTCTGTACGGATCAGTGGCTGCATTCTTCATTCCTCTCGCTATCATGATAGTCACCTATTTCCTGACAATCCAAGTGCTAAGAAAGAAGGCCTACTTGATCAACAAACCACCTCAGCGTTTCACTTGGTCAACAGTGTCCACAGTATTTCAGCGTGACACAACTCCTGCCTCCTCGCCAGAAAAAGTGGCCATGCTAAATGGCTCCAAAGCGGACAAGACTTCGTCCAGTGACACGCCTATCTGCAGAACATCTACCATAGGGAGGAAGTCCATGCAAACCATAACCAATGAACAAAGGGCATCAAAAGTTCTGGGGATTGTATTCTTTCTTTTCTTGTTGGCGTGGTGCCCATTCTTCATTACAAACATAAGTTCAGTTCTGTGCAACTCCTGCGACAAGGAGGTTTTTCAGAAGCTTATGGAGATATTTGTTTGGATAGGATATGTATCCTCAGGAGTGAACCCTCTTGTCTACACACTTTTCAACAAAACATTCAGGGAGGCTTTCAGCAGGTATATGACTTGTAACTATCGGACCACAAAGCCTATCAGGGCCCTTAGGAAGCGCTCCAGCAGGATCTCTTTCAGAAGTTCTGTGGCAGAAAACTCCAAGCTCTTTGTCATGCATGGGATGAGAAATGGAATTAACCCCATTATGTACCAGAGCCCAATGAGGCTGAGGAGCTCACCCATCCAAGCATCATCAGCCATTCTGCTGGACACATTGCTGCTCACAGAGAATGAAGTTGATAAAACAGAAGAACAAGTCAGCTATGTATAGTGGAACAGCAGCCATGTCCATATCATAGTTATTACTGTATATATTATTCTAGGTAAACATGCTATAAGAGGGTATAAATACTATTGTTTTCTGTTATTTATGCAAGCAATATCTTATAAATTTATATTAATTCCTCTCTTCCAAAGTCTTCTCTACTTTAACCCCAACCCCATGGTGGCAACCACAACTTCAGTCCATCATAAATGACTAATGCAGAGCTGTAGCCTTCCATGAAGAAGGAAATAAAAAAAAGTTAAATCAGTTTGAGTATCTGACTTCAATTATCATCTTCAGTCTCTTTACAGAACATTTCAATAAAACATCTCTGTACAAACACTATTTTCACTCTGGCAAGAAGGCAGAGTACTCCATAGGCTAAAGCTTTGCAATGAAATCAGTGCAGGGAGGGACACAAGCTTGCCAATTTTAATTCGAATCTATCTATACTCTGTGTAAACAAAGCAGTACACAGCTCACTACATTGCCTCCCACAAATAAGTTCCTCTGCTGAGACTATTGCTGAAATTATCACTTTGTAGTTTTACTATAGTGTTGGGCAGAATCTCTTACCAACCTAAATTTCATCTCCACTACTCTTACATACATGCAAGCTTGGTATTGTCAGATTTGTCATTGAAAACTTCCCTTTGTTCTTTTCATACTAAGAAAATGAGAGGATTTAACCAAAATAGGACAATACCACATCAAAGATCATGAGCAAAAGAGGACAGAAAGTGCCTGGAACATCTCTTTAATTTCTATGAACAAAATTCCTTTTTTTCAACGACCAGTGGAATTTCACTGAAAGCCTTCCCTTACCCATCGTACTTCACACAAAACAGAAAAAAAAACACAGATAAAAAAAGAGTAATTACTTCACTTGAAAATAATAGGAAATGTTTAGAAGACAGCAGAGACAAGAGTATTGACTAGACCTGTGCACTTTCAGAGTTTAGCTTAGCTCAAAATTTCATTGGCCTAATGGTATAACATTACAGGTACAATCTGCAATCTCTCAAACATGCTTAAGCCTTCAATCAGAGCACAAAATTCATAGCAAGAAGCACTCCTCAAAATCCATAAAGGCTACCACAGACTGTAACGTGGGAAATCAGGACCTTCCAACAGTTCCAGACCATATCTCTTTGAAAAGGGAAATCAGATTTTCCCAAAGTAGTGGAGTTCTTACAGTAAGCAGTCAGATCACCTTCTCTGGTTGGTTGGGTTTTTTTTTTCCATTTACAGTAAAATTTTGAACTCGAGTTTGGTTTAATTTTTAGTGTTTTCAAAACTCTTTAGTTACATGCTAAAATTATGCAGAGCAAAGGGCTTATCTGCAGAACAGAAAGTAACACAGAAAACATGTCCTTTCAATAGTTATTTATATATATTTAATTTAAAACACATGTAAGTTGGAAACAGAGCCTAATGTCACAACTGCCAGAGAGCTCCAGGAGAAAGCATTAAAAAATACTTCCATGGTATTTACAGTAAATTGCTTCCTCTCCACTCCCCACCACTAGCCACTTCAAAGTAAGTTCTAACTGCTCTTATTTCACTTTTCTTACTCAAATTTTGTTTAAAAAAAAAAAACCAACTGTAGTGAAATGCTATAACTAATGGATTGTTACAGCTGCGAATGAAGACAGAAGGTTAGGGGCTGGAAGGAATCTTGAAAGATCCTCTAGTCCAACCCCTATACCAGATCACTCAGGAACACATCCCAATGGGTCTTGAATATCTCCAGAGAGGGAGACGCCACAACCCACCCTGGGAAGTTTTTAGATGTCTATATCTAAAAACATTTGAGAATCAAAAGCTTTTGTAAGACCTAGTTTAGTTTAAAACTCCAGGAAGGAGGAAGTAGGAATAAAACAAGTAGCCCAAAATCCAAAACTTCCAGGTATGCAGGTGAAAACACCACAGACAGGTGTCATATTTAACCTAGACAGGCTCTTTAGAAGTAGGTAAAGTGCAATCATATCTATGCAGAGAGTGATTACAGTAAAAAAAAAACAATTAAAAGCATCATCAGCAGTGCAATAATCAGCCTTCATGAGTAATGACACCAACTCAGCACCATTCTGAAGGGGCTATTTCCCAAGCAGCCAGAGAACAAGCAGCAATCCTCTTCGAAATCTCTCTTGCTACTTAAATAAATTCATGCCAATGAAACAAAACCCATTTATGCAGCAGGCAGCAATCATCTACTTTGAGCAACAACTTGAATTTTCCCTTTCCAGTAGAAACGTCACAGCTAGCTTACAGCATCTGAAAAGACCAAGACCTAACTTAGTTCTCTTCTACCTGATCCTGCTCCTGTACAATGGTCAGTCTGCAATAAGCAATTTGCCCTAAATGTCCCATAAAGAATGATTCCAAGGCCTCTTTGTAATTAGAGGTTAGACTCCACCAAGAGGAAACAATCCTTGAAAAATTCTCACCCAGCAAGTATGTATTTTGTCAAGCCAGCATCTAAATTTCTCTGCTTTAGTAACCATAAATAGAAGCTCAACATGTTCCAGTTACTGAATTTAGTCAGGAACAATAAACCTCAATCAAAAGGACTAGTGACTAATCAAATATTTAGCCTCCTACAGAGAAAGAAAATGTCTCCGTAGATAGAAAAATATCATCAAGAAACATGCACATTCCATTTACCATGCCAAGTGTAAAAAGAAATTGTTTGTTCACTGACAAAGCAAACAAGCTAAGAATTCAGGTAGCAGCCTTGGAAAGCATAAGGACAAAGGGAAAAGAAAAATGAAGAGAAGATGCAGAACTATGGAATAAAAAGACAACATAAGGGATGTCAGAGATCTTGTTTTAGCAACTGTATCTACAAGAACAGATCTGAACAAAGTCATGACCTTCATTAGCAAGACACGATTGGAAATGAGAGTCATTGCAAGCTAATGTAAGGAAGCACAAGTTTGTTGTATGGTAACTAAGGATGGCAGTGTTCATGCAGTACTTAAAAGTAGGACAGGAGGTTTGGTACTAACTACATCCATGAGGACCATCTTTAAGTAGCACAAATATATAAAAAAATCTTTTACATGTTGGCTGTGAAGTGAGAGAATGTTCATAGCTTCCAGTTTCCTCTGTATATTACAAAAAATAACAACTTACATGGTTACCTAGTTCAATTTTCCTCACTGCCACAAAAACTTTTATCTGGCATCTCTAGAGAAGCAAGACAGACAAAGGTAAAGCTGAGGTCCAGCATATGAGCACTATGGGAAGAAACACAATTTAGAAGAACTGTAGACAAATAGGGGTTTTTTTGGTTGCTGTTTAATTATTTAAAATTAGGAGGTATTTAGTCAATGTTCTGGCTGCCTATCTAATTAAAAATTACAGCACAGACATGAACATAAATACATCCACCTCACCATCCTCTCAGCAGGATGGCAGAGAGGAAAATCTGGGAAAACCCAAATAAAGGGAATACCTTAAAAAAAACCCAAATCAACCCAGACAAAACCAAAGAAAATTCCAACCTTTAAGCCACTCTAAGAAACAGAGAAGCAAACAAATTCAGCTAATATCAACTGTGGTGACACATTTCATGTGGCCCATCCCAAAACACCTGATGTTCTATAAATTGCAAGTTCAGACTCTAACAGAAAACTTTACGGCCAGAAAAATTTACTCATTGCTTATCTTGTATTCAACTAAGTGTAGAATTCTTCCAAACCACAGCACAATGCCCACACTTGTATAAATTTTCAAGTGTATCAAAATACAGTGAAAAAGACAGTGTAAAGCAAAAGTCAAAGCACTGAGCTGAGAGACTGAAGATGTAAAGCTGTTCTCCAACAGGCAAATGGTACACTGATTATTTTTTTTATGGTACTTCTTACAAAACAGTTTTCCTACACCACTTTCTTATTGTGGAAAAATTCACTGCACTGCAAAGGCATTACTCCCCTAAATATTTCTCTAGGCTGTCATATGTAATCTCAGCCTTAAAAGGTAAAGTAATGCAAGTACACTAAACCTGGTAAAGGCATAGTGAAAAACCTGTGACACTGCAGAGCTCAAAGGGACAGGATGCTCGCCAATGCAGTTCTGGCTCTTTGCCTTGCAAGCTGAAGCCAGAAGTCCCAAAGTTCTGGAGAGTTCTCAGGACTGACTTAACATTACTATGAAGCATTCAACTTCTTTCATTATATTGATGCCTATATATAATTGCTAAGAAACACACCTTTGTTTCACCTTCCCCTTTGGCACTCTAGGTAACCATCAACAATAGTCAGGAGAGAAGCAACTTCCATATTTTTGTTTGGCATCTGACATCATGGTGCTGACTGTCAGTATCCATTCCCATGAGACACATTTCTCAAGCTGCAAAGAAAGGTTTTTACCCTACAGAACAGAAGAGGAAGTTTTTTTACTTTTAAATGGGAATCTAGTTCCAAAAATAGGAAAGACAGTTTGCTAAAATGTCCATTTTTATTTTTACTAATTCATGTCAAACTGTATTTGTTTAATCATATCTAAGATTTATCACACCCAGGCACTGAAGTCCTTTCCAACCCCTTGTTGAAAAACAACATCATGATCTTAAAAATTAGGATATTCTTGTTCTCTGAAGGATCCTCTTTACAAATGCTCTAGACAAGTGATAGCAACACATTTTCAAATTCATTAAAAGCCTGCCTAACAGATGAGCCTTTTATTCTGCAAGATGCACATCAGTATTCCCTAATAAAACCCAACAGGTTGTGTGTTTTTTCTTTTTTTCTTTTTTTTCCCCTAGAAAAATAATTAATCAGCTTCATATAGTGGCTTAAAGAATCTCAGTATTTTTAATAACTTAGTTTGAAATTGCAGTTGCTGAATGGTAGTTTTTAAAGCAAATCTGAGGATTTGGTCAGACAACTAATTTAGACATAAACTGAACTTAAAAATGTTTAGTTAGTCAAAATGCCTTACTGTATATAAACTGAGACACTGAACATTTCTCTGGAATTAGAGGTGTGAGGGGGAACATACTCAACTGGTTTCACTTACTCTTCTCATGCACACTGTGATTCAGTGATCTGACAATCCATATATAAAAGCTTATCATATAGTGTCTATATTAGAGGCACTAGAGGCAGTATTCCTGAGCTTTAAAAGGGAAGTGGCTTCCTCAAGGAATACTTTTGAATTTTCAGCAGGGTACAAGCTAGGCTGAAGAACACTATCTTAGATTTAAACAATTATATTAATTTACTATCTCTGCAGACATTCCAGTTTACAGCAGGAAGTGAAAACATTTGCTGAGATTTTCAAAAGCTCTCAAGTGATACAAGATATAAGATATAAATAGTCTAGAACAGAGACTAAATAGCACTAGGGAAAGATTTAGTGTAAAGTGTCATTGAGTATTGTTTGAAACAATTAATGTTTTTTCTGATCTATGTACAGATGTATTTTCTAATGTACAATCTGATTGTACAGCTCCAATTTTCATTAGAGTTTAGATTAACTTTGGAGATGTCCCTTGGCACCTCTGATAATGCACTATAGTTTGGTCAGTAAAGACATGCAGCTCTGTTTCCAGTTTCAGACCTGCAAATTAAGGCATTACTATATCCAAAAAGATTTTAAAGTCTAGAGCTTTCTCTGATTATAATATGGTTTCACCAAAAGGGATTCTCATTCTCCTCTCCCAAAAGACTGAATAAAACAAAGATAAAATGAGTTGGAGGGTAAGCAACCTTCCTAACCTTCCCTAGCAAGTATGTTGCACTAAATTCCTCTTCTTCACAATTAATATACTGGTATAGATGATGTCAGAGTGACTTGTTAGCCTCATACTCAATTACCCAGATAATCTGCCATCTGCCTACTGGATAAAGACAGTTTGTAAGAGTTAAAAACAACAAACTGTCCCAAGTCTTCCTGGAACAAAATCTAAGTATCCGATCTGTGTTTGCTTAAAAATAAATATACAGCATTAAAATATCAAAGGCTAAGTAAACACAAAGAATACAAAAGCAGGAAACACTACTATTTCACTTGCATCATCTTAAAATGAGGAACTGAACATAAGCCATGTTGAGCTCTCTGTGCCTGGGTAGCCTACACTTATCAGATGAGACTTCATCTTCCTTTTAAGAGTCTCTAGAGGATGCTCTTGCCCTTAGCCACTTTCCAAGAGTACTGCACCAAGGTAAAAGCAGCATCCCACAACTTAATCCTACTTCCCCATGGTTCTTATTTTCCTCAACAACTACTAAGAGAGCATTATGCCTTTCAGTCTTTCAAGAACTGTTGCATGCCACATTGAAGCTTTCTCCCTAGCAGATTTGTTATCTCTATGAATGTGTTGGTCTGAGGTTAATTGGAATATTTTAATAGAGAAAATTACACTACAGGTTGTGAAAGGAAAACATAGTGATGTCTAGTTCACTCATAGGCTTGCTGAGATGTTTGGGAAAAAAAGCCAAAACATAGATAAGTCAGTCTGTCTCTCTGTGGGGGTACAGCGTCTCGGGCAGTCTAGCTTCTGGCTCCTCTCTGCCAATTAATCTTCACTAATCACTTTTCTTCTACCCCCCTCTGGCCAATCCTCCTAATTCATCTTGCACGTAAGGCAAACCCTGGGGTAAGGTACAGGGGTGGGGAGAAGGTGGAAGGGTGGTTGGGAGCCTCTCTTGGGATCTCTGATTTCTGGGAGGGCAGTTGTGTTTCTGTATTACCTTTAACTTGTATATTTCTGTAACTATTCCTGTCTATAGTGTATAGCTCTGCTTGTAGATTGTGCTGAGCTGTAAATAGAGCTTCAGTCCTTAACTTCCAGCCAGCTGAGTTCTAGTCTGGGTCATTTTACAAAGTGTGGGGGGTGGGGAACTCCCAAACCATCACAATGAAACATCTACTTTTTAATTTCATATATAAAATGGTTAAATACATTGAAGCATTGTTCTACCATATAACAATACAAAAATAAACCAGACAACATAAACTTATCCCATATCACTGTGCAATATAAACAAAGATCAAATCATGATCTGAAGTGCTAAAAATTAAGATAAAAAGTATTTTTTTCCATTTTAAAGAAGTAAACCACTTTAAATTTATTGGCTTTTCCATCTCATCATAATAGTCTTTTTAAAAAAAAATATATTGACCAGAAATCACAAGCTGTTTTCCAACAGCCATGATAAATATTTTATAAACCACTTTAGAAGAAATAAGGACTAATATATAAACATCAAAAACAAGCAAAGTTTGTAATCTGTGATGCTTGGCAAAAGTACCAGGACTGGGAGTGTGAAGGTTTGGGAGTTCCCCGCCCCCCACACTTTGTAAAATGACCCAGACTAGCACTCAGTCGGCTGGAAGTTAAATGATGAAGCTATATTTACAGCTTTGCACAATGTACAGCAGATATTTACACTATATACACAATATTTACAGAAATACACAAGTAAAAGGTAATACAGCAACACAACTACCCTCCTAGAAATCAGAGACCCCAGGAGGGGCTCCCAACCACTCTTCCACCTTCTCCCCACCCCTGTACCTTACCCCAAGGTTTGCCTTACGTGCAAGGTAAATTAGGAGGATCAGCCAGGGGGGTTAGAAGAAAAGTGGTTAGTGAGGATTAATCAGCACAGGAGCCAGAGCCCAGAAGCTGCTAGATCCCACCAGCAGCTCCTGCTCAAGCAAGCGACAGAGAGCAACTAACTTATCAATTGTTTTGGTTAGTGTTCCCAAACAATTCTCCAGCAAGCGTATGAGTGAAGTAGACATCATGATGTTTTCCTTTCACAGCCTATAGTATAATTTTCTCTATTAAAATATTCTAATTAGCCTCAAACCAGCACAGGGAGACACTTAGCAGTAGCCAAGTCAATACATCTCTCCTTGCTGTTTCAGAATACAACTTCTTGTACAGCCCTGCATCCACGCTGCAGTCTCCAAACATCTCAAACTGTATTCATGCCTATGTACCATTTCACAATAACATTTTACTTAGAAGCCCTTCCTGTAAGAGATGGTCAATTTTAAAAGACAGATGATGGCAGGAGTCTAAGGTTTTTAATGATGTATTAATTTGACTGTCTCGCTAGTTGTGAAGGTGAGGAAAGTAGGAGAGTCTTGAAACAATTCTTTTGCATCAGAGCATATTCTGACAATTTAATATAGTGTCAGGAAAATGATCAGTCATAAAATACACAACTATTCCCTATTTTTGTCAAGAGGAAAACAATGCCACACTAAGTGCTACAGCCTGCAAGCTATAGTACTTGTGGAGTAAATACAGCTGACAATCTTCTTGCAGATGCAAGAACTTCACCAACTTTTTACCTTTGATTCAGGCAGCAAAGACAACTTTGGAAAAGAATGCAGGAAGAAAACCACTGAAAGTGCATTTCATAATTTATCTGAGAAGATAACTTAAAAAATTTTCTTGCACTGACAAGAAAATCCAAGTGATATTAATTAGTTAACTACAGACCATTTTCAACTGGTATGTTAAGAAACACAGTATATAATTCATTATGAGAATTCCTAAGTACTGAGTGGTTTAACTGGGTAATGTGATGTCTTTCATAACATACTAGAAAATTTCATCTTCCAATTCTTAAGCAAAACTGGATAACCTAGACTGGAACATCCTATCTAAGCCCTGATCCACGAATTTTGAAAAATTATATAGCTGCACATGTTATTTTGCAGACTTTCACAGTAATTAAAAAAGAAAAAAAAATTAGAAAGGAAAAAGAAATTTTAAAAAAAGGAGAGAGAAAAGGGGGGAGGAAGGGGGGGGAGGAGAGGGGGGAAAAAAAGAGGGAAAAAAATTAAAAAATGAGAAGAAAAAAGAGAAAAAAAATAGAGAAAAAGCCAATCAAAACAACAAAACCCACAGAATCAACCTAAAAAAAAAACACCACCAAACCCCATTGTTAAAAAACTTCAGTTAACCCTCAAGGTAAAACAAAAGCTTGCTTTGAAAATTAAATGTCATTAAATCAGAATGGTTTGAGTTGGAAGGGTCATCTAGTCCAAGCCACCTGCAGTGAGCAGGGGCTCAGACTACAGCAGGTTGCTCAGAGTCTAGTCTGACCTTAAATATCTACAGGGATGGAGCCTCAACTACCTCCCTGGGCAACCTGTTGCAGTGTTCCACCACCCTCATGGTGCAGAACTTGTTCCTAACATTCAATCTAAATCTGCTTTTCTCTAGTTTGAAACCATTGCCACACTACAGGCCTTTGCAAACAGTCATATTTTATTACATTTTATTCTAACGCATTTTACTCTCTTACTGTGTTGCTTTCACTAGCTCTACCCACAAAAAACGAAGCTGTGCTCTCAAATGTACACAGACTGCATATATGTGCTAGCAAGGAAGACTCACAGAAGCAAACAAGGCCAGAAAAGCCTTGCAGAATGTTCTGCTATGCAAACATATTACCTAAAAATAGCTGCCTTTGTGACATTTATGACACTTTTAGTTCAAATCAAGAAGAAGAACATTTATTCACAGATAGCTGTAACAAAAGGAGAAAACAAACTAGGTATCTAAGACACAAAGTAAATTTGTGGGCTCTAGCTGTGTCAGGAGCTCAGTTGTGTGCCAAACTTTTGGTGATTGTGAGGAAATTATCGCTCTCTGTGTTACCTTCACCCTCATATGGATTTTATTATTCCTATAGGAGAAACAGACAGAAGCACAAGACTGTGCATACTCCTACTGTTGGAGGATACAACCCAGGAGATGAACTTATATCTCCAGCAGATTCACACTTACAGTAATGGCATGAATTCCCCAAGAAAAATGTAGACCACATTAAACAAATTTATTCTCTTATTTCAATCCCAACTTCACAGTTCCTTTCACAGACAATGGATTTAACAAGATCTCTTCTCACAGGACCTTCAGTTACTTTCCTTCATCTAAGACAAAATTAATTTCTAGGGCTTAGCCTGCTCATCTTCTACCATGAAACACTTCATTCAAAAGCTCTTTATACCTAGCAGCTGACAGATCATTAACTTTTGCCATTATTCAATGTTGTATCAGTCACCTTTAAGACATTTACTTTAAGACAAGTAAATCCAGTTCAACTTCAAGAAACAACCACCTTAAAACAGATGTCATTTTAGTCATGAAATCTGACCAACACACAGACTATTTTCTTTTTATGTCTCTGCATGCCTAATATGTTGTGATGGGTTACAGCACACAGTTTGTGCTAAACAGCAATTTCAGCAAACAGGAAAGGTGAATGTAAAACCAGCTTCTACATTCCTACACTGATGGACAATGTTTCCTTTCAGGAACTGAAACATGGCTTTTGATTAATAGGTAAGAGAGTAACGCAGGGGGTAACCTGTGGGGCCCTCCCTTACGTCACTGCATGCAAATGGAAGCTTCTGGGCTAGACAAATCAAGGGTTTCCTTCAACAACTGCTCATGTATTTTGTGAAAGTTACCAAGTGAAAAATGTTACCATCTAAAGCAGTTTAACACAAGCCTTCTGCTTCCAGAAACCAATGATATTGAGCTATGAAGTTTTAGTCCTTTGCTACCAAGTTAAGATGGAGACTGCAGCTAAGAAGGAAATGTCCCTCCCAATAGTGCAGCAGATTTTGGACTGGACCCCTCCAGAAAGGGAAGGAAAGAGGCAGAATAAGACCTGAAACACTGCACAGCATGTGAAAAGGTAAAAAATGGTGTCATTCATTTCCTCATTACTGGAGAGTACAGGCCCAGAACTAACTATCTCGCTCAAACAAGATGCCAGCACACAGTAGGTAGATGGTTTAGTTCAAGGCCTTGAAAGCTTCTGATTTTGGTAGGAGTTAAGAATGTCCAATTATGTTTGGTACTTGTTGAAAAGACATGTTGCACTGAAACCAGAGATCAAAAGGCACTTTATCACAACCTGTTTGGGAAGCAGATGTTTGGAACTATGGAAGGTCTGCATGGAATTTTCTTGCTGTACACAGAGGCAGAGAAGCCGGTTGCACAGAGCCTTCAGCGTCAGGGAGAGACACAGACTGCTAGGCAGCAAGGCACGGTCTGCGTTCATGGAGACCAACAGAGCAGAAGCTCTTGGGAGACGCCTGCTGCCCACAGAAGGGATTCACTCTGTAAGCTTAATTTAACTGCAGCCAGAACGCAGTTCAGTAACACAGAACGGAGCAGAGTCATTTCTGTGTGAAGACAACTTGGTTAATGACAAACTGACTGTCGTATCAGCAGGTTAGTAATTTTAATACTAGCTTTAAGCACCTGCTTCTTAGGATGCGTTTACAGAGTGCCACTAACACAAAGAAAACAAACTCCATTTTTAAAATTATGGCCCTGGACCCAAGTGTGCATTGACTCCTCTCAGACATACTCAAAAGGCTGTGGCTTGGCTCAGTGCTTGGATTACACATATTAGCCTATAAAGAAATGAAGGTGTAGTCCTTGGGTAGCCTTCCAATTCCTTAAACTAATAACAATTAAAAAAAAACCAAAAAAACAAAAGGCAAACAAACAAAAATCCCAAACAGCTATTACACAGGGAACTGTAGAGCACTACAAAACACCAGCTCAGTAACAAACTTCACTTCAGAGAACAAAAGAAAATACGATTCTGCTGTAATGGGCTTACACAACCACAGTTTAAGACCAGTGGCCTGCCAGAGTTTAACAATAAAAGCTAAAAAAAACCCCCAAATACTATTTCAGTGTCTTTCTTTGGGTTATTTTTTCCAAAGTCACAAACTACAGGAACATTTTAGATAGCAATTAGGCAGGCATATTTGTCTCAGTATTTTAAAAGGCCTGGCACAAACACCATATATTTAATTTTTCATTAACTCTCAATCCTGTAAATATTAAATTTTCATTCTATTTGCCAATTTCATCTAACTTTACTCAGACAATTATGCCCTGAGTCCAGAAACCTACAGAAAGGCTCATTAGCCTCAAAAGCTTATTATCAATGTTAAGGAAAGCTTCTAATTCTGAAAAAAAGTTTTATTCTTTCTCAGTTTTTTAACTTTTCAACCTCCACTCAGTCAGCAATTGGGTTATTTTGTGAAAACAACAGCATACAGATTTCCTAAAAATGTAACAAGACATCAAACTGAAGGCAGAAGAAATGGCCAAGGAAGTTGATGTACCTGAACAGAATGAAACCAAGTGACTCAACAGCTGCTCGCCTCACGTCATCATTCACATCGCTCACCTACGAAAGGGAAAAGAGGACATTCAGAATGTAGTTAAAACATGTGAGGACTCAGCAACACTTCAATTCAGGCATCAGGAACACAAACTAATCAAGAAAGAAGGATCATAGAGGGAAAAAGTTAACAGTCATGTTCAGCCTCAGCTGAAACAGTCTCACCCCTTGTTCATACTCTGTGCATGAAAAGCTATCAGGGAGCCTCGCTTCACCTTATTTTTCCTGTCCATCATTACATGAACTGCAAACCCCTTATCAACAACTGCAGGATCATGTTTTATTTTTCAATAGGTCCCCTTTTTGTGATACCAAGTTCAATGTTCTCTTACTGAAAGTCTACTTATTAGAATGTCAGAAAATTCTGTTATTTCCACTCACAGTATTAAGGAAAGCTTTCATGATTTCACAACCTCTGATTCAGACCAGACCATTAATGCTGTAAACACAAAGCTTATCAAACTGATGTGTTTTACTCTCCCACCACAAATTTCTTGCTATGTGCTCCTATGCCCACAGTACTTACAGCCACATGCAGTAGGCGTCTGATAGCCTTGTTGTTCCCTGAGCCACAGTATGCCATAGCAACAGTGTACATGCCAGAACGACGGAGAATTGGATCCTGGGAGAGAAAGTATCAATATTTAACCTCCATCCAAATGGGGACTCAGTAATTTCAACCTTAAATCTGTTTCACTCTTGGGCTTGGAATCTGCAAACAGGTAGCCTCACTGCTTAACTCTTTAGAGAGGAGCAAGAGGAGAATCATGAAAGAAGAGCTGTCAGTACCAATTTCAACTGAATGGGAAACTGCTGTGCCACAGATTGACAAAAAGAATACCTGACAGGTGTGTCACTCTGCTTCTTATTTACTACCTGCTGTTGATCAATACCACATCCTTGAGAATGACCCCCAGCAAGCCTCATCTCTTTTAGACCATTACATCCTGTACTGCACCTTGTTGCTGCTTACATGGCTATTAAGACTGAGTATGAGGCTAAACACACCAATAGGCATCACCATTCTTGTATTTTTGACCAGTGAAGCAACCTGTGAAACTGCTCCACTTCAGACTTAACACAAGAACCTCCCTGGTTCAAAACAGTCAACCCACCACAGTGGAGAGTTCACAGATGGAAGGTCACATGTGTACCAAAAGGGCCAGGGATCAAGCCACAGTCAAATTTACCTTATCTCTGCAGAGACTTTCAATGAGAGCATCTGCCTCCTCCATCCTCCCATACATGACCAGAGCAATTCCAACTGCAAGGCCTCGCAAAATCTTTTCGTGCTGAGTTTCCTGTGCGTAGCCAACCATGTCCTCAATA
Source organism: Eubucco bourcierii (assembly GCA_013396675.1). Taxonomy (NCBI): domain Eukaryota; kingdom Metazoa; phylum Chordata; class Aves; order Piciformes; family Ramphastidae; genus Eubucco; species Eubucco bourcierii. Next base: position 104,479 of record VWZE01007798.1, read on the forward strand.
GCCTGGGCATTTTTAGATCCCAGCATAACCAATCCCAGTGCCAAGCCAGCTGCCTCACCTGCACAGTACAGAAAAAACAAACAAACAAACAAACAAAATAATCAAGTAAACTACATTCCCAAAAGCAGTAAATACTGTATCTAGAGGATTACACAGGATGTAGGCCGATAGATGTCTTTTGGCGTCAACCATGCCCAGTAAGCCCATTATTCATGGCCAAATGTGTTTGCAATGACAACCTAGGAGCCATGACTTAGTGCTCTCTACTACCAATTTCTATTTTCTCTTCACTGAGCATGGCATAGTGCCACAGACCAGTCCTGCCAGGACCACTGAGCATTACTTGCACATAACGTAAGAAAAGATCCATGAAGATTAGAAAAAGGTCAGTAAATAAATGGCAGCTAAGACAACCTAGAAGAGATCTGTGATGACAACAGAAAAGCAGAAAAAAAAACCCCAAACAACCAAAATACTCAGGTGCCTGATAAGGCTTCAGATGATATTTGCTCTGAAAGCAGAACATTTACCTGTCACGGCGTCATCCTGGTATAGATTTGTTTTCAGCAAATCGTACACATCTTGGCGTGCTGTCCCCATGGCAGCCAGGCCCAAACCCAGGCTGCCACCATGCCGGACAATCTGGAGAAGCATATGCAAGTTCAGTCATTGTAAAACAAGGAACAGTATGGCTTCAGCTGAAGTAGACATCTTTCTATCGATATAAAGCTGCAAACTACCCAAAATGATCTCCAGACCTGTTAGTAATACCACTTACACCATCTCATGCAGTACCTCTGATAAAAAGAGGTAGAAAGTAGAATAGAAATGGCAGTACAAAATTGAGTATCAGAAGTTTTATGTGCAAGACAAGAGACTTCCTAGTATCTGTAACATCTTTTTCCCAGTTGAGTGATTTAAAACCATAAATCTGTGCTGCTTAGTAGTAGCTTTTGAATAGAAAGGTCAATTAGTACCCACTCGAATATCCTACATCATGTCTTGTAACAAGAGATACAAGAAAGGAAGTACATTTGGCATAAAGCAAGTGGGATCTGCTTTAAAATCCACCAGGATTTTAAAAGAAGTCTGAAATCTACCAAGGAGAAGAGAACATGCTTGGAAAATACTAACTTAACAAGAGAATTTCATAGAGGTTGACTAACAGTAATGAAGTAAAATGCTTCTTGCTGTGTAAGATGCACTAAACCTACAGGGAAGCAGAAGCATTTTGTGGCTTATTTCCTTGACAGCTAAGTCATAAGCAACAATGGTGCTTGAATACAGCAGGTCCAGAAGACAATACAAGGCAGATAGACGAGTTTACTGGTGAAGCTAGATTCACTGTCATATATGCAATAATTTCCTAAAATCTTACCTAAACCTTGAGCAATTGGTTGTTAAAGCCTGAAGGAGGTGTAAGTATCACACTACTGCCATGGTCTTACCTCCAACTTCCACTTCTAAACTAGCTACCACCCTTCTGGATATTCCCAGCAAAACAGAAGATTCATTACTAACTCAGTACGTACATCATTACTGGCATTCTTCAGCTGATTCAGCAAATAGTCAATGATATCTCCACCATGGTTAGCATGAATGAGACCCAAGGCATAGAGACCTCCACCTTCCTGGTAGGCTGACCCTGGAGAAGTGTCCTTGGGTAGGTATGTTGCCATAAGCTGTAGTGCTTCTTTCTCGTGACCCTGTATGTCCAACAGGAAGGGAAGACAATGCAAAGTGGAAAGCAAAAAAAAACAGCGAATCCAAGTGCTTTACCACAGTATTTAAACAAGTCAGGAGGAAACATGCTATAGTCATCACTTTCTTCAGAAAAAAATAATTTAAAAAAAAAAATTCAATGTTTCAGTGATGTAAAATCAGCAAATACTCTTTCTGTATTGGGAGGGGGGGTTTATTAACCACATGACTATCTAACAATCACTTGGTCAGTAATCTAAATCAGGACAAATCTGGCCTGAAGTTACACTGGATTCGTTCACTAGAACACTTTCATGAGGGTTGAGGCACACAGAACAATTACAAAGACTTCTTCCTATTTCAAAACATCTTTAAATAAGCCCTCCCTGTGAATGCATTTGAAGGCAACGACCACTGCCAAGATCACGACTCAAACTTACCACAATGAGGTCCTAAAACCACTTACAAAATACACACCTGTAATTTTAATAGCTACCAGCTATAGACTCTATTTAACTCTTAACAGGAAGAGCTAGAAAGAAGACTCTCTCCTTGAATCATGTTACCCTAAAACAATTTTGATGATTGGCAAAACATGCTGTGAAGTACACTGAGTATCAGACTAGATGGACTTGATAAAAACACAGCTTTTCTTTAGTGCAAAGACACAAACTATGTTACAGCTGTGCCCTGTAACAGATTAGGTAAACTGGAGTGCAGGCATCATTCAGAATCTCCATTTCAACGTTTTCAGTACTCATTTATATTCAGTACAAGCATTTATATTGCATATTATACTCATTCAGTACAAGCATTTATATTGCATTCATTTCCCTCTATTCAGTGTTACCTTATGTATAACACCCAAGCTGGCAGTAGCAGTAAACTTAGCCCAGTTAGTGGCCCTGGCCAGCCACTCCAAATTGTCTCTGGAAAACAAAAAAAAAAAAAAAAGTTATACAAAGTTTACCCTACAGCTCCTCATACTGTAAGCACAGTTTCATAGCATCAAAGACTCCTTTCAAGACAGAAATCAGTTCCAAAGGCAAGAAAGCTAACCCCATTTACAGTTTGTATCTCTCTCCCCTTCATCAGCCCTGATTTTTGGCCGGTTGTAGCCAAGTTACTAGATACTGGTGATATCAGTGAAGGATGGGGAACAACCACTCAGTATGCAGCCCATCAGCTCTCTGAAAGCAACTCTACCCAAGTTTCTGGAGTTTTCCTCAAGTCCCTGGAAATGTCAGCCCTGACATTTCCCTTCTAAGAGTTATCCAGCACCCTTGGTCTTATGCAAGAAGGACAAATCATCCCAGAAATTCTTCAACTAAGAAACAAAGAGAACAGAAATTCTTTATTTCCACCCTCCAAACTGCTCACATGGTTATCAATCAAAGTCAGTTCGAGAAAGAGAAAAGGAAACAATCCCAGCTACTTCCCTGGCTTCTTCATTAATTTTCAGATACTTTGGTTATTCTTCTCTAAGCCCATTAGAGTTCTGCACCTACCCTTTCAAAAGTATCAAACTAAGTAGGGCAATAAATCTGTTCAAAGACCTCTAAATGACATCAGAGCTTCCCTTGCCACAGATTTACCTGAGGAACTGGTCACTGGTTGTACCACAATGCATAAAGGAGTTTGCTATAACCGTTGCAGTGTGACACACGGAATTCCGCACTGCATCCTGTAGGAACAGAGTTAACCAATATCATCAGTCAGCAAAAGAGGTGCCCCCTAGGTCCCTTAATGTGCTTGTCAGTACACTACAAAATGGACTGTAATTATGCTCCTCAATTTAACTGGTAATTTCCCTTTAATCAGAGGTAATAGATTGTTAATACATTCTAATGTATCCTAGATCCATCTTCCAAGTACAAACTAATCCCTTCTATGAGTTTCTGACTGAGATGTGATTACTTCAGTTGCAGCATAACTGGAAACCCCTTGCTTATGGTTCCCAGAACTGAACACTGCAGTATGTGTCCAGATGACATTTTCAAACCGTCCCTGGAACACAATGCAGGATCTCTCCCAACCACTTAACCACAGATGAAAAATATTTTCCAATACATTTGAAGTAACAGATAAAGCCACTGATCAGTATCTTCTGCCATTTTTGCTGATGAAGTGCATCTCATTTCACATACACAAAAATTCTCATATGGTTTCTAACAGTCATTTGGCTTAAGAGACTCTAATTTACCTGTAAGTTTTCGTTTGCTCACCCCTGAGTAAAACCTTCCAAAATAAACTAAACTACTCAACTCACTAGCATTCCCTACATGACAACATCTAACTGGTTTTGTCTTCAGTGTAGAAGTGTTAGCCTTTGAGCACATATCAGGATATCTTCAGCTAAGCTGAAGGTCTGATCTCACATAATATCTAAATCAAGACACCAACATACTGTAACCTACAGTCCTGGCTGACTCCCTCCCTCCTCATCCTGCGGCATTTGCAATTGCTCATTCATGGAACTGGAGGGTGAGTTTGTCCACCTTATTGACCAGATGGAAAACAAACTCACCAAAAAAAAATCTAAGAACAGGATTAGTTTCTATAGCCAATCAGGAAAACAACACCACTAAAAGACAACACAATAACAGCAGCCTGCTGTTAGGTCATACTGGCTGTTAATTAAAAAAAGAATCATACAGCCTTCTTTGAGTGCAATCAACTCTTCTTGAGCCTCACAAGTTCCAGTTTTAAATGTTAATATATCATGACTAATACAAAGATTTGTATCCTTAAAACCCAGGAAGGCCATGCTAAAACATAAGATGATCTTATTAAGTAACAGCAACGTGGTCAAAACAAACAAAGGATTAATCAGATGAATCCAAGGCAATTCATACCTAATGAAGCCTCTTACCTTTGTGTTTTTGAGGATCATGAGGTCTGTGTTGTTGTTTCGTATTAAAAACTGTAGATGTAACTCAATGGCCATTTCCCCACTTAAAATTTTAATCATTTTTGAGATCTGGTCCTTAGGTTCTTGATTCTTCAAATACAAGCAAAGGGAAGAAAAAAGGTGAGAAGCCAGCTACAGCTCTCTTAAAATACGGTTCCTGAGAAGCCACTCTGGGATGTTCCCATCACCAGATTACAAGATCTATTGAGTTTTAGGACTGAAAGGGCATCGTTTCTGCCCTTGACACACAAGTTCAAACCTCCTGGAAAATCAAGTGTGCACAACAGTGAAAAGAAATGTATTTTTGCATTGAAAACAAAAATATATTCTGCAAGTTGCTCTTTGACCTTACAGATACCATCAGCCTCCTACAAGTTGGAACCACTTTTGCCTGTGAACCTGTATTTCCATGGAAGTTTTAGTGGAGAGAACCACAAAGCCACAACACTTTGCATGACCCTGCTGAGCTGCAGCACCATTCTTGTGAGCTACAGGCTCTGTTTAAAGCAACACTTAGTAAAACTAGGAATCTCCCACACATTCATCTTCCACAGCTCTTCAAGAAAGCCTCCTTCTTTCTCATGATGGAACAATTTCCACAGATTAAGAAATCTCTTCTGGACAGAATGAAAATTACACTGTGGCTCACTGTACTAACATTGGTCAGAGACCACTCAAGCATGAGTAGTTCTTAAACTAATCCCCTCAATTATTTCTTTGTAGTCAGCATCATGAATTGTGGAAGATTAAAATTAAGCTTAAGAACGTTTCTGGCCACGCAGTTTTTATGTACCTGTCCCTTGACACAGTCAGAAATGCCAATACAGCAAAAAAATAATTCAAAACACCTATCCTGTAAAAGCATGGTTGACAGGTTTCTTGATGTGGCAAGAAACTTGACTCACTTTGTTTTCCTTGTGGAATCTCATTTCAAAAACACATCTCTCTTTGCCCTTGGTTCATTTTTAAGTCATCTGCAAAAATCTCTCAACGATTCTCATGTAAGTTTGCAAACACGCCCCTTGGGGTTGGGGGGGGGTGGGGTTTTAAAAAACAAACAAAACCAAACATGCCATGGGTTTTACTTTCCCTTCTAGTAGCATTTCTTTTCACAGAAGCACAAAACGTTAGGGGTTGGAAAGGATGTCAAAAAATAGGATCGCCTAGAACAGATCACACAGGAACACATCCAGGCAGGTTTTGAACATCTCCAGAGAAGAAGACTCCACAACCTCTCTGGGCAGCCTGTTCCAGTGTTTTGTCACCCTCATAGTAAAAAAGCTTTTCTTTATGTTCACGTAGAACCTCCTATGCTCCAGCTTGCAGCCACAGCCCCTTGTCCTATCACTGGACATCGCTGGGGAGAGTCTGGCTCTGTCCTCCATACACTTAGCTTTCACATCTGCAAACACGAATGAGGCCACCCTCAGGCTCCCTTTCTCCAAGCTAGAGACCCAGTTCCCTGAGCCTTTCCTCAGAAAGGAGATGTTCCACTCCCTTAGTCATCTTTGTGGTTCTGCATTAGACTCTTTCAAGCAGTTCCCTGAGGTGCTTCTTGAACTGAGGGGCCCAGAACTGGAAACAATATTCAAGATGCGGTCTCACCAGGGCCACCTTCTTTGTATCCTCTGTCACCAAGGCACTCAGCTCCTCAACATCAGACGTGTCAGAATTGCATTAGCTATTCTACATGCTAAGGTACAATTGTATGTGTATGTCAGAAGTGACCTCACTTTCTCCAATACTTTGAAAAAGAAAACAAATGAAAACATTCTAATCAGGGGGCCCACCAACACAGCCACCACACTAGGCAGAGGGAACACCTTCCTCCTTCGTGGAAAAGAAACTATGTTACATCAGCATCCCCTTCTGCCATTTCTACAGAACTACATCAGATTTCAGAAGTCATTAAAAAAACACATTACAGCCAATTCATCAGCTAAGGTTCATTCAGCAGCAAATTCCAGGACCTTTCTTCTGGACCGAGTTAGTAATTTCAATATCAACAAACCAAACCCATGAGTCAGCCCCCACTGCCTCCTTTTTGAGACCTCAGTAATTCCCACCACCTTTCAGTACCTGAACTGTTGGACTTTCAGACTGCCAGGTATTTGGTCCTCAGAGATAATATGACACCTTGTCTCCCAGCAGTGGAACAGAAGTGGAATTCCACTCTCCATTAGACAAACTAGTTTAGGAATCCCAAAGATTCAAAGACAATACAGAACAAAAACAAAGCAAGGTGTATTTTGGAAATGGCACTCACAATTTCTGCAGACTTCCCTGCACAAGTGCTTCCTGGTTTCTCTTCTGCTTCCATAGCATCACTGAAATAAAATAAAAATGCAAAATGCAAGCCAGTTCATCACTTGTAACTAGTCATGCACTATAATTACAAACACTCCTGAGCCTGAGCCTTGGACATGATGACAGAACTTTGCTTCTCAGCAGTGTCAGTCCCTGTCCTGACATACTCCTCCCCAATTCCGTTTTCAATGAATATGAAGAAAAGGACCAGAAACCCCCACCCTCTTATTCCATCTATAGAGACAAAGAAAATAAAGATGTTTGTAGGGAATAAACAGGAAGAGGCAGGTGGGAAAATAAGGTAAACAAACAAGGCAGCAAGGGTAATTACATCCTCAACCTGAAAGCCTTGAACTCATCGCTATTAGGATGGATGCTAGAGTGTTGAAATGGAAATGAAACACACTAAAGCTGTTGTTAGCACCTTGTCCTAATGCTTCACAGGCTGACTGATAAGTTAGTCTGTGCCTTTCCTTTTACTTCACTGGAAGAGAGGAAAATGCTTGCTTTCTCCTTATCAGATTCAAAAGCATTTAGACCTAGTTTCTCACACCTGCCTAATATATTTAACCAGACCTCATCCAGGCAGCATTCTCTAGCTCACACTATTATGTACATTATGTACAGACATGACAGCTCTGTTAATTAAAGAACAGATGGAGAATAAATCTCTTCCATGCTGCCCCCAAGCTGGCAGAAACTTAAGCATTGATTGGCCAATCCCCTAAAAACAGAGGTTTAAACTGAAACTATCAATTATCTGTAAACCATGAAAAGAAGAAATAAGGGAGATGAAATGCTGAACACTAATGTTGGGTTTCTTAGCTGCAAGAATTACCTGTTAAGATTCAGTGATGTTGTCCACTGAAAAAGTTCTAAATATCAGGACTTCAACAAAATTCAGACTAGATTTGAACCAGATCTTTCTAACTGCAAGTACAAAAGGGTCTATAACCACGGTTATCACATGAGCAAGCTCCTTCCACAAGCAGGTAGCAGATCGCGAGCTACAAACCAAATTTGCATGCAGCTGTGATGAGCTTTTTACTTAATTCTCCCTTTCTTTAGCTCTACAACTTCTGCAACAGCCACACAACATCAGAGCTCCTGACTAATTCACACCATGGCTTAATGAATTACTGCTTGTTAGCTAAACCACAGTAACTGCACCAGGCCTACCTCAAATGCAAAGAAACTGCATTCTTTCAAAAAACCAGTGGACTGTGGTAAGATACAACCTTGCCCTCAGCAAATATCATGTCTTGTCTACTACCTTGACTTTGATGAAGGGGAGGAACTGCCTGCTTGTAACAAGCAACTATAGACAGAATAGGAAGCTCCATTAGAGCACGACTGTAACCCAACAGTTACTCCTCTTCTCAAGCCAAACTCCCCACCTGTCTTTCTCTGATCCAGGGACGGTGCCGGTGTTGGTAGACCCAGGCACAGAGGCAATGGGGGTGCCAACTGTGCGGAGATTCTGGATCACAGAAGACAAGAACTGCTGGCTAGCACTTTCATACAGATCAAAGCAAATTTGGTAGGCCATGAGAAGGTTATCTTCCTTCACCAGTTTTTCCAAGATGTCACTCACAGCTTGTGGGTCATCCAGGAATATCAGGCACTGAGCAGGAGGAAAGAAAGAACAGAAAATAAGTAAATAAATTAGAAAACAACATTACAGACTTCAGAATGAAAAAGCAGCACTATTCATGGCCAAACTCCAACTTCCCCATTCCTTCATCTGATGCTTCCACAGAAGATCCTTCAATGAAAGAAAAATTCTCTCTCTCATAGGAAATGGACAATCTTTAAAGAGTATTCACAGTCAGTTTAAAAATAAGGGCAAGTATTAAAAATTCAAGACACACCATTCAAGCCCTCTTATTTCTGCAGCTCTACCTTTGGAAACTGACAATGCTGTTGTTGTAATCACAGATAATTCAAATGCACATTAAAGAAGCATCAGTCATCCTGTAGGTATGTCTCAGCTAAAATAGAGCAGGTATAACACTTCTGAGTCACAAGTACTTGGCCTACCAAGTCTGGCAAAGGCCTAAGAACATGAGTAACTTCGTATCTGGTTGTCTAAACATTTTCAGGCAAGAGCTTACCAAAAACCAAAAGACTGTAAATGTTCTTTGGAGGAGTCTATTATTAACGCTCTCTATAGAGGCTTGAAACATTCTGTCAGAGCTATGTCCACAAACTGCCTTTGAACATATCTGTTTCTCTATAAACTGAACAAGTGTGCAATATTTGTATCTCTTTTTCAAGTTGATCTCACTTTAATACACAACTGAAGCATGAAATCAGGAAAAGACATTTCACTTCACTGAATGAAAAAAGAGATGAGGGCATTGTCAAGTCAAATGCATCTCAAGAAATATAGTTTTTGACTGATCTTTAAACATCACTCTAAGAAGTTTACCTGGCACACATTGATGAAGTCTGGTTTCTCAAGGTTCATGTAGATTTTAACTAGAACTCTCAAAACTTTATTACGGAACTGTTTGTTCTGCATCAAAGACATACAAAGTTTCAAGCTGTAGGCGAGCATCCCAGGAACATCATTCTGAAATTAAAGTTCAGAGATATCAAGTGTGGGTTTAAACTAACAAGCAGGATCTAGAAATAAAATAAAGCCATGTCCTTTCAATTTAAAAAAGGAGAGTACTTATAAACCTTCACAGCTTCCTTTCCCATTTCTAGAAAAGTTTATATAAAGGTGTACTGAATTTAAAAATAAAAAAACAACCAAAAATGTATAGGACCAACATTTAATTGAATAGTTAAAATATGCAAAGAAGATTAATTTTAAAGTTCAATACCTATTTCCCCTTCTTCACCTTCCTTGTTTGAAGAATCATTCTCAAATGCATTGAAATTCACTGCACTAACATAAAACAGCAGCATGCACCAAGACAAAGATTCCCAACATACCTATTTCTTGCTAGAAACTGAGAAACAGATTTGGTTACTAGAAGTCAGAAAAATAATTTGAAACGAGGAATTCATAATGGGCAACTAAGTCAGTAAATACATAGGAGAGCAAACAGAACAGAGAAAGCAAGATGAATGCCTTCTGATCATCATTGCCATATACAGAAGTGGGAGACGTCCTAAAATACAGGAAAGCTGTAAACTGGGAAGTGGTAAAATTTAAAGGATTTAAACCATGTGTCTGGCATATGATTGAGATACCAAAGCACAACGACTGAGTTGCTGCAAATGACTAAAAGCATGTTTCTCTTATTGCCATTACTAGGTAGCATGACTTACCTTAAGCCTTTAGTGAAAGATGTCAAAGTCAGACTGTAGTGCCTTGCAGCCAGGTATGGCTAAGACTGCACACAGCCACTTAATGAAAATTACAGCAGTTCACCCAATTACTGATTTTTTTTTGGTTTGTCTGCCTAAAATAAATCACTTATTTAGCCCTACAGATCCCCTCCCACAGTGCAGATGACAGTCACAACAAAACAGAAGTTATTCTTGTATTACACTTGACCTGAGGTCTGCCCTGTCCAGTACTGTATCAGGTCTGCTAGCAGCTGACACAGAATGCCTTAAGAAGAGGGCACAGGGCTGAGCTTTCTGAGAATATTCTCCCAGCAACTTACAGCTCCAGGACTTCTTAAAGGTAAAGGCTTTGTTATATGTGATATCCCTGAGCAGTTCTGCCTTCCATAAACACATTGAATAGAACAACCCTGAGTTTCAACTTTTATTCCGGTCATACACAACAAGACAAGTTCCATAGCAACGTGGATCTTGCACTTCACTTCTGGATGCGTACTTGGTAGAGACTAGCTACATGCACTTCTTGTCTGTTGCACATACCGATTCAAGGATGGTTTTCTCGAAGATGTCCAGCCTGCGTGTCTCTAGAGCAATGCCAATGGCCTGCTTGTACTTGTGGTCATCCAAGCACCGCTGGAACATTTTGTTCACTATTCCTTCTAGCCTTTCATCAACAGGTTTCTTCTCCCCTTCTGGCAGCTCTGCATTCTCCACACACTGCTTGGTGTAGTGGTCGATACATTTTGCTGAAAAGATATGTTTGAAGAAATATCAGCAGAGGAAAATGTCAACTTTGTGGATGTTTGCAGGTTTTTTACAGATGAGGAGATCAGGATGTGCATGCACACGTTCTACCAGCAAACACAGCATATGGAAACCACACAAAGGTTTGGCACAACAACTGCTTGTGTAGTCACATGCAGAAAGCACTGAAAGATAGCTATATTGTCTCCTAACAAACTCTGGTTTTAGTGTTGAAATCAAGTAGGTATTATTATAACGAAACAACAGACATGACCTTTGTTTAAGTGACATGATACTTTAAATAAATGAGGAAGCAACAGTAGCAGACTTCCTAGCTCCACTGTAAACACTAACTGGGGAGACTGAAAGTCAGCCCTGGTCCATCATATCCTGTACAAGGTTAAGTGATACCAGTAGACAAGACTTTCAAATTATACATGCTATCCTTTTACAAGTGGATAAAAAAATCCCTGCGCTCCTCAGTTAGGTATGCAACTACATTTAAGACAACTATTTCAAGTTAAAATGAAATTTATAGCAGCAACAGCACACAAATGAGGTAAGGGACAATAAATAACCAAATTAATTTTCCTATTAGGAACTCACAATAGAGTAACAGCTAAGAATGGGGGAAAAAATGCCAGAATTCCTGTCAGCTCTGTTGCAGAATCTCAAAGCAGAAAGAAAGCACAAATAAGCTAGATAAAATTAGTGACATCAGTTTAAGTGAATACAAGGAAAGGAAAAAGAAAATAGAGAAAAGCAGCTAAATGAAGTAAAATCTCAAAGTTACAGTAGTTTTGCTAATACAAGAGTTTCTCTTCTGCAGAAACAGTTGTTTACCAATGATCGTCTCCACATATTCCGAGTTGTCGTTGACATTGAAGAGGTCACCTGCTCCCAGGGCATAGTTCAGTGATTCCTCAAAAGCTCCCAGGTGATAAAAAACTTTAGAAGCAACTAGAGCAGCAAACTGCCTGCTCCGAAAGCCCTCATCTTCATAGAGAACTTCACTGCAAAGAAGGGAGAGAAGAACATCAGCACTGTGTGCTTAGTTAACTCTTTAAGGACACATGACAACTTGATCAAACTTGCATCATTGGGACTACAGCTCCCAGCACCAGATCCACTCATGTTAGTACTTTTTGGAAACTATGGAGCTAGATGATGTACTAGCCAGCATCAAGGAACCAGAACCACATCTGCTACATATCTCATATTCTTTTTAAACAGTACATCCTGAAGTAATAAACGTTTTCTCTTACATTTTGTCCACTGACTCAGAGATTTCTGCCCAGAAGTCATTGACAACAGCATTCAACTTGTGAAGAGCGAACTCCTACAAAATACAGTAAAAAAGTTACATTACATTAAAAATGCATTGATTAGTTTTCTCTTGTAAAAATGAAGTACCACCTAAGACTGTTTTCACAAACGATAAACCATTTCAACATCAAATTCCAGTTTAAAAGATTTTTGCAAACATTCATTAATCTTTGCAAATCCTTTGGAAACAATGGGCTGTTCATTTAGTAGGTAAGACAACCTTGATGTTCCTTCTCATGGCCTCTCTGTGATGAATGACTGGCTAAAATGACTGACAGATGAAATTCCTTAAAATACAAAGTTTTCAAAGTCTTTGTGGTAACCTTTGTGTAGCATACAGAACCGGCCTGTGGTCAGTATCAGCCACCTCTTATTTACTTGGACATGATACTCCAGCAGATGAACAATATCCAGACTAGAATCAATCCACCTGCAATCAGCTCAGACTGAGCAGGACTCATTGAATCTCACACATATGTCTGTTCCCATGCAAAGCATTTAGGAAATTACCAACAGCATTATATGTACCTCCCTTACTCCTAAAAGGGACTAGTGACAATGATTCAGGTAACCAACAAGCATCATCAGTGCACTGCTTCGAGTGTTTGATGTCGCTTTATGAATTCATATTTCTGTGCCCAAGGTTACTGTTTTCTTCTCCCACTACAACTGTGATTTTTTTTTTCCAAGTGAAAACTGTAACCAAGTCTTTGTTTTACATCACTTACATTATGCTAAAAATGAGGCGTTCTGCAGCTTTGAATTTTATGTAGTCAACATGCAGTCTCTGGAACACTTACAAGTAACAAACCTCCATTATCAGAAGAGAGATGGGAACTCTGGTGCATAGAGAGCTTTCCATGTGAATCTCCAATCTATTCCATGTTCAAAACAAGGAAGTTTGCCATCTGTTACCATGCTATTTAAATCCCTTTCACCTTTCATGCTTGATATGATCTGGGGCCCACCTGTTGCTGTCAAACCATTAATCACTTAGATCCACACCACTTCTGATTTTAAGCTGTCAAGATAACACTTTTGCTCTTACTTGTTCCTAGATGTAAGTGCTTACCTTGAGCTGTGGCTCTTCTTCATCCAGAAGAGAGATAATTCCAGCTGCAAAACAAGGTCATAGTCAGTTTTGGATTCTCTCCATTTCAAAAGTGAGCATGTTATTTAGTTCAAAATCATGAGAGCCAGAATGAAGGTTCTGGAATTCTGATCTTCAGTATTAAAATTCAAAGATCAGATTCAAGTTTATATTAAAGATGATATAAAATAGTTTAGAATGTATAACTAAAAAGGTATACTGTTTACAGAAGATGATTCTTCTTGGAGGAAAACATCCTAGACAAGAACTCAAGAGAATCTGGGATCTACCTCCAGGTCCATCACTTGCCCCAGGGGCATAAGAAAGACCACGTCAAAACTTTTTTTCATGCCAAGGTAATTAGCATCATATCTAGCATAAGCTGTCCTATCTCACAGGTTCCTGATACTATCCCAGAACATTTGCACAAACAGCTACTGACCCAATGTTTAACTGTCACAACTCAAAGAGAGGTTCACAATTATCTGGGGAGCACAATTTAAAGAATGGTTACAGATAGTTCCATTGTCAGGTTGCAAGGATGCTGCTGAAAGGGCTGGAATAGGATCTGATCAAAGTCCAGCATGATTCACTGCTTTTAATCTTTCATTTGTTGTATAGGTTGACAACCTTTATAAATTTAAATAAGGTATCAAGCCGGAAAGGTCAGGGAAGCCTACTGGGGGTTTGGAAATATCTTGATAAACCTAGAAGAAGAGTGTGCAATTACAAACTAAAATGTCTAAATATAGAAAGGAATCTAAATAGTAGAGTGGGTAAACATGAAATATGACCAATACCACATAGCTGCAGTGGAAGGAAGAGAACCTAAACTTCACACTGAGATGTGTGAGAACATTTCTTGGCAGATATATGAGGCAATCTTTCCCTTTGCTTGGCATCTGCATGCCTGAGTCAGACCTTGTGTCCAGTGCTGGGCACTATGTTTATGAGCAGAGTTATGAGCAAACTAAGGTGTTCAGAATTGATCAGTAAGAACAGAGGTCTTGCATTTGGTACTGATGACAGCTGCTTGTAGGTCTGTAACTGGTTGGTCTACAGAAATCTGGGTACAGAGTTCATACATGCACAGGGCAGTTGCCAGCAGAAAGAAAATAATCTGATCTTTGTGCCAGATACAAAGAGGAATAGTAAAACCAAACTTTATTTGGAGCTTCAAAAATTGAGGTTAGACAATGAGAAGTCTTCTGACAGTAAGACAGTTACCCACTTTGATATGCAAGGTTGTAGAACCCCATTATCAGAGGTTTGGGGTTTTGGGGTTTTTGTTTGTTTGTTTGTTTGTTTGGTTTTGGTTTTTGTTTTTTTTTTTTTTTTCAAACTAGGTTAGACACATCTGTCAGGAACAACTGAAGTAACACTGACATGGCCCTTGGGCAGTGAAGGCAGGTTCACCAGTTCACCCTACAGTGCTCCTTCCAGCAGTTTTCTGCAGCTCTACCCCAAATGTATGGTTGCTGATTTTTCTGTAAACCAGCTCCCACATTTACCTGATCTATCAGGAAATTATCTCACTCCTATTCAACACACCACTGCCACTTTTTAAAAACCTCTTTGAAACTAATTTCCACTTCTCAGTTACAGTAACGTACATCAAATGAAGAGCTCAGAAAGAGAAAGCTGCTTGCAGATGATTATCCTCCACATTTTTTCTCTCACAAAACCACCAGTCACACACCACCACCACCAGAGGTCTGAGTACTTTCGGAAATCTTGTCCTTCTCTCAACATTATTAAGTTCTCGACAGATGCTGAAACAGCGTTTAACACCTAATTCCTCACACAACTCATCAGCCTGAACTCTTTAACCTGCCTTTTCCTCTGCAAGGTATTTGCATTCCTGACCCGCCCAAAGTTCAGTTCTGCCTCTTCCCCCTTTCTCATTCCCCGCTGTACCTCCTGCAGACGCTCCACTGCCCACTAGGTTTACACCTCCGATATGTC
Organism: Eubucco bourcierii; assembly: GCA_013396675.1. Taxonomy (NCBI): domain Eukaryota; kingdom Metazoa; phylum Chordata; class Aves; order Piciformes; family Ramphastidae; genus Eubucco; species Eubucco bourcierii. The sequence goes on from VWZE01007798.1 coordinate 119,826, forward strand.
ATTCGCTTTAAGCAGGTGAAAAGCTTCCGTTCACAACTGCCGCCCAGGAGCACTTCAGTGTCTGCTAAGGGCTCGCAAAACCACGGGAGTGCCCTCGTAAATACCGGCAGGTGGTGGTCGCGGCGCCCGGACAAGCAAGCAGCTGCCGCTGCCTCTGCCTTCCAAGCGTCCCCAGCGAGCCCGCCGTAGAGTGGGTCCCGTTCAGGCTGCCGCAGCAACCGGAGGCGAGCGGGAGGCTGTGCTCCGGGCATGGGGCAGCCCCATCCCTTCCCGCGATTCACCCTTAAAGTGCCAATTGTGGTGAGCCGCCGTTCACGCGGGCAACCTCCCGCTCCCGCCACGACGCACGGTGGCTACCGGCCAGGAGTGACAAAGGTGGGGGAAAGCCCCCGTAATGGGCAGTTCCACAGAGCACCGCAGCCGGCGGCCTGCGGCAGCAGTGCCCAGTCACGGCCCTGACTCAGCGAAACCCCGACGGGCACTGCTGCCCCGCGCGGCTCCCTCACCAGCCGAGGTGATCATGGTGCCGCCCGCCCGGCCCGCGGAGGCAGGTGGGGTCCGGTGGGGTCTACTCCGGCCCAGGTGCCGTGGTGGTTCCGCCGCCTGGGGTCCGCGCCGCTGCCGCTCCGCCGTCGCCCGGCCCGGAAGTGCCGCGAAAGGGCCCCTTCCGGCAGGAACCCGCTTCTCCCGGCAAAGGTGTCCGTGAGGATTGCCTGTGCGGGGCGACGATGAAGCATTCAGGCGTGTGCGGGGCAGCTCTGCCTCGGGCTTCCCTCCTGCACGAGCGCCCTGCGAGTCCGACCGCCTCCGCGCGGGATCCCACCAATCACACAGCCCGGGGGTGGCGGCGGTGGCCGCTCGTGCTTGACTTTGCTGAGGTAGGCAGCTCTCTGCTGCCTCCTTACTAAGCCCGGGAGCGGCAAGGGGAGCTGCGGGGCGCAGGGCTCTGGGATCCTCACGGGTGACCCCCTAAATGTCCATGTTTGCACTGTGTCCACACAAACCCGTGCCCTCTTCCTCCATGCTGCATCGCGCAGGCGGCAGAGCCCTCTCCCGCCAGAACAGGCTGCCTGCAACAGGATGGCATAGTTTGAGGCATAGGTGTGGCAGAGATATTGCAGCGATATGAGGGTTTCCTCCATGGATTTATCACCTTTTGGAGGCCACCTCTGAGGGTCCTGACACATATCTTGTAGGTGTGAGGACGGGCTGCACTCAAACCCATTTCTCCCTTAGAAAATGCACTGATTCACCTGACAGCCACTCACCAAATCTTTCTCCCTGTCCATCTCTTTGTGGCACAGAGCAATGTCCAGATCTATACATTTATGTACCTGAAGGTGTCCCAGTTGTGGAGGAGAATGAAGTAATTTAGGCTTCTGCTTTGGTTCTGATACAGACAGACAGGGAATTCAGGCTGGTGGATTTGCACGGAGGAAAACACATCCCAACAGCAATGGTGCTGCACAGCAAGAGATGAAAGCACCCAGACTTCAGCGGCATTGATTTCTGCCCGTTTCTAGTAAATAGGGAAAAATACTTGAGGGGTTTGATTTCCTCAAGGAAACTTAATGATCTCAGTTAGTGAATGTTATTAGTGAACATTACTCATGACACGAAGAGGGTCATCTCTTCTCAGCATACTCACAAGGTCTCCAGCCTTCCCCACTGCCCATAGGTAAGAAGCCTACCTGAGCTGATGATCTGGATACCATATACTGGGGTCACTTCCATTCTCATCCAACAACTCTTATTTAAATAGAGAGAAATACTGCTTAAGCCATTGCACAATGCTGCATCAAGGATAACATCATGGCAAACAAAAAACACACTGAAGCATGTTCTAATTCAGAAAATAAATGTCTTTATTCTTCACAGCAAGCACATAACAGTGCCTTTAATTGAAGACGTAAAATTATCTGTTGTACCTCCACTTGCCCAACTAGTAGGGGGAAAAAGGGAAAAACAACCAAACCAAACCAAAACCAAACCAAACCAAACGAACCCCCAAACCATTGGAATCTCTTTTATTCCTCAGTCAAAGGAAAATAATATACTTGGTTGAGTATGTTCCCATTCACACCTTCTAAATGCCAGGCAGTTCACTCATTAAAGTCTCACTGTAAGGGCAAACTTGGATGGTTTACCTTTAAAATAGCAGTAATTAAAGCCATTAGATTTGCAACATTAAGATTTGCTTAGCTGCAAACCTGTTCTCTTGGGCCACCTCTTCACTGGTAAATTCTAGGCGGCAAAGACCCAAAGGCTGCAAGGAAATAAAAATTCACCCAATTGTACTGTCAAGTCCTACTGGACTCACCTAACCAAGGGCTTTAACAGAAAAGTACATAACAGCCCAGCAATTTGGGTTCTGCTGTGAAGACAAGTCGAGGGAATCCACTACACTGCAGACCTGTGTTCTTGTGGCAGGGACAGAGCAGAAGGATACCTTCATCTTTCTAACTACTCAGTATTGAGGTCTGGAGTCATGAATGCAGCCACCCACATCAAGTACAAGTCACATTTGTAGTTGCCACCTGGTCATAAGCACAGAAAACCTACAGAATGGCATGCTGGAAGGAGAGTTGGTTTGTTGCCTTCTCTGCAAAGCGTTGTGCTCCACCAATACCAGCAGCCTCCTAGGTTTGCCCCCACGCCACTTCTGCTGTCAAAGGGTGCGATACGCTTCCCTAAATGCTGCTCACGTGGATTTGGCATCCACCCACCCCTCCCTCTCACCACCTTACAGGGCAGCTACAACACCTTATGACTGCATTTCAGGTGGAGCTTTCCTACATGGACCAAACCTAGCTATCCTAACAGATTAAAATGAGCAGACGTGGAAACACTCCACTTCTCTTCCTCTCAATCTCAGCAGCATGCCCCAGACACCCTTAGCCTTTCTCCTGGCCAAGGGGGCAAAGCAGCACCATCAATAAAGGGACTGATTCTAAATGCAAGAGCTGCTAAGGTCTCTCCACCATTATTGTCATAACCCCAGTGAGGTAGGTAGGTGTTGCTGTCCCCATTCTAATGGTGGGGAAATTGAGGCACAGAAAAATGGTTTGTTGAAAAGTATTGATCATGGGCATGAGCAGAGCTAGGTGAAAAATGTACCACCTGCTCCAGGTGAGACATAGAAAGACCCCAAAGACACATTGCTGGGGCAAAGCATTGGCTAGAGGTGACCAGACTGCAGACACAAAGGAACCAGAAACAGGACAGAAGTGCACAGAGGACATAATGACATAATTCACCAGCTAACCCAGAGAAGAGGTAGGCAAGGCATGACAAGTTGAAGTTCCTAGTCTGAGCTGGATGCAGAACCAAAATGACAGCCAGCCTCAAGCAAAACCCAGCAGTTTGTGCTAAAAATAAAACAAGATCTGGTTTATGTTGCATTAAAGAAAGAATAAAAAATATATATTCTTGGCATTACAGTGCCTTGTAAACCAAGGATTTGTAATTGTGGTGCCCCAGAGCCTATAGGCAGCCCTTTGGAACAACTTAAATCGATTTTTTAAAATGTATTTTTATATTTATTTATGAAGTAGTCACATCTTGTGCTGTAGTCCGCCTCCAAGACCCACTGGTACCTGGTTGCGGAGATACCCATGGTAAGATGGGTTTCTCACATAAACCAGTCTAGCACCAGCCACAGCTCAGTGTCCATCTGCCACCCCTCCAACCCAAGCAGTCCATCAGTCAGTCCATGAGCACCAAGCCAGAGGGATGGATCCTGCTCCCAAACCACACTCTGATCCAGCTGCCATCACTGTCAGGATCTTTTGCATTATTCTTGCTCCCCACATTGGGCTGTTAATTGTGTTCCTCACACTACACAGCTACATTCAAGCCATTTCAGCCTATTCAAGTCTATTCAAGCTGGTAGATCTGAGACCTCATGTTTAGTCCCATTGCATTTTCCACCCCACTGTGCTATTTGTCTTTTTTTTTTTTTTTTTTCCCTGATGAGACACAGGGTGAGAACTTCAAAGCAACAACAAAGCAGGAAAATAAGGCAGCAGAATCTGTTTGCCAGGGAGGCCAGCCTCAGCTACCTCAGCAGGGAACTTTGTTCAGAATTAGGAAGTGTTCCTCATTCTTCAAACAGGTGGGTGCATTTCACAATCAAAGTCCCAACATCATCTCACCTAGGACATGGGAAACATCCCAAATGGACTTCTCAGAAGCCCCAGAATCCATTGACAGCTCCAGGAACTCCTGTGGATAGCTCTCCGGCACAGATCTCAGAGGCTGTCAGCAGCTACAGAAGATCCTGGTGAATTAAGTTGAGCAGCTTCTCCCTGGAGTGATGGCTCCTTGGAGGAGAGGGTGAGTGAGCATGCACCACCTCCTGTTCTCACTGCTCCAGCTCCACCAGGCAGATCCAGGACACAGATTGTGCTTGGCACCCAGCAGCTCTAGGTGCCTGTGTGTCCAACAGCTTCTCCACAGTTTCCATTGGGAGACAGGATGGTCAGAGCCACTTCTTCCTCAGGGTTCTGCAGGTCATCTGCAAAGAGCAGAGAGAGGACAAGGCAGATCTGAGCTGAAAACTCTTCTTCATGCAACATGAAACAAAAGCATGGGATGAAGCAATTGATCCATAATCACAATCTAAGCACACATGGGTTTATGTAACTAATTTTCATTTTGCTTTATATACAAAACATTGCTTCAAGTAACAGAGGGGACCTATAAGAAAAAGAGCACAGGGACCAGCTCCCTGGCCTCTGCAGCCTCAGCAAGCTTCGTGGCCACGAGGCCTGACCCTGAGAGCAAGATCAGGTGCTTTAATTTTCTGACCCATAACTATGTCTCAAAGCTGAACAAATTGGATATTTCAGCTGTCTGACCTTTATGAGTTTGGACAATGTCCTTAATTAACATTCTTTAACTTGTAGTCAGCCCTGCAGTGATCAGGCCATTGGCCTAGATGATCATTGCAGGTCCTTTCCTACAGAAAATATTCTATACTATTCTGTTCTATTCCATTATATTCCATTCTATCCTATTCCATTCCATTCTTTCTATTCTATTCTATTCCATTCCATTCCATCTCCACACCATGCACATTGTAGCCTCCTGCATGAGGGCACTTTTGCAAAAAGAAAATCGCTGCTGGGAAGAGCAAGTAGAAGTGCCAGTGGCACAGCAAAGGCTGAACACTAGGCTATTTGTTACTTGAACAATTTTCTTTAGAATCAAAGAGCCCAAAGCTGACTTCCCTCTTCCTCCTCCCTGCCAGCCCCAAATGCAAGTGGGCTGGGAACACCCCTTCCAGTCAAGTTTGAAAAAATGAAGATCAGGGTGATCTTTCCAATTAATTGTTTAGACAGACAGTACTTCTGCTGCCGGAAACTCCAGCAAAATGCAGCTGAAAACAGCAGTACCCCCAGCAGTGTGGTTTTATTTAGACAAGGAATAGGTCAGAAAACAGGGAGACAGTAATACAGCAGCCAGGTGTGCACTGGTGGCCTAGCCAAACCACAGCAAGGCAAAAGGCATCAGCTTCAGAGCTGGAAATAGCTTAAGGAGGCTACCAGCAAGAGGTCTGGGCACCAGAGCCACCAGGGAGTCAGTGAGGAACTTCTGATAGTCAGAGCAGGAGTACAAGGGAGGGAGCTTGCCATACCTTCATGAACATTTTTTGCAGCTTTTGCTTCATGACCTTTTCTCTGGCTCCTCCAGCTCCAAGAAATGCACTGCAGGAATGATAGGAACCTCCACCTCTGCCTGTCCTTCCTCTCTTCTAGATAAACCAGAGAAGATGAGTTCAGATTGGCATTGAGTCAGCCCTGATGTTCCCCAGTCTCCCGACACTGACTCAAGCAAGCCAAACTCATCATGGCAAAACTAGACCCACTTCAGAGAGCCCACTCCTGGATAGCACAGAGCAGCTCCTGAAGGATCTCATTTCAGGATGAAGCCTCCCTGCTACCCTGGAATTTTGTCCCCTGTGTCAGTTTCTGCTTTGTCACCTTGCTGCTAACACCATCCTGGATGTTGCAGTCCAAAGCAAGAAACCTGGCAGGAGCTCAGCCAGCACACATGGTGAGGCTGGGACTGACAGAGTTAGGGCGTTCCTGTAGAAGTTTTTTTTTTCTTACCACACAGCTTCTGCTGCATCAACCTATCTACTGATCCTCGCTTTATTAGGCAATTCCTCCTTTCCACAGAGACCTGCCGGACACACAGACCTGCCGGACACTCAAAACTACAACTGTAACTGCTTGCAAAATGCAGATAGCACGTGGCCTTCATTGATGTATACTGTTTACTCTGGAGGACAATGGTCACAGCAAGTTACTACAGGTTTTCAAGCCATTAGAGTAAAGCACTACAGTAGCTTGTAAAACATATCAGCTTATTTTAGCTGGCTTCTACCAGCAGCAGTTCAGATTCTCCATTGAAAAATCACCAGCCTTTCACCTCCTGATCAAATAACAAATGTTAAACCACTTCAGCAGCCTTCACCTTATCAAACCACTGCAAGACTAAAGAGTGTGTACTGGGAGCCTATCCTGCTAGCCAACAAACCACAACTTCCAGCTATAAACACATCCCCTGCTCACAGTGCACGAGGACTCTGGACCCCACCGAGACACTGCAGGAGAGTAGCCCAAAATGTTCCTGCTTAGACCCAAGAGATGCAGGAACCCCACTGCCATTCCTGTCCCTGCTTCACTGCACAAATGACAGTATGGGGAATTCCCAGCATGGAGGGGTTGCAGCTCCAGAACTGCTGCTATGAGCAGAGCTGGGCAGAGATATCTGTGGAAGAGGACAAGGCTCTGAAGGTGGGCTGAAATAAAATAGGCAAAAGCACAAGTACACAGAGCTTTACACTCTGTACGTTCTCAGCATCCTTATCCAGATGCACGAGCACAATTTTTCAGCTTAGCAAAAGCCTCTTGCAAAGTCAGGAGGCAAAACAATACCAGAAGTCAGGAGGCAAAACAAGACCAGTTCAGCCCTGATTAAGAACATATTTACAGTGGCATTTCTAGAACCTGTTTTGCAGGGTGCTTTGCAGTCCCATGTCCATCTTTCCCACTCTTTTCCTTCACATTACATTAAAGATATTACTCCCTTTGTGCCTTGCTTATAGGGAAAACCACAGCATGACGATCAAGCTGAAATATAGCTAGTGCTTGGCACCACCAGGTTGCCAACTCTTTGGAGGCACAGCTGTGGTTGAATTCTCTTTGGCCACATGAAGATTTTGGAAGGTAGGGCACACAGCAGCATGAAAGAAAGCTGCCCCTGCCTAAGGCTGAACCTTGCAGCTGATGAGCATCCTCATTACACACGGGACACTTACATGACTAAGAGCACTGAGCAAAGCATCAGGGATGAATTAAAGCAGCATGCTGAGTCCTCCTGCCTACCATGCTTATAAAGCACACACAAATAGGCTGCAACATCTGCTCTGGCTGCTTCTGCTTCTCTTTTACCAATGATGGCTACCATGTCACTTCCACGTCTACATAAAGGACAAATGCACAACAATCCACAAAAACACCTGTGATGAGCCAAGCACCAGCAATGTGTAGAGGTAGGAAATGGTCACATGTGCAGGGACATTTTTCTGCCTCTGCAGTTGCTGTTCCACCAGGCTGCTGTGACCAGAAATGGAGGGCTCACTGCTGTCTAGGTGCATACCAGAAATTCTTGCAGCAGGAACAACATGAGGAAGATAAAAGCATACGAAAAGAAAGAAACTTTAAAGAAAATCACATGTGCCTCAGTGCAAAAAGTTGGCAGAAAACAGCTCTGCTCTCTCACAGCAGATCACAGCCATCTCAAAGAGCTTCAATGTTCAGATCCAGAATTCTGGACTGACCTAATGCAAAGAAGCACCTAAGCTGTAGCAAAAAAATATCCCTATGTCCTAAAGATCTCAGAGGACCCTGGCAACATGGTGCTGCAGGCAAGTGCCAGGATCTCTCAGGGTAAAGGCAGTGAGATAGCAGAACACCAGAGGCCCTGGAAATTATGGGAGAGCAAGGCAAAAGTGGGGAAAAAAATAAGGAAGAGAGAAGGAAAGGAAAACAAAGACAAGCAGTGCTGAGGATTAAAGTGAACCTGAGAGGTTTTGCATGGCTGCTGTGACAGCTAAGCCTGCCCAGCTGCCCATCACCCTGCACACAAGGTTTATATTTTGTCCCACGGCAAGTGCTGCTCCTCAAGGCCTGTTTGACGCCCGGCTTTCATCCTGCCATCCTCACCTTGCTTAAGCTGGCTACCAAAAGCTCCTGGCTTTAAATCTAAACACCCACTTGCTTTTCTATTGATTTATTATGCAAAGCCAGCACAAGCATCTTCCTCCTGCAGGAAGGTCAGGTCCTGCCTACACCCTACAACAAGAGCTTCACCCTAATCCCGTGTCCCCAAGAACACACATGTGTAAGCGTACATGGCCATCATGTAACTGCATCCCCACTGTCTGTGTGTGCTTCCCAGCTTGCTGGGAAGTTTGTTCTCCCCAGCTCCAAGGGCTGGGAAACCCATCATAAAGAAGCAGATTGCACTGGGAAGGCTCTGATCCCAGCAGCATGAAAGAGATACCACTAGGGAAGAAGTGGTATCTCAGATTGCATTAGAGTGGAGGGGAGGTCCTATCAGGGGGTGTCAGATCTCAATGCAAAACACCAGATCCCATCAAGATAGGGTCAGATCCCACGGGAAAACGGAGCAAATCTTGTGAAAGACCCGACCCCACCCCCGGCCGGTGTCCTCCCCAGCCCCGGTACCTGCGGGGTGCTGCAGTGCGGCCCGCAGAGCGCGGCAGGCAGCGGCGCGGCAGTCGCGCAGTGCTGAGGGGCTGCCGGGGCTGTACCGGGCAGCCTGGACCGTGCCGGACGCCGGGAAGTGCCGCTGCAGCGCGGCGTCCAGCACCGCCGCGTCCTCCCCGTCGCCGCCGGGTAGGAGGACGCCGACGACAGCGGGCGGCGGTGCTGCGGGCAGGCGGCTGCGCACGTCCCGCACCATTTCCCGCAGACGGGCCCGGGCCCCGTGGCTCCGCGCCGCCCCACCGCGGCACAGCACCAGCAGCAGCCGCGCTCCCAGCGCCCGCCGACCGCTAACCACCCGCCGCCGGGATCGGCATCCCGGTCCCGGCGGCAACTCGTCTCCCAGGAGGTCGCAAGCGAAGGCGGCCAGCGTGGCCGCCACCGGGACCCCATCCGCCACTTCGGCCACCAGCAGCACGGCCCGCCGCCCGCCCACCCGCGCCACCAGCTCCCGCAGCTCCTGCAGCTCCGCCGCCATCCCCCGCCGCCGCGCACCCTTCCCGGCACCGCGCACCGCCCTCGGCACCGCACCGCCCACTGGCCCAGCCGCCCGCCCCCGCGCTCCGCTCCCTCGCACCCTGCATCATCCTCGGGTCCCAGCAGCGCCAAAATCCAACCCCGTGTGTTGACTCCCGTGCAGCGAGAGAGGTGTCACGGATACTCCCGGCAGCACTTTCAGCCCCGTCCCGGGACAGGTAACCCTCCACTCCTCTCCGGTGAACAGCCTCTGCCTGCAGCGAAGCGGGGATTAGAGAGGACCTGAGAGAGCTCTCAAGAGACTTCAAGAGCGTTGTGGTCAAAAGCAGAACCAAAATCCATATGTCTACCCTAAATCTGTGAATCTCAATGTATATGTTGGGGCACAATCATGCCATGAAAGTGCCTGTGCCAGCATACCTGCTCCCTGCCCATCCTCTTGGCCACCCATTCCCCGAGCCCAGCAGATCAGTAGCCAGCAAAGAGAAAGGATGTGCCGCAGGCTGGTCTTCAGAGACAAGAGACAGCTGCAGAAGGTGGCTGTGTGCCACCAATTTTAAGCCAGGAAAACATCTGTCCCAGCTATGACAGGCTTAGCAAATACTGCCCAGTGCCAGCATAGCAGGGGCCAGACAGCCTAGGGAAGAGCTTCAGAGAGACTTTTTTGCCCTGAGTCTTAGCAAAAGTAACTTACGTGTTGACAAGTGCTGATAAGCAAGTAGCAGTGAGATAAACCAGAAGGATTAGGCTGCTCTTCCAAAGATCAGTCTGTTGTTGCAAGAGCCTATGCTTCCATGCCAATCTGGTAACCCTGAGAGCAGCTGTCAACGTGGCAGGGCTGCACAGTCAGACAAACAGCCAAGTCTGGACTCAGCGTTGCCCAGATTTTGTGTTTGCAAGTTGTTTGGTTTTTTCTTAGCTATTCACAGATTTGTGAAGAAAAGCCCTGAGTGTAATCAGCACTGTAAGCAGCAGGAGGTGACAAGAGCAGGTGCTCTTCCTCAGGAGACCTCACCTTGATGTTTTTATGCTTTCCTCTACGGGATTTTAGCTATAGTCCTCACAGATTTATTTAAAAGCCAGTCACAAGCAGAAGGTCTCTGGTAAGAGGGACCAGCAAGAAACAAGCCAAAGCAGACATTGGCTTTGGCCAGATCTCTTGAAGCCAGCTTCAGAGAGCAGAATGCTCCTTGTAAATTGCCCTAACAAGCCTACATAGATGTTTAAGCCCCGTACAAGCTGCCAGTACAGCCTGCAGTGTGGTGGTGCCAATTATACTCTGCCTGATGTGCAAATATTATTACAGCATAGGTCTCAGAGGGCTCTTTTCAAGCGGTGCTGTACCAGTGACTCCCATAGAGACCCCAAAGTGCCTTGGGCAGTGGGCTTTCAAGCACATGATTCCTCAAATTTATGAAGATGATTCCTCAAAGAAGATACAGAAAAAAATTGAAGTGATCTTCCTACTCATTCCAGAATCAGCAGCAGCACTGGTTATTTCTCTGCAGTGGCCTCAATGTTTAAACTGCCAAAGCAGCTTCTAAAAACTAGTTATTTGGGACCAGATAAAGCTGTTCTTTGTGACCACTGCAATTCTGTAATTAATTTTGGGTACCATTGCCAGCAGAGGCTGGTTGGAAAGGTGAATGGCACCGACAATACCCAAACAACCTTATTTACATTTCCTTATTCATTAACAGAGATAAGATCTAATAGCAAACACAACTTTACCTTCCTTTGTGTTACGTAAAGAGGTACAGCTCAAACAGTTCAGAGGCAGTTGTGAGTGGTCCCTGATAAAGCGACTTCAGAGCTCTGGCAGGCATCTAACTGAAGACACAGATGTATTCACACGGGCTGACACTCCTTCAAACATCCAGCTGACAGTCACATTTGTAGAAAGTCTCCACAGAGGGTAACCACATCTCTTACCTATGCCCATAGCTGTTCAGAGCAAACACATCTCCTCATTTTAGACTTCAGAGGAGGAAGAGAAGATGCTTTGTTCAGAGAAATAAATTTATCATGTCTATTCGTAGTGCCTTGAAATCTAAACAAAATCCAAGTTCCATTGGATTAATCCAAGGGCCTAAACATTTACCAAGACTAACCTCTCGTCTGAAAAAAAGCATACACAGAGACAAGAAGAATGATTCTTGTGCCAGTTTTGATGATAGGAGTGCAGAGACACTAAGTGGGCAATGACCCATCCCAGCTCTTTACACCGTTTTTCTCAGCAGCCTTGGTGCTCATGGAGGCATTTGGAAAAGGGAGGAGTGGGAATTCACTGCTGACAGGCTAAGCCTTAGCAAACTTTTGCACAAGTGATCTTTCACAGATCCATTCTCCAAATCTGCTTCCAATTACTGCTTTGGAGAAACAACATCCTCATGAGATGCTGGGAAGTAATAGCACTGCCAGCTGCCACCAGGAACATTGCTGTGAGACACCAGCACTTGCTAAGCTCTTTATCCATGGAGCTCTTCTCAGGTACCCCAAAGATTAGCAGAGGAAGTAACTGTGAGTGAAGAAAATACCCCAAACCTCACTTACCCTATTGTCCTAAACATCCCAGTCCCACTGACCCGCTTCTAGCCCCTGAACCCAGACCTCTCTTCACTTTTTACCCACTGAAGCTTGAACTGAATCAAACCAGACACTGATCCTTCCTGTGACAAATTCAGTCGCAACTGAATCCAAAGTGGCTGGTCTCTTTGTTCAGCTCCAGCTCCTCATACCTAGACAAGGCCCCATCCAGGGACCGGTGAGGCAGGCCCAGTTTTGCCCACCTGGCAGTTGATGCAGCCCTGGCCAGGATCCACCCAAGTCATCACACCCTTCTGAACTCCGCTCAGCAGAGATTACACCCCATAAGCAAATAAAGTTGTGAAGTTCCTGGCTCCTCCACGGCTCAAATAGAGCCTGGCTTCCTGATGTGGAATCCCAAATTTTCCCCTGCCTCTTTTCTCCAAAGTTCCATTCCCTTTGAAATCCATGCCTCATGCTGCCTGTCTCTGCAGTTGTCACAAGTTTCTTTATGTTTCCTTGAGTCACCACCCCTTCCTCAATGGCAGATGGCCAGAGAAAGGTGAAGGATGGGGACAGGGTGCAGGGTCACTTGCAGAGAGCCCAGTATTGAGGCAGTGCTGATCATGTGGTTGGAGGATATCTCTGCCTGTCCCTCAGCCTACTCCACTCTGCTCTGTCACTGGGAAGATGGACTGGCGGGAGACAGACAAGAAATCAGACTTAAGGTTGAAGCTGCCTCTTCTGGTCTTTTTCCAGCTCTTCTGCCAGAGCCTCAGCTGGACCCTCATGTCAGCAGGAATGAGAACTTGCTCTTCAGAGCCACTAGCCTCCTCCACATGTGCCTTCTACACCAGTTGTTCAGCTTTGTGTGTTTACCCTTTGCAGAGCCTCTTAAAAGTTAGCCCAGGCTCTCCAGTGAGCTGGAGACATATGGTTGGGAACCACTGCCCACAAATGAAGTTCCTCCTGACTCTCTCATATTCTCTCTTGCATCCTACTGCCTCCTTCCCACAAAAAACTCCCCCTGGCACAGCCGAAGCCCTCAGGTTCTCAGTACTGCTCCCTTTGTAAAGACAATGGGCAGATCCATTACCTTCTCAGGTTGTAGTTGCTCCAATGGGCAACACTATTGAGCACTGAAAGAGGCCACAGATAATCAGCTGGCAAGGTGCCCCTCTGGTACACTACAAGTCACCAAATGGTTGTTGGACTTTGCTCTGGCACATAGGAACAATGTACCAGATCAGTACGGAGCAGGGCTAGGCAAGGACTTTCTAGAAAGAGGCAAAGCTTGGTCTGGATAGCAAAGGATCAGCTGCTATCTTTATCAAGATCTTCCAGAAGTAGTGCTCAGATGCTCATCTACCAGGAGCCCATGGAACAGCCACTCTGTGCTGCTCTCAGCATGTGATGCCAGCTGAGCAGAGCAGGTTGTTCTCCTCTGCCATGGAAGAGGCTTTGGAGACTTCCGGGCCACGCAGCGCTGCTCCTAATGCTTGCTGGTGAGTCTCCTCTGTGGTCTCTAGCTGCTTGCTCCTGCTAGCCTAGCAGCAGAGCTACCACATCAGAACTCACCAGTTCTGCACAGGTCAAAATGAGAAGGGAGTTCAACGTTTAAAAAGCAAATCTCCCATGATTTGCCTTTGTTGGACTTCAGCAAGCTGAGGGTGTGGTAACAACAGCAGAGCAGGGAGTTCCAAGGCTTCTGCATATCCACCCATGATTACCTGGAGAGTATGGTATCTTGAGAGTACCCATGGTGTTCTGCCCTCTCTCTTCCTCAGCTCTCTGGGTGATCACAATCCTCTCCCCCATCCCAGCCGCACATCCCTGTGCTCTCAGTTCCAGGTTGAGATTTCAACCACGTGTTTCAGAGCTTCCCCTTCAACCAGAAATGCTTGGCAGTGCTGCACATTATCCCACACAGCAGTGCTGAGGCACAGCATGAACGTGCTGGCAGAGAAACTTGAGAGCTGCATGAACTGTGATTTGGATGGTTAACCACATATTTCAAATGCTACAGGAAATAATAGAAACACAGAAGTTCATCGTGGCTACTTAATTAAGGATGCCCTAATGAGCTGGTCAGGAGGCTCTCCAAGGCAAATCTCCTGTGCTCACCACATCGCCTGTACCTGTGCACACCTTGCAACAACTCAAGGGTACTATTTCTACTACTTAGCTTGAGTAAAAAAATCTGTCCCCTTTTTTTAAAAGGAAGAGTTTATCTTAAGATGCCCAAATGGAACATCTCATCCACAATAGAGCAATTGGGTCAGGTGTATTATAACTGTGTTTAGACAGCTGAATGGTCTTCAAAGCATTCCCCTCATTCTTCAAAGTATTTTTTCCCCCACAGAACCAGTACCAGTCAAATACCTACAGCAAGGCTGTTTTGCTTCATGAAACCAGACTGTCCTTAAGGATGTAGAAAGAAGGGATATTTAAAAATTAACCTGGAGGATTCTTGCCCTGAGAACTGTTGGTTCAGAGGCTCTCTACTACCCTTAAATCCCATCCCTTCCCTACAATACTGCAAGTACCTGCAGTTTCAGCAGGGGACTCACAGTCTTTAATGTACAGCTTTAAAGCTTATAGTTACACGCAGAGAAATTAAATAAATATCAGGTTTTTAATGCTTCTTTAGATGATGATTAAGATCTTTGGTGGAGACAAGGTCTGTAAAAAAAAAAAAAAGAGAAGAAATACATATAAACTCCCAATGCAAAACCATGTAGCTAACCGTAGTGCCTTGGCATGCCCAGGGAGGATGGGGAATGAGTTCAGCTATTGTATAGGCCATTAGCCTTAGAAACAAAAATGATCTACTGCTCCCAACTTCCTCCCATCCACAATAACCCATTCCAGTCATTTAACCTGCTGGCTATCTACTGGTACTCATTTATATGTAATCTCACTGCAATAGCTCCTTTAATGGACAGTTGGCTAAATGTTGGGCTTTCATCTGCATATGTTTTGGGGTTTTTTCCTCCAGGAATGAGGAACAAACACAGATGTCCTGTTTTCCTTGCAGTGCCTTTAGTTTGAAGAGTATGACAACTGATTTGTTATTACAGAAGTGCTCAGCAGTGTCAGCCTGCATGCAGGCACAGATCAGGGCCATCTTCACTCCAGCTGATTCTCAGTCCTATCAATGCTGCAGGTTTGGCCCATCCCACTCTAAGTCCTAGCACAAGTGCTGTGCTGTCACTTCTGTAAGCCAGCACTTAGACCTTGATCTACAGATCTCAATGGAGTTTGGATCAAGATACAGAAACCATCTTTCATGCACTGTACAACAATGTGTCACATGCCCAAACACACTGAACTACCAGGTACACCTGCAGAGGCTGTCCATGAAATAGCAATTGCATACCATGCACATAAACCATCCACAGGTCCTTCCATCAGTGTAGGTGGAAGGAATCCTGTGGATCGGTGTAGTGAGTTTAGAAAGTTCATCCCAGACCCTTCAACTATTGTGGTGTGAGGACAGTATCTTGGGAAAGGCCACCACACTAATAGCAAATAACAGTGCAACAGGAGACAGACATTTGCCTTGTTTGCAGCATCTTGTTCAAGAGAGGGTAAACTTTTCTTTCCCACCTAGCAGTCTCCTGTGACTACAAAGAACCACTGAGAATTGTGCTAGGAACACCAAAGACCTCTGCATCCATTCTCTTCTGGGAGAATGTGCTTAGGTCTTAACTCAGAAGTTCTTTCACTATTTCAATCTTGGTACAGGTTAAAATCCAGAGACCACTGGCCCCTTCTGGGTGCAATGTTTTGTTAACAGTTGGTTTCCTGGAGACAGTCCAGCAAGTTTCTCAAGGGTGTTCTGGTATCCCAGCAAAACAGAAACTGTCATTTTTGACAGAAGTTTCCCAGGGTAGAGTGTTCAGATAGTGCAGCTAACTGAGCTTTGTACCAAGGACATGATGTTAAGGACACAGCGCCCCCTTCTGGCAGCAGCCATATACTGAACCGTGTCCACCCAGAAGGAAACAGTCTGGCAGAGTGCATCAGGAGGGAAATATTTCTACAAAGGGACACTGAGGTGAAGAGTGCTAAAACTAACCTGCCCGATTCTGCTGCCCAAGGGGATTCATTCTGCATCTGTTTCTGACACTGTGTGTTGCAGATGCTCAGGCAGAATACAGCAGAAACTGAACTCCGAGAATGAAACAGTGAACAGACTCTTAGAGTCAACTTCTAGGGGAGAAAGCACACAATAGAACAGCAGGCATCATTCTGGTCACAGCTTTGGTCTATGGTTTACCCAAAACATTTATCACACCCCAGTGAAAGATGTGGGCTCAGTGAGGCTGTGGAGCTACTATAACTAAATCTCGGAATGCCCCAGCAGGGGGGTCAGGGGCTGCAGTTCATACACTGAACAGCACCTCCATAGGCATGTGTGTTTTGGAGCAAGTGCCACCACTTTTTAGCCACACAGTTGGTTCAGTCTCACATTGCTCATCTCCCATCCTATCATTTAAGTTCTCATTCTTGTTTGTAGCTCACATTGCCTGCAGTCCATCTTATCATCCCTCCTGCATTTGAACCCAGCCACCAAGCATCATTTTGCTCTACCCTGTTGCTCAGATCCTCCTATGATCCACCCTGAGCAGGCTTTTGTTCCAAGAAAGCCTCTTTTTCCCCTGGGCCCTCTGTTAAGCTGTGTTCCGGAATACCTTCGTGGCAGTTTAAGACTTCTCTCAGTGCTCTACATGCGGCTCTCTTTGTCTCCAGGATATCATCAGGCTGGCCTGGGCTGTAGACTGCTGTCTCCACCACCAGTTCCCATGCTCCATCCAGCAGGCACTGCATTCTCCTAAGAGCTCTCATTGCCTGGTCCAGTTGCTCTTGGGACCCTGGACGGACCATCACAAGCACCAGCACATCCGGCAAGCAGGGGAGGAGGTTCCTCAAACTCGAGAGGGTGTCAGCCAGGTAATCCCACTGCATCAGCTCTTTCAGCAGAGTGGCTGACCACAGCATAAAAATCAGATGTGGCTGAGCGTGGTCCTCCTCTTCCTCCTCCTCCTCATCTCCCAGTTCTTCCTCTTCCTCCTCCCTCACCTCCTTCTCCACCTTCACCTCCTCCTCTGTCTGCTGTAGTTTAGCCTTGATGTCAGCCGTGCCACACAAGTCCTGGGCAAAATTTGCCAGCACTGAGGGAGTTCTCAGATTGGTATCATGCACCTCCATCAACATCATCTGTCCATTTTGCTTCCCCATTAAGTCCACCAGGTTGAACAGCTCCCAGGTGGTTCGGTCCACAAAGAAGCAGGGAGCAGGCTCCTTCGATGCCATAGCTTCCTCCCACAGGGCTGCTGACTGCATTGCTGGGGGAAGGAGTGGAAGGAGTTTGCTATAGTAAAGGCACTTGAAACAGGCTACATCTGCAGCACTGAGCAAACACCACACCCGTTTTGGTGGGAGCAAAGGAAAGTGAAAGGAAATGGAAGGAGGTTGACACAAGGATTAAAAATTTGAAATAGTAAAAGGGAGGGAACAGATCATTCTGTATTTTTGGGCAACTTACATCAAACTCAAAACCATTTACTACCCTTCACATCAGGAGCATGCAGCTGTGATAGGGAGAATAGTCGTATCAACCTGTTACAGCTCAGTTTCCCAAATACCTTTCCTCCTTCCTCTGGCAATACCTAAACCTGGATATCATATTCCATACTCTCCCGAGTGCCACATAGAAAACCTGTTGGCATCTGTGAAAGACTAAATCTCTGCTTGATCTGATCCAGCATCTCATCTCACAAGCTGCCATTTCTCTCCAGCCACATTAAAAATTGCAGTTTTCCACTGCAAGTGCTCTCCTGCTTTTGGAGAGCAGCGGCGAGTCTAGTCCTTTTCAGTGAAATAACTCGTATACCAGATCTGAGTATCCAGGTCAAAACAGTTTCCCTGGATTGCCATTGAAAAGAAAGCCTTACCAGTAACAGTCCAAACACAAGATTGCGCCACCTCCTTCAGAAGTAGTTACAGAACACCAGCCAATAGCAGTAGAGGATGCAAGCCCCCAGCTCAGAAGACAGCAAGGCCAGCCAGGGAGAGGGCAGCTCTCATAGGGAAAGGACCCACACTGAAGCTTGACCAAGCACACAACTCACCTGCCTCAACTACAGATGCTTTCCAGACAGAACAACTGCACAGAATCAGCCCAGGGTAGTGATAGGTCATGTTGGGACTGTGACATCAGCAGTAACCACGTCAACCTGCAGCTGCTTGAAACCTCCCTTAGAACTACCCAGGATTCTTCAGGTATGTACTAACACACCTTAAGGCTTCCACTTCTAAGAATCTTTACATTGATTTTTCACTACCTTGTTCAACAAACCTTAATAAACTCCTGGAGGTGATACACTAGTCTGGTGTATGGATCCTCCCCACTGCACATTACACACTGCTCTGGCAAGACTAGTGAGGAAACCAGAAAGTATGAACGTTGAAGCACTACAGACTCATGTGATCCAAATATCTGAACAGATTCCAGAGTATATATTACAGGCATGCATGCTGCTCAGCTACACATGGTCTTGTTCTTGGCAACTCTACCAAAACTACATCTGCTAGGATTTAGCTTTGTCTCATCAGCAGTCATCATCAAGTACAAGAGAAATAGGAACAGGGAACTTCCCTCTATTAGTTAGGCAGGAAATTATTTATGGTGTTCTGTATAAAGCCTGTGTGCAGAGTGTATGAAGTTGTAAGCATTTATTGCACAGGCAGGTTGTTGTAATGACTGCAGGGATTTCAGAACACAGTTTGCTCTAAAGTGCCTTGCCAAGCATGGGGTCCAATCTTCATTTCATTACCTACAGCCACTACTCCACCTCGCTGCTGTGAACTCCGATATGTTATTGAAAGAGTCTCTTGAAATAAGTGGATGAAAAAATAGAAATGTACAAAAATTAAACAGATTCTGCATTTTATTTCAAATAAAAATTTAGATCCTAGATGGATACAGCATCTGCAAAAGACAAGAACAGACAGAATCATGTTAGAAATCTTGTCAGAGTACTGTACTATTTTAAACATAAGTTCTGCAGTTACCATGTGAATCATCCACCTCTAAAATTACTATAAAAACAACTCCCCCATTTAGACAGAAGAGGTGTCAGAATGGAAAAGCCTAACAACTAAGTTCAGTGACTTGATGTAGCCCTTTGCTGGTGCACAGACTCCCTTGGCAGCCACCCCACCTGTCTACAGACAGGAAGAGTCTCTGCAGGTCTAGCTTCAGGATTTAACTGTGCTGCTCCTACTGTGATTTTTCTAAGTCACAGGAGAAACGTTTCAATATTCCTTTTGACATCATCATTAGGGAGATATTGCACCAGAACTCTGAGTGACCTAAAAAGCCAGTCTCACCAAAGCCTTGTGACTGAAACACTGACTGCCAAGCAGGTACTAATGGGCAGGTCAGGACAGCACCAGCCCTCAGTTATAACATCTGAGAGGCAAGAGAAAGGAAAAACCACCTACTGCTAGGTAGAAACTGAAACATAAGAGTGTAAACATATGTAAAAGACTCAGGAAAAAGAAATAAAGATAGCTTTGTAAAGAAGCTGAGGAAGATCCCTGAACTTGAAGAGTCTTTCCAAGCACACAAATCCCTGACAGTGACACGGACCCCCCCGCAGCACAAGAAGCCAACTAACAAACCTTTCCTAGCTGCAGAAGGTGCAATTATCAAAAAGTATGTCATATGCACAACAACAGAACAAAACTTGATTGAGGTTGTCCTTCAGACTATGCAGGATTAAAAGGCACCAAAAAAACCTGTCAGTAAGTATCTTGTAGCTAAAATAAATTCACTTACCACCCGGATTCTGTGTCCAATGGCCTTAGCAGGAAGGTTGGAGCGGAACTTCGCACGAACCATGCCGCTGTTTCCATGGGCGCGGGTAACCTTCCCCCATATCACTCGTGTCCTGTTGGGCTTGCCACCGGGAGTTACAGTGTTGCTGAGGAAAGAGCAATACAGTTGCTGAGCACACCAGCCAAGCCTTCACACTGGACTGAGTAGGGAGGGAGTGGACAATGCAGCCTCTAAGGCACTTATTAACTTTATCCTACAGCCATCTTTAATGGAACCACCATTCATTTTTATGTACCTATGAAACATGCTACACCTGGGATTCTCACTCTACCCTCCTTACCCCATGCGGATGGTTAGTACTGCAATTTATCTGCAATTGCAAGTACTTGCAATTTATCTGAAGCTCCACTGGAGAACCATTTAGCTTAAAAATCTGGAACACACTGATGCTAATATTATTGAAATGAAAACTCAATTTCAACTCCAAATATAATGCAACATCTTATAGTACTGTGTGCAGTTCTGGAGCCCTCAGCACAGGAAGGACATGGAGGTGTTGAAGCGGGTCCAGAGGAGGGCCATGAAGATAAGAACGCTGCAGCAGCTCTGCTATGAGGACAGGCTACGAGAGTTGGGGCTCTGCAGCCTGGAGAAGAGAAGGCTTCAAGACCTTATAGTAGCCTTCCAGTACCTGACGGGGGCCTACAGGAAGGCTGGGGAGGGATTATTTACAAGGTCTTGCAATGACAGGACAAGGGGTTTAAACTGGCAGAGGGGAGATTTAGACTGGATGTTAGGAGGAAGTTCTTTACAGTGAGGGTGGTGAGGCACTGCAACAGGTTGCCCAGGGAGATTGTGGCTGCTACTACTCTGGAGGTGTTCAAGGCCAGATTGGATGAGGCCTTGAGTAACCTGCACTAGTGGAGGTGTCCCTGCCTATGGGAGGGGGTTGAAACTGGATGACCCTTGAGGTCCCTTCCAACCTTACTATTCTATGATTCTATGATACTATTGTAAGATTTCTCCACACAAAGGCAGAAGAAACTCAACCCACTGAGACAGTCTTCAAAAAAAGTGTCTTAAAGAAAATCCATAAGCTCTAAGAGTCTGACCAACGTCAAGGCAATTCTGAATTCCCATATCTGAGCTCCTAACTACACTCAAAGAAAGTGGAACAGAGTAAGTAACTGCTCTTAAGACCTCCAGCAGCGCCAGCACAGTGAGGTTACAGTGCTCTGACATGGTCACACAAAAGCCAGGACACAAAGCCTACCACGGCCTCACAAAATAATTCTGTTGTTTGAGTAACTTGGTAGCTCAGAGTACTCAAAAACAAATTCACTTCAGTTAACTCCATTAACCCACCTTCAGTTTTTGTTCTTCTAAAGGGAAAAAAATTGTTTCTCAACCCAGCAGTTCTAATGTGTAACTTACACCAACAAGTAATACTTCACATAATATAATGACAAGAATTAAGGACACATAGGTCAACTAAAGCAAAAATAACCAAGGACTTTAAAAATTAAACCAACCCAGAAATGTTGGACAGTTCTCCATGGACATTCTACTGTTAAATTAAGCCAAATTAACTTTTCCTCTAATAGAAGCTCAATGAACAGACTGCCCACATCCTAGCATTTGCAAAAGCTGAAACAGGAATTGGTTAACTTAATGAATCAATAAAAAGTAACTTACTTTTTTGCTTTGTATACATAGGCACACCTTTTGCCCAAGTAGAAGTCTGTCTCCTGACGGGCATAAACACCTTCAATTTTCAGAAGGGCAGTGTGCTCTCGCTGGTTTCGGAGGCCACGTTTGTAGCCAGCAAAAATGGCCTTGCACCACAGCCTACAGACATTGAAAACATTTACAAATTACAGTTCACTCCAAAGAAACAAATGTAAAAACAAACCATGTGCTGTTTCACCACTAGCAGAAATTCAGCTGAGGGAACACCTCACTGTTTTCACTTCTACAGACACCTGTAAATCCTTACATGCAGTCAATAGAAAAAAGTTAAAAGTAACTGGGACAGGAACTATTTATGGGAACTCTGCATCCTTCTGCTTGTTAGATTCTGGCACTATAGGCCTCACATTAAAATCAAAGTGCTTCAACATTAGTAGGTATTGTTTTCAGGTGTCTGAATACACTCTGACGAACAAACATTATTTTTTATTGATACACCACATAAGCTGAGCTTCCTGTGCTGTAGTAGATGCTGCCGGTGAGGCTATGAACTGCTAATTTCTAACCTCAAAGGAATTAACCGGTTCACTTGGACAGCCAAAGACAGCCCTTCATGTACTGGATAAGTGACATTACACAAACTCCACAATTCTTCACAATGAAGACCTGTCTGTACTACACAAAAGTTAAACAATTACAAGGCTAATTCCATACATCACGAGGGTCCATAGAGCATCTCAAAATGCATCCTGCCACTGCCTTACAATACAGCATTAAGCTAAGCTATCCCATTCAACCTTATACATACAACACAAAGTAAGTTCTACAGATAAATATTAAGGAAAAAACCCTACGATTAAGACCCAATTCCTATACTCATTCGGAACGATAGCAAGTTATTCCCCTTACTCAAGAAAGCAGTATGTCAAAGCCTGTACTGGACACTGAAGGTTCAGAAACACTGTGCTAACAAAACCATCGTTAGCATCCCGCATCCAACGACAGGGTAAGGAAAACATGGCACACCGTACGAACAGCTACAAGCAGCTTCAAGCAAAAGCTTTCAAAAAACGGAGACGCAATTGGGCACTCGCCAGAGGGCTCAGTCGGATACTGGGCAGGTGATTGGTACCAGAAAATGACACCAGTCACAAGAAAAGCCCCTAACGCTAACAGACGACTCAAAGAGACGCTTCTTTTGCAACATGGCTTGTCAAAAACACAGTTAACAGCGAGCCGAGAGTCATCTCGGGGCAAGTCACTCACCTCCCAGTCATGGTGTCCTCCTGAAGCCCTGGTCCCAGGAGGCCTAGAAAGGACACAGAAGCCATGAGCTTCCCAGGCCCGCAGCTCCGTCCAGCCAAGCGAGTGGGAGCTGCCCCAACCCCGGCGCTGAGGCTACAGCACTCCGCCGGCTGGAGGTCACCCACAACACGCGTCAAGCTCCCCAGGCCGGGCCCTGCCTCATGGAGGAGGCAAGGGGGACCCTCTCCGCTTCCCCACTGAATGGGAAGCTCCAGGCGCCTCAGTCCTCCTTCAGCTACGGTCGCAAACCGCGGCCTAGATCATCTGCCGCACATCGGCGCCATCCCGCCCTCTACCCACTCCACACGGCGCCAGCCGCAACGTCCCAGGAGCGCCGCACCCGGTGACAGTCCCATGGCGGGGACATGTCCATCCCACCCTTCACCCCGCGCTGCAGTTGCCCAGCTCACCCCCACGGCTGTGAGCCAAGATGGCGGAGAAAGAGAGAGCAACCGCACTGCCTGCCGGGATATGGGCCTGGAAGGACCCACCGCGGGTGGCGGCAGCGCCGCCTGAGCAGATGAAACCGATGCGGGACCGGCGGGGCTGGCACATCGTCCCCCAGCACCAGCTTCCGCCTCATCTCCCGCGTCCTATTTTTCCTCCGGGTGGCGAGCAGAGGTAGAGGCAGCCATGGTCCCTCCGTGAAGGCAGCCCGACGGGTAGCCCCGCGAAGCCCCCGCAGCGTGGTGGTCGCCATGGAGACGGGCGCCGCCGCGTTTCGGTGAGGGCGGGGGCCAGCCACCAGCCGGTGGATAGGGCTGCTCAGCCCCGTACCACAGGGCCCTGTGGCCGCCCCAGGGTGAGACCGCTGGGGTAAATTCTGTTGCGGGGTTTGAGGTGAAGCGTGGCAGGGCGAGCGGGGCCGCAGCACGGCGGCGGCAAGCGGCTGCGACGCTGGAACGAGCCGAGGAGCTCTGAGAGTTGGCAGCGAGGAGGTGAAGGGCAGCTCTTGGTGCTTTTGGGGTGGCCAGAGCTAGCGGGCTCTCTTCTGATAGCTGCTTCCTCCTTTCTCACCTTGAATTAGTTAATCTTCTCAACTTCTGTTTCGCTCCCGATGTTACCTCGGTGGAACAACAGATGAATTGCTGTGCTCAAGTCCCTGTAATGAAGTTTCACATGTCCATGTTTTCTTAAACAAGGAATAGTAAAAGTACTTATTTACTCAGCCATTTTTAAAAATAAGGGTCGTTTGCTCCTGATTTATAGAATCACATAATGCTTTGTGTTGAAAGGGACATTTAAAAACACCTTTGAGGGTTTAAAACCATCACCCCTGGATTTCTGTTACTTCCTCACAGAGTCAGAAATCCGGGTGCATTTTCAGAAGCTGTTTAAGTGATTTAGGAACTTACTGCGATACAAAATGTGTCCTAGCTGTCTGGACATTAACTGTGACTGTTCCTAAGTATCTTAAACTATATTTGAATGTGTGCCCAGACTGATTTTATGAAAAATTGAATCTTCGGAGCAAAGTCTACTCCCATCTTGTCAGCACCTTGATTGGAGAGCTTGAACATGGAGTGAGGAGTTAGATACTGATCAGATCCAAGAGAATTAAACCCATCTGTACTTTGCTGAGCCAGGGTGGGAACAAACAATGCCTCTTAAGCCTGTATAAACAGAGGTTTTTCTCAGAGAGATGAAATTATAGGAAATAGGGGCAGGGAAGGGATGGAGTGTTGTGAATTCTGCAAATAATTCTGATGGCTTCTACTTTAAGGAAGGGGTAGAAAGCAAAGCAGCAGTAATCTACCCAGTTAACACTATCAAATGCATGTTTAGAACCTTTGCTAAGAGACAGAACACAACCCCTGCTTTCATGAGAATAAACTGTCTGTCAGAACACTCTTCTTTCCAGTAGTAGAGATGCCACAGCTGGTTATATTTAGGCCCATACAGCTGAAAGTAGCACCAAATCTTTCATTCCTGCACTTGGTTCTCCCAGGTTCTTGTCAGTACAGCTTCAGAGAGCAGGATCAGAAAATCTTTCTTTACAGCCAGGATGAAAACTAAATTCTGTATCTAAGCCAAAATCAAGGTTACTTTAGTTTTTCAAGGCCACTCCCTTTCCCTTTCCCTTCCCCTTCCCCTTGCCCCTTCCTCTTCCCCTTTCCATCTTCTCTTTTTTAAATCATCAACTTATGTTCTAACATTTGTAGCAGTAGGCAGAGTTTTATAAGGCCACAACTATTTTGCTTGACTAAGAAACATACTTTGGGCAAAACCTAAGGTATTTCTGGTTTGTGGCCCAGCCGCTGCCACTGTTGATAATCAGAATCTCTCTCTGCCAATGATTTGCAAAACAGAGCTAAAGGAGATGTGACATTCTCAGCTTTGAATTGTCTCACTGGAATGCATCAGGATCTCCTGAACTGACTAAAAGAAATGCTTAAAAAAAAAAAAAAAAAAAAAAAAAAGAGGAAAAAGGCTGCCTTTGAAGGCATTTATGAGGCAGCAGGGTGGGAGAAATGTGGATCCAGGACTCTCACACAGCCAAGGGAGTTGCAATCCCCATAAGAACGGGAGGCCAGAACTTTTATACAGTTATTTTAAAAACTATTTCTTGTTATGTTTTTCTTTTCCTTCAGATCATCAGGGAAAGAATGTCAGCCTAAAGTCTAGGGGCAAGCGGAATGCTTCACATAGCTTTTATTTATTTATTTATTTCCCCTTATTAATAGAGTTTAATGAAGGAGCTTAGCAAAGCACAGTGATGAATGTTGATGCCAGCAGCTGCAACAGGATGGTCTGTGGGCACTGCATTAAAGGTAAAGCCTGGAGACAGCAGCTCACTATTTGTAGTGCTTCTTAGTGCCACAGACAGTGGTTTCCTTCTCACTTCCAAGTCAACATAAGCTCAGAGTATCCTGGCTTAGCACACACATCTGCTGAGTGAGTTTATGGCCATAAGAGGAGATACACAGGAGGAGCAAACCAGCAGGCTTCAGAGGAATATTCCAGCTGTGAGCTTTCAGGCTTCAGAGGAATATTCCCGCTGTGAGCTTTCTTAACACACATTAGTATCTTGTGTTAATTCTCTCTTGAGCAAAAGCTGCTGATGGGATAGAGGAAAAGCTGTTGCATCCTTCTTCATCTCCAAATAAGTGACTTTTTGCTGTGAGAGCTGCAAATGTTATCTCTTCTTTCAAGAATGCTGCCATAATAATCTGTCACAGCTATCTCACAACAAATATTTGTCACTGTACTTTTAGTGCCAGCACTCCACACGTAATAGATTGTTCTTATGTTATTTAGACTCAAAATATAGATCACAGATTTCTTAAAAAGTTAAAACTGAGTAAAATATTTTTAAAATATTTTTTATTGGTGCCTGTTGACAGGAAAGTGGCATTGTCTGATGTTCTTTCTGTAAGAATAATTATTTTGTCCATTTTTAGCGCTGATTCCAAGGCTGAAAATAAAGGAAAAGTGATGAGTTTAGCTTATTATACAGATTATTAACTATGTAACTGTTAATGTTATGATCAGATTCCTATCTTGAGCTGTAGGCTTTTTTTTTTGTAATAAATAAGAGAAAGGAGAGAAAAAAAATCTCAGAAGCAAAGGAAGGAAATCAATTCCTTCTGCAGTGTGCACATGCAGCCCAGACAGCCAACCGAGTCCTGGGCTGCATCAAGAGCAGAGTGGCCAGCAGGGCAAGGAGGGGATTCTGCCCCTTTACTCTGCTCTTGTCAGAACTCATCTGGAGTACTGTGTGCAGTTCTGGAGCCCTCAGCACAGGAACGACATAGAAGTGTTGGAGTGGGTGCAGAGGAGGGCCNATGGTTGGAACTAGATGATCCTTGAGGTCCCTTCCAACCTTACCATTCTATGATTCTATGATGCTTAGCCATGGATGGCAATCAAAAGTCCTGACAGTGGGATTAAGTAGGTTAGTCAGTGTAAATAGTATAAGAAAGACAATGAACATGTCGATAGTGTTGAGAATCCTTTGTTGTTATCTTTTCCTGCTATGATTTAAGTAAGTTCCTTGAAATAATTTAGCATGCCTCTACCATTATCTTGTCTGGAAGCCTGTTTCATATCTTCATCCATCCAGAAGTTAGAAACCTTATCATAATTGCCTGGCTTAGGGGCAATTACACTCCATCGACCCTAGACCAACACTAGGCTTTAACTTCAATAGCTCTGCCTCTCCCTGGTATCTGCTCTTAGTATATTTACAGGGAGTAATCATAGGGTCACAGAATGTTAGGGGTTGGAAGGGACCTCTGGAGATCTTCAAGTCCAACCCCCCCTGCCAGAGCAGGACCATATAATCATAGCCCCCAATTCTTTTAACCTCTTGTAAAAGTTACCACATCTTCCCAGGATGCCCCCACTAGTCCTCTTCTGTACCCATACAGGCTTTTTAAACAGATGAGTAGAAACAAGGACCTCTTATCTGAGGTCCACAGATGCCTTGTGCAATGGCACTAGTAACTCTTTATACCTGCTGAAAATACTGTTCCTGCTACATCATAGCACTGTGAATTGTTTATGGTTCATACCACTGGAGTTATGTCACCTCTGAATCCAATCCTCTCCTCTACCCTCATAGGTGGAAAATCCATAATGCAAAGACTACATCTGGCTGTCTTGTAACCCAAATTATTATCCAGGAAAAGTGTCTAGGCTGACAGGAGCAATACCCCACTCTCATTGACTATATGTAGCTATCATGTCTCTCACACTCTAGTCTGTAGTTTATTGCAGTTTTAGAAACAGGGCAAGCCATGTCATCTTACAGAGGGCAGCACATGTCAATACACAGTGTATGAAACAGCTTGCTGCAAGGGACAGGGACATCAAGAAGCAAATACACAAAACTCAAGTTGTTTTTGCTTGGGTTCCCTATTCTGTACTAGTAGACATCTACTAAACCTGCACTGAAAAGTGACCCATTTTTTTCCTGACCAAGTGAAATTAATGCCATATTTCAGCTGTAAATGACTTTATTTTCAACATTAACAACAACAACAAAAAAGGATGAGGACAAATGGTAACAATTTGAGAGAGGTTATAGTAAGTATGCAATTTTTTTTTAACACTTGTAAAGTTGCTTAAAAATCACAGAATCACAGAATGTTAGGGGCTGGAAGGGATCCTGAAAGATCACCCAATCCAACCCCCCCACCAGAGCAGGATCACCTACACCAGATCATACTGAAAAGCATCCAGTTGTATCTTGAATATCTCCAGAGAGGGAGACTCTACAATCCCCGTGGGCAGCCTGTTCCAAGTGGAAAAACACAAATTTCCAGTGATCCAGAGCATAACTATCTAAACTGCTTTCATTTACACAGAATGTGGCCATGTCCTGTCCTGCTGCTCATGCTAACAGGCATTGTTTGATGTATTCCCTTGGCATGCTTACAAACTTGACTGTAATATTCTGCAGATCTAGAAAATGTTTATGCAAAGGTTTTACAGATGGCACAAATCCAGATGTAGGTGTAGTGGCCAAATGGAGATTTTGTTAGTGGGTGCTGATGCTTCCATTACAGTGACATAAATCTCAGTCATCTCAGACTCTTACTTCTGCCAGCTGTTATACAAGAAATCTTTGTTTTGTGAGTGTAGGGTTTGGAAGAATTGCCTAATGGCTTGCCAAAACGTGACAGAACTCAGAGAGTGTTTCCATTTGTTCTGCAGGTGCTCTCTTATGCATTCTTCTAAATAAACCAATTTCACTTGCATTGATAGTGAATCTCCACCACTCCCCTTTCAGAATATTCTGTCTGTAAGCAAGGATGCTTAACTGTACACCAGAGCAGTTTCACACTTGAAATGTAACTAAACAACACAGAATGTTAAAGGTGGCTTACTTAGTTGTCATTTGACTTAACATCATCTGAAAGTGGTAACAGTTCCTGCTGAGGGGGTTGATGTTCCCCTGGGGTCAGTTCTCTTAATATCTTTACAAATGATTTGAACGAAGGGAATTGAGTGCACCCTCAGCAAATTTGCAGAAGACACCAAAGTTAGGCAGGAGTGTTGATCTGTTTAAGGATAAGAAGGCTTTGCAGAAGGATCTGGACAGGCTGGATTCATAGGCCAAGGCCAACTGTATGATATTCAACAAAGCAAAGGTCCTGCACTTGGGTCACAACAACTCCAGGCAACACTACAGGCTTGGGACAGAATGGCTGGAAAGCTGCCCAAAGGAAAAGGACCTGAGCACATTGGTTGACATCTAGCTGAACATGAGCCAGCAGTGCACCAAGGTAGCCAAGAATGCCAACAGCATCCTGGCCTGTATTAGAAATAATGTGGCCAGTAAGACCTGGAGAATTATCATCTCTCTGTCCTTGGCACTGGTGAGGACACACCTTAAATACTGTGTTCAGTTTTGGGCCCCATACTACAAGAAGGACCTTAAGGTGCTGGAGCACATCCAGAGAAGGGCAACAAAGCTGGTGAAGGGTCTAGAGCACAAGCCATATGAGGAGTAGCTGAGGGAAGTAGGGTTGTTTAGCTTAGAGAAAAGGAGGTCCAAGTGAGACCTTCTTGCTCTTTACATCTACCTGAAAGGAGGTTGTAGCGAGGTGGGGATTGGTCTCTTCTTCCAAGTAACAAGCAATAGGACAAGAGGGAATGGCCTCAGATTGCACAAGGGGAGGTTTAGGCTGGACATTAGGAAAAGATTCTTCCCCAAAAGGAGGTGAGGAATGTGGCAGTGCTGGGTTGACAACTGAACTTAATGATCTTAAGATTAGATTAAGATCTTAATGATCTCTTCCAACCAAAATGATTCTATGATTCTAAGAATCTATAAAAATGTTAAGGCCACACAGAAGCAAAGAGGAATGATTAGAGCACAAAGGTTCACCACCTGAAATTTTGCAAGACACAAGGATTTACTACTTCTTTCCTTCTTAAAAGGCACCTTCAGTCTGTTTCCCAGAAACATGGTCTGTCACAAAACACTGCACCCTCTTGAACTGAAGGGTGAGTGAGGCCACTTCACCCAGTTTACTCCTTGCATATCCATTTGTTTCTCAGCCTATCTACTCAGATCTGCTGTAGAGGGGACTGGGATCTACTCTGTTTTGTGAAAGCTAAACATTCCCACTGTTCCTGAGTGCAGCCATTGGCAGAGCATGGCTTCTCTTATAAACAGTGTATGAAATGCTATAAACAAAGCTAGGGAAGTATAGGAAAGGCTGCAAATAAGGCTATTTCAGGTCCACTTTTAGTTTAAACTACTGTTACCAACACCACAGCGCCTTTCTCACTGGTATCTTTTGTCTTTGTTCCTATTAGCAAGAGCACAGAGACTAAAGAAATGGAAAAATTCACTCACCTGGAAGCTCTGCACTTTACTGCTGTGCTGGAGAACTGTGTTGACCAGCTGTCAATTCTTGGATACATCATGCCAGTTTCACAGGAGGGCAAGACAGACATCGACAATGTACGTGCCACTATCCCTCCTCTTTAAAGAAATCTCTCTTGGTTTTCTTCTTATTTTAGTTTTATGTCTTCTAGCAGCATTTTTTACAAATCAACACAGGTATTTTTACTGCCAAGTGCTCCATGACCCTTGAGTGAAAGAAAACAGTGCATGGGCTATAACCAATTATAATAGCAACAGCACCACTGAGAAGCTTTTGTGAAGACTTTGTGTGAAAGACCCTTATGACCCAAAATGAGGTTTCTGGGCTTATAATTTTAAAATCATAGTGGTTAGATGACAAAGAAAGACTTAGGGCAAAGGAAAAAAAAACAAACCAAAACCCAAAAAAACATAGCAAGGTTCTCATACAGCTGCACAGCTACTTTTAAAATGCAAAACCCAGGATATTTAAAAGTACTCAGACTCAGGGTACTCTTGTTCCTCTCTAAGTCCATGCATAGTCCTCACAAACAATGAATTAAGAAAGACTCTACTTGAGAATATAAAAGTAATTATTCTTACTCAGCGACCATTATTAATTAGCTGACTTCCATCAAGCATCATAACTAAGAGGGTTTGGGCAGAGGTACAAAGAAAAGAGAAGTTCTAATGCTCAGGCAGAGGTTTGGTGCTGTGGAGGGAGGTGGTGTGGTATTACTGGCAGCTGGAATACAGGTACACAGGAATCACAGGATGAGACCATCCCGAGGAGTAAATGGTTCTACGTGCCGTTGCCATGTATTTTAAGTGACGTAGCAAGTAGTTTCCATTTTAAACAGGTTTGAAGCTCCATTTATCTACCTATCTATCTATCTATCTATCTATTTATAATGATCAGAGGGCTGAAGCAGCTCTGCTATGAGGACAGACTACGAGAGTTGGGGCTCTTCAGCCTGGAGAAGAGAAGGCTTCAAGACCTTATAGTAGCCTTCCAGTATCTGAAGGGGGCCTACAGGAAGGCTGGGGAGGGACTATTGACAAGGTCTTGTAATGACAGGACAAGGGGCAATGGGTTTAAACTGGCAGAGGGGAGATTTAGACTGGATGTTAGGAGGAAGTTCTTTACAGTGAGGGTGATGAGACACTGGAACAGGTTGCCCAGGGAGGTTGTGGCTGCTCCCTCCCTGGAGGTGTTCACGGCCAGATTGGATGAGGCCTTGAGTAACCTGTACTAGTGGGAGGTGTCCCTGCCTATGGCAGGGGGTTGGAACTAGCTGATCCTTGAGGTCCCTTCCAAGCTTACCATACTATGATTCTATGATTTTCTCTCTCTCTCTCTCTTTCTCCCTCTCCCTCCTTCCCTCCCTCCCTCCCTATCTATCTCTCTCTCTATCTATTTACTTTCTTACTTATTTTAAAGAGGAACTAAACAAACAAACAAACAAACAAAAAACCCCCCAAAACCCAAACAAACAAAAAAAAAAGTGTGACCAGGATGGAAACAAAAAGTGGGATCAAAGTTTTCTGATTTAATTCCCCACTTAAGAATGCGAGAGGAAGGTAAATCAATATGTCGCTTCGCGGGTGGTGTTTCCATTTCACACAAACCTTGTCGTCAAAAATCTCCTTGCAAAGCAGCAGTAGCATCAGCAGCAGCATCGGGTGTCGGCGTGAGGGCTTGAGCGATGCTTGCGCTATGCAACAGAGGGCACTCCTGCCCTGTGCCCAGCCTCACCTCTTCCCAGGCTTGTCACAGAGCTGGGTGCGAAAGTCTTAAGTGCCAGCACCAACCACGCACAGAAAAACCACTTCTCTAGGACAGCAGAAGTTGTTCTTCATCAGACACACAGGCTCAGATTGATAGACATACTAAAGGTAGACTTCAACTACAGAGAAAACTCCTTAGCTTTGCTTTTCAGCCAGAGACGCTCGTTTTAACCAAGTGGCTTTTTAAACCACAGTTTTCTCCCAGACTGTAAACCCTGCTTCTGCTCTTAACAGTGCAAAAACAAATTGAAAAGGAAACAACTTAGAAACAAGCAAATGGCTCGGGGAAGCTACTTGCTGACTTTGGTGCTCTGTAATTTGCTGCTACTCCTCCTGTTTCTCAGTTCACATTTGGCTGTTCCCATTGTATTCCCAGAAGACCTGCCTTTGCAAAGCACCCCGGAGCTCAGTCAGCCATACACATCAATGACATTTGCAAAGACTGACATCTACATTTTAGCTGATGACATTTCTGAGAGGATTAACCATAGTGTTGACCATTACCTCACTGATCAGACCCCATCTGGAGTACTGTGTGCAGTTCTGGAGCAGCCAGCACAGGAAGGACATGGAACTGTTGGAGTGGGTCCAAAGGAGGCCACAAAGATGATCAGAGGGCTGCAGCAGCTCTGCTATGAGGACAGGCTGAGAGGGTTGGGGCTCTGCAGCCTGGAGAAGAGAAGGCTTCCAGGAGACCTTAGAGTAGCCTTCCAGTATCTGAAGGGGGGCTACAGGAAAGCTGGGGAGGGACTATTGACAAGGTCTTGCAATGACAGGACAAGGGGCAATGGGTTTAAACTGACAGAAGGGAGATTTAGACTGGATGTTAGGAGGAAGTTCTTTCCAGTGAGGGTGGTGAGGCACTGGAACAGGTTGCCCAAGAAGGTTGTGGCTGCTCCCTCCCTGGAGGTGTTCAAGTCCAAGTTGGACGAGGCCTTGAGTGACCTGTACTAGTGGGAGGTGTCCCTGCCTATGGTAGGGGGTTGGAACTAGATGATCCTTGAGGTCCCTTCCAAGCTTACCATTCTATGATTCTATTGTAAGATTTCTCCAGACAAAGGCAGAAGAAACTCAACCCACTGAAACAGTCTGCAAAAAGTGTTAGAAGAAAATCCATAAGCTGTAAGAGTCTGACCAACGTCAAGGCAATTCTGAACTCGCATATCTGAGCTCCTAACTACAATAAAAGGGGGTTGGAACTGGATGATCTTTGAGGTCCCTTCCAACCTTACCATTCTATGATTTTTCAGTCCAGAGAAGAGAAGGCTCTGAGGAGATCTTATTGTGGTTCTCCAATATCTGAAGGAAGCCTACAAGAAAGCTGGGGAGGGACTTTTTAGGATGTCAGGTAGTGATAGGACTAGGGGAAATGGAGCAAAACTAGAAGTGGGTAGATTCAGATTGGATGTTAAGATGAAGTTCTTCACCATGAGGGTGGTGAGACACTGGAATGGGCTGCCCAGGGAGACAGTAGAAGTCCCATCCCTGGAGGTCTTTAACCCAGGCTGGATGGGGCTCTAATCGACCTCATCTAGTGTGAGGTGCCCCTGCCCATGGCAGTGAGGTTGGAACTAAATGATCCTTGAGGTCCCTCCTAGCCCTGTCAAGTCAATGATTCTATGATTTTGTAAATCAGGGACTCACATACATAGCTTGACACAGTGCATCCCCCAGAGGAAGGCAGCTTTCTCTTTGCTGAATTCTGGCCAAAAGACTAGCAAAAGATAAACAGCTGGGAGACTACACAGATGGTAACACATGCAGCTTACAAACTCCTTGCTCTTAGGTAGTTATTTGGTAATTCTTAGGAAACCCCTGCTGTTTACAGACACTTCAGTTATAGCCTGCTTGAACTTTC
The DNA here is from genome assembly GCA_013396675.1 of Eubucco bourcierii. NCBI lineage: Eukaryota > Metazoa > Chordata > Aves > Piciformes > Ramphastidae > Eubucco > Eubucco bourcierii. The sequence goes on from VWZE01007798.1 coordinate 153,434, forward strand.
CCAGACATAAAAAAAAAAAAATAAAAAATCTATCAGAGCATTCATAAAATTAACACATATTGAATGAGTTTGTTTGCCAAAATTAGTCCTTTCTGAAGTACAGGCATCACCAGCAAACTATTTAAACCCTTTCTTCCTAATGAAAGTTGGTTTGTGTACATTTAATGTAAAGTTAATTGTACATAAATCAAGCATGTAGTCACCTAGACTCCTACACTCAGCAGCGAGTCAGGTATGGCCAGAGGCTGATTCATCCCATCCAGGGATGTCCAGGATGCTGAGAAAAAAGCAGTCCCTTGCAGTGCCCTGTACACTGCCTTCAGACTGTGGGCAGCTTGACAGACCACTAGTGGAGCCTTGCTTGACAAGAGACTACTTGGAAGTAGCAGTAGCATAGTCAGCTGCTGCCCTGACCATTTCGTACTTTATTTTCTGTGCTGGCACAAATCTATGTGCAGGTGTGGAGGGACCTGGATTGAGAACTGATGCTGCTAGAAATAAGCTTTTTTTTTTTTTTTTTTTTTTTTTTTTTTTTTTTTTCCTTTTTTCTTTGTCTTTCCCCCCTTTTTCTTATTTTCTTTTTCTTATTTTCCTTTTTCTTCTTTTCTTTTTCTTCTTTTCTTTTTCTTATTTTTCTTTAATTTTAAAATTTTTATTATTTTTATTTTTCTTTTTTCTTTCCTTTTTTTTAAATGGAAATTGTTTCAGCTCAATTAGCTCTTTTCTATTTCTCCAAGCAGCCAGGGTGGGGAATAGGCAGCTGTGGACTAGGCTGGAGCTGTATTAGCTGCTTCAGCTGTACTGCTATTACCTGTTCAGCCACGGAGGTGCTTGTAGGTGGGCAAGGAAACTTTCTCTTTCAATGTCCCACTGTATACACCTGCACTCTTGCCCATAGCACACACAGAAGAGGAATTCCTAGAAGCAAGACCTCAGCTTTTGCTTTTCTTGGGCTTTTTCTTTTTTAATAAAATTGTACATAGCCACCAAATGCCTTTCCACATAGAAAAGAGCTGCTAATAACCCTAAAAAATCCATCTACATGGATAGATGATCTCTATCACTTTTATTTCCACATATCTCAGCTCCTGCTATAAAAATAACATTGTAGGGAAAGGTCATGGTAACAGGCAGTGGAAAATAGCTAAGAGAGAGAGATGGTGGAGGAGAAACAGGCTAACGGTGCATAAATGCTGCTGCAGGGGACAGAATGATTTCTTCTCTGTGCCTACAGAAACTAGGACAAGAAGCCAGGGGTTCAACTGCAACTGAGATGAAAAGTCTTTCTTACAGTAAAGATTGTTGTGATGTGCTGACACTGGCAGGGGGGTGCATTGTCTCTGTTGCTGGAGGTCACTGAGAACAGGTCAGGAATGACAGGCTGAACCATCATCTCTTGGAGCAGATAAATTCACCTTTTGAGGCCTTTTCTAGTCCTGTCACTTCAGGTGTATATTGTGTGCTCAAAGCTAAGCAAGATAAACTTTCATGCTCTTCTACTCTTTGCAGAATGTAATATACACTGCTGTAATATAATGTAATATATCAACTGCTCTTAGTATAGCTTCATTCTAGTTTATTGTTAACTATTCTTTCTCCCATGTAATATTGCAGAGGTTTTATTTCTACTGCCCCAAAATGAAAGTCTCTTATTCCCTTTTAGAGTGGCATCCAGGAAATGAAAAAAGTCATAGAGGCTCAGAAGGAGCTGGACATTAACTACCAAGAGCTTATGTCAGCAAGGCAAGGGAACAGAGAAACAGTTACCTCCATGTCTCAGAAAAGCATTGAACACAAGCAGCAGCTGGAGAAAACTGAAGATCTAAGTACCTACCATCTTTCCAGCAGGGCCATGAAACACAGTGATCCATCTATACAGATTTTCAGAAAAATTCAGGCTGACAGGTGAGCACAAATACAATGGCTGTAGGGGATGCTCAGAGCTGTAAACTTCTCACTCTACCTCTTGAAAGCAAAAATGCAGGCTTCCCACTCCCCCATTGCTGGTGTGCCTCACTTTTGGCCCAGGAGTACCTCTGAAGAGGGCAGTGGGTTCTAGCTTCCACTGGCCATTTAGTTTTGTCCTTTGTTTGCCTTTGGATGTCAAGTAATGACAGTCAGTTTGTTTTAAATGCAGCTGCAAAATATCACCCAGTTGATAATGGTGGTTTGGGTAGCAAGCCAAGATCTAGCCAGTGCTGATGTTCTGGTATCTGGAATCAGCTTCCCCTCACAGATACATACAAACAAAGTGGGATGTGAGCATTGCCTCGTGAAGTCAGTCATTCTGCAGGACATGCAGAGCCTCCATGCCAGCCACAACCATTCTCCTTCATAGAACAGAATGTCTGTATGAAGACCAAAGAGTTTCTTTCTGGGTTTTTTTGTTTGTTTGGTTTGGGTTTGTTTATTGTTGTTTTGGTGGTTTGGTTTGTTTAAATACATTTTATTCCTGCACCTAAGCAAGTGACTTGATTTGCAACACTACTAACAGTCTTTGGTTTAAGACACAGACTGAGGAGCAGAGCATTTACTATACATTTTTCTGCATCCTGGCTTCTGTCCTTTAATGTTATTTCATCAGAGGACTTAAAGAAGATCCTAACACAAATGAGAAAAATGCAGCTAAAATATAAATACCATATGCACCACAAAAGTCAATTAAAAATATATTTTTGGCACCTGGATATCCCTGCATAAACATACTTGTCTGCCTCCTCACTCTCCGTTGTCCAAGATCTACCATCAGTACTGCAGGCCAGGAACCTTCACCCTGATGGCAGCACAGTCTGACACGGCATGGGTATGTTTGTGCCTTTTTGCTGTTTCCTAGAGTACCATTTGGGGCAGCACTTTTAAGATACAAATTTCAACCAGCTCCTAACAGAGAGTTCTCCAGAGGTACAAGAAGCAGGCACCATGGGAGACACACTTCGAGGTTTGATAGATGTAAGAACATAAATAGGATCTTGTATTTCCTTACCTTTGTAGCTAGAAACAATAATGGATAAAGGTGCCAGGCACTGTAGTACCAGCAGCTGTAAATTACTGTTGTGTTCCTTTTCTTCCTGGCAGGCAGTATGCAAGTGATGTAATTGCAGTCACTATGAAAAAGATGCAGGAATCAGGAACATTTGATAGCCTAACAGAAGCTAATGAGAGAGAGAAAGCAAAAAAGAGCGAGTTTCACAACTTTCTCATCAGGTCAGTGTTGTGTTCAGTACTTTCCTGCCTAACTGCTCAAAGCCAAAGTCAATTCCCCCTCAGTACCTGCTAAAAAGGGGAAAACACACCCACCCCAAGACACAGCAAGGATTCTGCTGTTCCAACTTGAATTATTCTGCCTGCTTTACAATTTGAACTTCTTTTCCTTTGAGAAATAACTAACCGATGGTTCTGATACTGACCTGAGGTAGGCATTGCCTGAGCTTTCACCACAGTGGACACCAGTGTCTGCAGATGCTGCTCCACATCAATTAAAACATAATTTACTGTATAAGCTCCTTGATCTTTAACTCCTTGTCCCCAGTGAAAGCCAGAGCAGCAGAGAATCTGTTCAAACCAGGGTCAGCAACATATGGTCTTTGCCATGCCCTGGAGGATCTGCTCTGACCCACATGCTCCCATTTCCCAGCAGCAAGGGGCTAGCACAGATGGTGACAGAAACAGTCATCTTATTTAAGGCTAATCCACCAGCCACTGCATTACAGATCCTCTTCTGTCCCAAATCTAATAGAGTAGGGATTTGTGATAATCTCAGCTCAAATTGGTGATTCCTTAGCTCAGACTTCTGTGTGCTAGAGGTTTGGAGGGTTTCTTGACTTGCAAAGCTCTGGCTCAACCCCCAGCCTGACAGAGTGAGTGGCAGTCATAGCAGAACCATCTGGCCCTTTTAAACCTGCTTTCTTCTGCATAGCAGCTCAGGTGCATCATTTAGGGTAGAGAGCAAAGCTGCTTTAACTCACGATTTGTCACGAGTCCAACCTGCTGGGAGAGCCCTGGTGCTGGCTTAGTGATCTGCTTCCAACGCAAGTTCTCAGCTTCCAGAGCAATCTGTGACTTCAAGCATGAAACTCATCCCTTCCACTGTCTAAAATCAAGGGATTTATTGTTTCTCCATGAAAGGGACACAAAGCAAAAGTGAAAGCAGAAGTTGCTTGTGGAATAACTACTCAATACTGGAAAGCAGAAAGGAGCAGACAAACTATAAAGGACACAATCATTTTTGTTCCATTCTATCAGTCGTATCCAGACACTATACTGCCTGTTCTGTTGAACATGGAATGAACTTGGTCTGTCTGTCAGTACAATCCATGCTTGCCTGATTTTGGGTCAATGTACTAGTCTGAAAGCAGGCTGCAGTGAGACAGGAACTCCTTGTAAGGAGTTGTGTTTATCACAGTCACCCAGCTAAGGACTCTGAATATGAAATGCATATTTGACTGCAAGGTTGACAGAGGGCATGATGTCTCAGGTACCAGCTCTAGTATTTAATGGCTTTAAATCAAGTTCTAAGTATAGATGCTTAGAAAAAAAGTCAGAGGGCCAGGGGTGGGGGGGAGGTGGGAAGAGAGAAAATAATAAGACCTAGTACATTACTGCATCTATTTTTGTTTTAAACAGGTAAACAGCTCTGCAGCTTTGGGCCTCCACTCATATCCCTTCGTGACTCTCAGAATCTGGGGTGGTGTTTTTGAAAGATTTAAAGTCTGATATGAAAAAAAAACCACACACATATTCCATATACATAATGAAGCCTACACAATGTGGCACCATCCTCAAATCCACTTGAGGCTTTCAACAAGAGCATCTCCTGGTTTTTGTCTCATGCTCCCTTTCATTCCCATCCTCTTTTCTCAGTCTGTGCAGCTCTCCTGTTGGGATTAATTTACCAAGTCTCTAGCTTTGGTGAGGAGTTCCTGACTTGCAGATTCATTGCTTCACCAAGGCTCAGAGTGAAGAGATGAATGTCTTTTTCTGGTGCTCAGACATAGGAAAGGGCTTCTCTTCTGCTCTTCTGAAGAAGCAGGGCAAAATTTTGTGTGCAATTCTTTTAGTTCAGCTGTTAAAAACACTTGGGGAGTGAGCAGGCTAAGTGAGGCAGTACTCAGCTGAGTGCTGCAATGCATCAGGAGACAGGAACTTCTCCTAGGTAAACAGCTCTTGTCTTTTTCCATATATTCAAATGATTTTATTTTCCCATTTTTCTTCAGGGCAGAGGAAGGAAAGAGGGAGATAAAGTCACTCAAGAAACAGCTGCAGGATGTGAAGAAAGAAATTGAAATAGAACTTCAGGTGAGATCACTTAGCACTAGGCATCATGCCAGGGGGGAAGCCTATTAGCAAGCTCACCTCTGCCACCCAGGAACTAGCACTCAAGTGAGAGGACATGTGGCACATACATATTGATCCATCATTTTGGAATACAAAAGCAGAATAATTGCTAGAAAGATTTGTATTCTGAGTAAGCCTGCTAATGACTTCAAGAGCAGTGTCCAATGGTTTTTAAATGGGAGCTCAAAATGCTCATAGGAACATGATCAAATTATAATATCCCAAAAACACTGCTAGGAGAGGCAAAACACAGACCTCTGCCATCAGTAGGAGGTTATCTACAGATAGCAGTATCCAAGCTTCTGTCATACTCATGCAGCTGTGACACCTGGCACAAAAGTAACTGTGACAATGAGGGAGTGAGAAAGAAAGTCACCTGGCGTAAGGGAATGACATTTCCCTATATACAATTTTGTCTGGAGAAAATGTTATTGATCTATTTTTCCTAGGCTTCCAGCTATTAGAAAATCCCAATCATGGGAGTCATACACAAAGGCAGATCAGTGTCATTGCATTTGTGCTGCTGTTACCTTGACCTTTCTGGAAAGCTTCAGCCCTTCTGTCTGCAGCATACAAATGGTGTATGTGCGTGCACAGTAGATCTGGGGCATTCTGGAAATGTCAGGCTTGCTACACAAGTGCAAGCAAGTGAGTGGCCTACTACTGGTCACTTAGATGCTCACCAGACAGCTCAGGCTTGATGTTCATGTGTGCTGTAGAGCAAGAGGACACACAGTTCTGTGCAGAACCACAGAAACATAGCCTAGCCCTGCTGAGGCAGGAAAGGGTGTGTGGTAGGGAACAAGCAACAGGCAGGCAGGACCAGAGCTATACAAGGAATGGAAGAAGGAACAAGAATCTGACACTTAGTTCAGGACTGAGCATGAGGACAGCAAGGGCATCTGAGGAAAGAATTGGCATCATGAATTGTGTCTTTGGACAAAAGCACAGGCAGCAACCAAGCCAAGAATATAGTTGGCTACAGAGAGGATTTTTTAAGCCACTGACATGATGGCGAAGCAGAGTTTATAGACCATGAAGGTTTTAGGTTGGCAGCCTGGATGCATGTGCAGTGGAAAGCTTAACAGTAAATAGAAGAGGGTCCAAAGAACATGAATTGGGACTGGCACTACACACAGCTATCTGTGGCTGACAAAACTGCAGAATTCCAGAGGTGATGTTAGATCAGCAGAGAAGAAAGCAGGAATGCACAAGAAGGGAAATTTCATGTAGGTCAGTGCTAATCTACAAGCAGAGATCCTGGAAACGCATAACACACACTGGCAAGTGTAGAAAGATGAAAAGAATACTGGGGAAAAAAACAAAACAAAACAAAACAAACAAAACTGTGGACATATTAGAGAGGAGAAAGAAGAAGAGTCACTGGAGGAAATGGAAAGTAAGCAAATTAGGAGGGAAACTAAGAAAGAGCAGCTGTGGGAACTAAAAGAGAAATGCAGGATGAACTTTTTTTCCCCTACAGATTTGAACAGAACAGCTAAAGGACACAGAGCTCAGAGGCAGGACTGAAAAGGGAAGCTGTATACCTCAATGTATGCTTACTTACTGCCACTAGATAATCTGTGGCCTATTTCCAGACCCTGTGGGACAGCCCAAAAGTCCCTTGACATCTGTGTGGCAGTTAAATGAGACAAGCTGGACAGCCTGTCAAGCTCAGGCATTGTGTGTTGTCCATTTGCTTCTGTAACTTGTTCATTCTCAGATTCTGATGCTCCTGGGGAGCTTCTGTTCTCCCACTCCCCAAGCTTGTAAATATGATGAGGTATTTCTCCTTCTGGACAGTGCTCCTCAGACCTCTCAGTGTCTGTGCCTGCAATATATGTATGTGGTTCTGGTTTAATGCCTTCCTAGGGACTGGTGTATAGGGGGCTGTGATCATCTCATCTCACACTAGTGGTGGCCTGGCACTGTGCAGTGGGGTTGGGTATTTCTCTGTGTCCTGCCCTGCACCTCTCCTACCTCTTGCAGTCCTAAAAGGTGTGCAGCTCCTGTGCTGAAAGGGTGCTCTCCTCTGTGATCTTTCAATGCCTTCTGCTAATTAGGTTCTTGCTTTTTGCCTCATCAAGTGCGATCTGCTCTCATCTTCGATTTTGTCTTTGTATTTCCAGCTTAAAAGTCCTTTCCTGGGCTTTCTTTTCATTTCAGCTTTGATAACAAATCAAAGACAAGACTACTTTCAACTACTGCTTTCCTCCTCTGCCAAAAATAATGATGTCTGATGTCTCACTGTGTCTCCCAAGAGAGAATAATTTCTGTTCGCTTCATATGGGATTTTCCCACAGGTAGTTCTACAGACACTTGCATGATTTGTCACTTTGCCAACTAATTAAAAGCCAAACTACAGCTTGCTCATTTTGGAATACTTTGAACAATAATAGTGTACAGACCTGCAGACAAAAGCCTACATGGTTCTCTCAAGTGGATGAGAAAAAGAAAGCGAGCAAATCTAATCCTGGAACCAGAAAAACATGGTCTTTGTTTTGTGCATGTTGCCTCTCTGTTTGGGTTTTCAGCCTTGCTACCTCTTAATGAGATGCTAATTAATGCTCTATTAGCCTGCTCAGCTCATTTTTCTTTCTAATGGAATACAAATAGAATGCTAAATGTTCCTATTTATTTTGTTTTCTTTCCTCTTGGAAAGCACTGGTCTCTCTAAAGGGGCAGAAATGCTCAGGCTGGCTTCGTTCTTACCCTTCCATGAGCAGCATCACCCACAGCTCTAGGTTGGCTGCAGCAGTTCTGTTCGCTGCTGCACTCTTCATTTTTTAGCTTGCACAAAAGTACTCACTGTTTCTGGCTTCCTGGACAAGTGGTGGCAGTCTGTACAGATTTTACACCAAGTTAATGTCTTACAGCTTTATACAGATTGAGATAAAAATTCAGGAAAGGCAAACTTTACAACTCCTGCATTGCTATTTACCCTAAGACCTTCTGTGTCCTGCAGACGTTGTGGTATATTCATGCCATGCATGTGTGCAGTCATGGCAGAACTGTGTAACAACGGTGACACTGCAAGCTACTAACCAGGCAGAAACCCAAGAGACTGCACCACAGTACCAGTGACAAGAAGTCCCTAAGGCACCCAGCTCTGCTGAATCAGTGCAATGCTCAGGAGTGCTTTTAGTGGTGTCACCAAAGTCTGTCATGTGTCTTCCCTTATCTTCTCCCAGGTCAAATGCTTTATGAGGTGTTCTGGAGGAATGTTTTAACCTCGTACACATGTTCTGTAGTGCATATTTCTGTTGCAGAAATGCACCAGGCAATTGCAGTAGAAGGTGTGAGGCTTATGATGGTCCTGAGCTCCTGGGTGACTTTGTTCCACTGCTGGTAGAGCCCCAAGGAAAGCAGCTCAATAGGACCCAGAGTGGGTGCATGAGATCTGAACCTAGCCCCAGAGAGACAGGCGTTTGGACAAGAGTGCTGCTGCCAACAGGTCTGCTCCCTCTGCCAGCAAACTGCCCTCACACGGCTGGCTGCTGAGCTTGATGGGGTTGGAGGTGAGCTAGCAGAGGGCTGCAGAAGCTATTGTGTCAAAGTCTGGTGACCTTCCAGGCCTGCTGTCCTTTCAGCTGAGACATCTCAGGGGTGCGCCGTGTGAGGATGTTCCGGCAGCTGGGAGAGAGATGCAGGCTACAGCCTTACTGAAGTGTCTGTAGGGCTGCATGCTGTGGTTTCAGGATGGGGGGAGCAAGTCCAGGCTGCAGCAGGTGTGTAGATAGATCTAAGCATATCTTCAGGCTTTGCAAGCTGAGATAGTGCAGCTGCCAGTGGAGAGACTTGAGCTCATACATGCTTGGTGTGGAAGCAAGGGAGGCCAGCAGCAGGGCTCTCTGCCCACATGCCGCCTGCCTGCACGTAGTACCCATGCCCCTGCCCCTTCCCAGTGCCTGCCAAATGGTGGGCGCTGGGTGTGCTGCTGGCGGGGGGTGGGGGTTAGCCGACTGCTGGAGGAATTCCTCAGGCTGTTTACTCCTCTCTACTGTTATTGTAACCAGATGGGTTTTAAGCGACTGTAAATAGTAGTGACTGTGGAAGAGCTGAGTGAGCTCAGTGGCACTTGTAAGACAGAGATAAGTCGAAGTAAATGAAAACACAGGAGAGCTAAGTGCAGTTGCTTTTGCAGTCCAACAGCATCTGCAGGGCAGTCTCCTGTGACAGCAGCTGACAGCAGCAAACAGGCCTCTGAGCTGATGCCTGTGAGCTGAGAGATCAGAGAAAATCAGCTTGTTTACCTGCTGGTGAAGCAGACTGGCTCTTGAACACTATTTCCTGGCCTTTGGTCTCGCTGTCTGCCAGTTTTGTGAGTGTTTCAGACACGAGACATGATTCTGCATCTTTGGTTTGGCAGATGCCACGCTGAAGTCATACCAAAAAAGCAGCCCAGAGGTTTACTGCATTAACTATAAAAGTGCTCCATGTCCTGACTGGGACCTTTGCTGCAATACGCCAGACACGTAAATATTCAGTCCTTTTCCCAGTGCCTGGCCCTGAAGTTGAGGGAGCAGCACACTCTGCAGACAGTGCCCTCAGCTTCTGGGCATTTACTACCAGCAGTTACTGGTCCTGAAGTTGAGGGAGCAGCACACTCTGCAGACAGTGCCCTCAGCTTCTGGGCATTTACTACCAGCAGTGACTGGTCCTGAAGTTGAGGGAGCAGCACACTCTGCAGACGGTGCCCACAGCTTCTGGGCATTTACTACCAGCAGCCTAATAGTGACTGCGCCCCAGTTCTGCAGCACCAGGTCCCTCTGCCAGGCTGCTGTCGCTGCCCACATGCCTGCAGCCCACTTTCCCTCTCCAAGGGCATGTCTTTGCTGTAAACCACCAGAGGGGTTTTGCATTTCACTTCCTGTCTGCTGTGGATTGTGTAACCAAGCCCCCAGACTCCCCCACCTCTAATGAAGATGTTTTACAGCACCGCAGACCAAACTCAAACCACAAACATGCCATGCAACAAAAAAACCAAAGAGAGCAGAAGGCCTCCTGCCCCAAGCAGAGGCCTGGGGCACTGGAATCAAAAGCACTTTCCCCCTCTGCTTTACTAAGATATTAAATGAAGAAAGAAAATAACCTGGTGAAGTGTTTATGCTGTGCCCCACTTCTAACATCTGAGTCCTTTGTAACCTAGGCTGAACTCTTCTTTTCTGACTTGTTTGCAGATCTTTAGCAGATAGCAGTAACAGACAGCAGTAGAGCTTGGCTTTGCTGAGCATCAGCACCACCAAAAAAAAAAATTTTTTTAAAAAAATTGTTTTTCATTAGCATTCTCCAAATCCTCCTGCCAGCCCCTCAGGTTATACATGATTCCACCACAGTACAGGAAGACAACCTCAAAGTGAAGGGGTTATGGTCACCTCCCACATCTACTGAGCAGAAATAAAACCTCTCCCAAGGCCCACCAAAACTTCATGCTGGGCAAAACAAAGGCCATTACCAGAAATGTTAATAGAGCATACAAAGGTCAGGTCTGTAGCTGTCTGCAGCCATCTGAAGTGATGGCTGTAAAATAAGATCTGATCTTTCAAATCCAGAAGCCAGCATCAGCCAAGGCCCCGAATCATCCTGAGCCTTATAAATAATACTTTACTCTTCCTAACTCTGTCCAACAAGGGGTGCAGAGGGAAGGATTTTCCTTTTAACTGTTCCAAACTTCTTGTAAGAAACCTTTTCCAAAATGAGTCATGCTGCAGAGGCTTTTCAACACAGCACTATTGAGCTGGCTCCTTCCTGTGGCATTTTTCCATGTATAAACAGCTAAGGAATGTGAGAGTGCTTTAGAGACAAGATATGTGGGCTTCAAAACATTTAAATGCCACCAGTTTGGTATTTCATCTTCAGCTGCAAGGTTTGGGCTGGTGAATGTCAAACTCGTCATGGCATGGCAGGAAAGCAAAGAGAAAGGCTGTGAGGCAGTAGCTGGATGCCAAACCAGAGGCGCAGAAACTCATCTTGCCTAATTGTACTGGAGACTTTGATGACCTTTTATAACTCTTAATACAAAAGTCTTGAGTTTATTCATTTTGCAGGTGGTTCTTCCAAGTTCCAACCCCCGGCCAATTAACTTCTATCTGTTAGTCAGAAAAATTAATGAAAAAGAAGTAACCAGAAGGACAACCCCAAAGCAAGTAAATGCACCTTGCTTCCTGAGCATGCTCCGAACACTGGACAACAGGGGCATGTTGGCTCAGGATTATTGCCCATGGGAGGGCTTCTAGGGACAGAATTCCTTCAGGAAAGCTCATCTCCATTCTGAAACAAGAGATGTGGAGAGGCTGGGAGCACATTGCTAGCTTCTCCTTGGCACCTTTTCCTTGCCCTGGGTGCCTGCTTTTATAACGAAGTGGGGACCATCTACCTGGTAAGATTTGAAGGAAGCTATGAGTGAGACAAGCTTGGATTGCCTGCAACCTGTTCCTGAGCCTGTGCACACACAGCTGCTGCATGGCTAGAAAAAAGCTTAATCCAAGGACTAGAGCATACTTTAGGAAATGAAATTTTGGCTTCTGTGGGGTGGGGGCATTATCCTCCTCTCACAGATGCTCACTCATTGGGGTGGCCTAACCAAACAGCTCAGTAAACCAACCTCAAGCAGTTGAAATTATTTGGCTTTTTTAATGCTTGTAATAAGCCTAACTGAATCTAGTCCTGGACCAGAGACCAGAAGGTCTGGCTTCTTGTCCCACTCTGTCCATGACTTCACCCTCTCCGGAGGTAATCACTCCTTGCTGATGGGTTCATTGCCTCCTGCGTGGGTTCCAGACTAAATTTCCCTCTGAAGCAGAGGTTGAAATGGAACAACATTCAGGGAAAGTGTGAGGCCTAGTCTCTTCTAAGTTTATCAAGGAATTGAAGAGATTAAGAAACTGAGCTTACCTCAATCTCCAGGCTTACTTTCATGCTTCTGTCTCCTCTGCTAGAATCGAGACGATATGATTGCCAACCTCAAAGATGAGCTCCAAGAGATGAAGACCAAAATGAACAGGGAGAGCAGCTACGTGAAGAAAAGCACAGACCTCCAGGTCCACCAGACCCAGAAGAAATGCAGCAATGCAGAAAATGGCCTGGACAAGGAAATTCAGGTAGACCCTTTCCCATGGCCCCTACAGGAAGGGTTCTCCAGCTAGTAAGGAAAGACTCCTCCCTTGCTCCCCAGCTGCCCTTTCTGTTCTCCATTATAGTCACCAACACAACTGTTAGCACTGGATCAGGACCCAGGTTAGAAATCTCCTTGTCTTCCATTGCTTCTCTGTATGGTGCTGCCAACAGCGACAGCATGGCTGGCATGGCTGCAGGAGGCAGTGTCTGGAGGCAGGACTGCTTAAACTGATACCACTGTCAGCGAGACAGGCACATAACTATGTCCAAAGGCTGTAGCTGGAAGCTCCCTCAGCAACAGAGGCAGCCAAGCTGCCAGCATAGCCCACAGCACATCATGCTAACAGAGCTGTTCGTGTGGCCATAAAGTGAAGTGGACTGGAAAACTGCTCTGGTCCTGCAAGCATTTTGAGTTTCTTCTGACAGATCAAAGCCTGATCTAGTCCCTTCCTCCTGGATGGCCCAGGGACAAGGGTTCCTTGGTTCATTTTGTCTCTGGGAAGGAAAGAAAAGGAAGAGAAGGCAGAAAGGAAGGGAAGGCGGGCATGAAGAAAGGGGAAGAAGATGAAGAATGTCTGTGGAGACAGAGAGCTCCTGCACGCTTAGGCCCCAGCTCAGCTTCCAGCAGCACGTGTGCACCACGGGCACTAAGGTTGTCTGCTGTGTTTTCTTGTCCACACTGATCACAGGAGCTGAAGAGCAAAACTGACGAGGAGATTCGAGTCCACACGGCGATTGAAAATTTCCTCAGGCAACAGCATAAGGTGTGTGTAAATCTCTGCTAATGCTTAAAATAGTAACTGATCCACACTTTACCAGTTAGTGCCTAAAGAAAATCAGTGATTGCTGCACCAGATTTGCTGGTTCGTGACTGCTGCTGTTTGAATCACCACTTACTCTCAAGTCTTATTTGACTCTGCTCTCCCAGACTTGGGATTTGCTACATTTGGATACATTTCCTTAAAATTAGGGTTCATGTCATGATTGACAGGTGTAACAGACTTTCCTCCTTCAGATAGATCCACTCACCTAACTGGGATTTTGTTTTGCCCATCCTCAGCAGTAGCAGGGCTCTCAGTGACTCGTGGAGAGTGATGCTGCAGCAGTTTCACAGGGCACTAAGAAGAAGGTGACACAAATTGCCAGTCCAGATTGCCATATCTGAATCTGAGGAAGAATCAGGGTTGGCTAATTGCTAACTTGAAATGATTTACCCATTTTCATCAGCAAACAGCCATGAAAGGCCATGGTGCTGTTGATCCAGAGGTCTGCAGCTCTCCTATCATCAAGGGTCATGGTCATGACAGTGGTGGGTGCCAAGTAGCTGGAGCCAACCTCTTTTTGCTGGTCAGCAGCAATAAGACAAGGAGCAATACAAAATGGAACATAAAAGGTTTCATCTCAACATGAGGAGAAACTTTACTTTACAGTGAGGGTGATACAGCACTGGAACAGGCTGCCCAGAGAGATTGTGCAGTCTCCTCTGGAGCCTTTGAAAACCTGCCTGGATGTGTTCTTGTGTGAACTACTCATGGAGGTCCTGCCTTGGCAAGGAGGTTGGACTCCATCTCTGGAAGTCCCTTCCAACCTCTAAAGTTCTGTGATTCTGTGAATAACACTGGAAAGCATCTTATAAACTGTGGGTCTGGAAGAGAACCTCTATTACTGCAGGGACCCTAACAACACTGCCTGCAGAAAATATAGTAGAAAATAGTATTTAAATTTTGTTTTAAACATAATCTGAGTGCAAAACTGTGCTCTACCTTGTGAGCAATGAAACTGTGTCCTCTGTACCCCCAAGCCTTAGTCTGATCAATACTTCACAGTGAAGGGACTTACCAAGTACAAGCTGCAGCCTATTTGGCCTCTACCAGAAGGCAAAGCACCAGCCTCTCTGTACTCACAGAGCAGCTGGTGGCTTTGCAGGGGCCCACAGAGAAAAGGATGGCCGTGCCCTTCATTTCCCTTGTGTGTCCAGCTGTGGTGCTGTAATGAGATTGATGCTTTTCCTCAGATTATTTTTCCATCCAAGCAATCATGGTTGTTGCCATGGAGAAGTTGCTCATGAATGGGAGGAAGTCATCTGGGTGACTGTTTCAGCAACACCTGCCCTCCTATTCACAAGTGAGACAAAGCCAAGCTCGCAACCTGAAATAGCGCAGAGTGCTCTCTTCTGGGACCTTATTCCTGGTGCACTGAGCTTAATCCAGACAGCAGGCAGAGAATTGGGCACAGGATAAAAGACTTCTCAGTGACAAACTCTGTTTTTTGACCCCCTTCCCTCTGTCTACACACAAAGAATGGCTTTTGGTAATCACTTCACAGGGGCTTTTTGACTGTGCACAAAACTAACCCCTACTGCTTCTCTGTTATTCATCCACCTCTGAAAGCCAAGCCCAGCCCAGCCCAGTCTCTCTTCATGCCCTGTCCACTGCTGGTGAACCCCTAGCAAGGGGCCTGCAGGCCACTGTTAACTTACTACTTGTCTCAGGGGATTGACCCTTTCAAGACTGGATGTTAGAAACAGGCTCTATTGTATGAGGATGGTACAACACTGGAACAGGTTGCCCACAGAGGTGGTTGAGGCCCCATCCCTGGAGATATTCAAGGTGAGGCTCAACAAGGCTCTGGGCAGCCTGATGTAGCCGATGATGTCCCTGCTGACCGCAGGTGGGGTTGGACTGGATGACCTTCAAGGTTCCTTCCAACCCAGACCATTCTATGAGTCTATGAAGACGAGAGTGAAATTCTGACCGTGCAAAATGTGTGGGACTTGTACCACCCTCCTGATGGGCCACGTAAGAGTAAAAGATTTCTCACTTATACATTCTTTGTACCATGCTGAGCACCACTCTGTCCCCACGTAGAAGCTGGAAGAGAAGCTGGAATACTGGATGGACAAGTATGAAAAGGACATGGATGCTAAAGATGAAGAGCTGGATGCTCTAAAAGCATCAAAGGCAAACAACTTGGAAAGGCTGCAGAGACTTGCTGAGGAGGTAAGACATCAGCATCAGCAGGAAAAAGACATCCTGGCTTTTTCCTGCCTTCATTCAGATAAAGATGCAGGACCACAGACAACAATTAGTAGTCTTGAGGTGTAGATTGTGATTACAAGTACTGGTCCTGGGAGGGCAGGGACCAAGTAGTCACCTTCTGTTTACCACTTGTGATATCAAAGAGTGATGTTTCCCCTACAGCACTTTTCAAACACCAGCAAAACCTCACAGAGCTACTGATGACCTTTGTGAGGAGCAGGCACTGTCCCATCCTGTCAGTATGCTACACCTCTATTTGTCACCTTAGTCTGAACAAGACTGCTCCTTCTAACAAGTTGGGAATAGAACAGCCTGGAAAAGGCAGCTCCTGCCTTCCTGCAGAGGCACGTTCACAGCTGCAGAGTGCTCTGTTACACAGGAACTGATTCCAGTTAAAACCATTTGTCCCACACTAGTTCCTTGGCTAACTGCCAGCCTCTGCTCACAGCTATGGAGGCAGGGCAGAGCTGGCAGCACGGGGCAGAGAAAAGTGTCTAGAAAAAGGGGAGGCTTATAGCCAGGAGGAATTGTCTTGTAACCATTCCTTACTGTCACTAGGTCTGAGATGATGGGACTGACTTCGATGTTTCCCTGCTTGTGGGCTCATTTTTCACTCTGTACATTGTCATCTCAGTGTCCCAAGTGTGTTTGTACATCATCTGCTGCCTAGCCTGAGGGAGCATGAGTCCTTCCCACCACCATCTGTTGCCTGAGACGCCATCGGACAGGCATTTTACAGCACAGGATCAGAGGGTTAATTACACCCAGGCCATTTCACTTTGGCACCAGCTCTCAGTGCCTTAGGACTGATCATGATAGTGAGCAACATTTGCCATCTGGATTCAGGAAAGATGAAATAAAAAAAGGTGAGGAAGGAAGATCCATGCTTACACATTCCCTTTCAGCTGCCAGAAAGCTCCCTGGTGCACAGGGTTGGGACCTGCATGGTGACTCACTGGTCAAAGCAGCCCTGACTGGGGTAGCAGGGCTGAGACCAGTAAGTACCCAGTAGGTACACTAGGATCCAGCTGAACCCTCGTCCTGCCCTAGGAAGCTGCTTGGTAGTGAACCTGCAAGGTTTGCCCTGCAGTTCAGGGGATGTTTCTCATGTGGCTGTTGCCACCCTTGTGCTCTTTTGCAGTGCCAGATGTTTGAGGAAACCATCATCAGTGACCGGGCAGAAAAGGAGGCTAGAAGAAAACAACTAGAGCAGGATGCCCTGGAGCTGAAGAGCACCCTGAAGGTACAGGGGAGCAAAGCTGAGGTAGTGCTGCTTCATCAGCAACTGGGAGTCAGTAATTTGTGCCACAGGCTTTGCTCATGCAGAAAATAACCCAAGGAAATGGGCTGGTGTGGGGTGGAACAAGCGAAGGACAGACAAAACTTGTCCCTTTCTACAGTGCAGACACAAAGCCAGCAGCTAGCTGCAGGTCTGAGAAGGGAGCAAGAGGGGAGAGGTTGGTCTCCTCAAATGATCTGGGGTTATGCCATCACACCAGTCCCTCTGCATGGGTAATACATGAGGGTCATGAGGCAGCTCCCATGCTTGTCCCTTTGCCACCAGCAGCAGATGCCCTCAGCCCAGACACGGTTACCTTCAGCATAGCCAGCACAGGCTCAGCTGCTGCTGCTGCCAGGAGTTCCTGCCTGCAGCTGGGGAGTGCAGAGGAGACTCTGGCCATTGAGCTGTGCCAGGGCCCCCAGCAAGTGATGTCTCCTAAGATCTCTCTCTCTCTCTTGCTTCCAGCTGCAGGCCTGGTGGAGAGGTACAATGGTCCGCCGGTACCTCGGCCCCTACCAGGCCCTCAGGACGTTTCTGGAGAAACAACGATCAGCACAAAAGGAGAAAGAGAAACAGGGAAAACTTGGAGCAAAGAAAAAGACACGCTAAATAAAGAAACCTGCCCACAGACGTGCTCCGGGGCTGTTGCTGGGCAGGGCACTGCAGTCTGTCTGTCTGGCAGGACAAAACAAACCGTGTAACAGAGCTCAGGCTGTTCTGCAGAGCACAATTCATGGCAAACATAGTCAAGTTGAAGCTGCAATTATTCCTGAGATCTCGAAGCTGCCCTTGCACAGCACAGAGAGGGCTCCTCCAGCAAAAAAGGGAGCTGCATCAAAGCAGTGACAAACACTGTATCCCCTGAAATGCTTTATGGAAACACCAGCACTAGCAGGAGGGCATCTTGCTAACGGCCCCGAAACTCACCTGCACGAGATACCTGGATCCTCCTCTGCAGACCCCACATCGCTGGCCGTGGCTGGAGTGCTGGTGTTTGCTGTGGCACCGAGTAAGGCAGGGTGGCCGTCACCCACACCGGGACTCAGGCAGCACTCTCCGGGCTGCCAGCCTGCAGTGCTCTGTGGGTTCCCATTCCTGCAGCCCTGCAAAATGTCAGTGCAGAGGCAGAAGAGCTCCAAACGCCTTCTGACCGAGGGAAGCAACAATGCAGCCAGCCAGCTGTGCTGCCAGCAGGAGCTGGGCTGTCACAGCTTTACCCACCACCCTGGCCCTCTCTCTGCTTGATGAGGTGAGGAAGCAGGTGGGGAGTGAAGCTGTTGGGGGGTCATACTGCTTCTCTAACGGAGGGGAGCCCTCTCTCCTGACACGGCTGTCAGCCACAGGCAGCTCTATGCACAAAGCAGTTAGCCCTGCTGTTGAGCTGGCTGTTTCTGACACTCCCTGTGCCGGAGAGCCAGCTCAAGGCAGGCAAAGTCTGCTGTGCTTTGTGAGCCGCCTGCGTCGGCCCCATCCAAACGTCCTCATGTCCAAGCTGAACTGTGCCGAAAGCTCTAAAATCATAGCGAAGAGGACAGAAACCATCAAGCAGAGAGCCTTAGGCTCAGAACTCTCTCTGAATGGGAGAAGAGGAGCTGGTGCCTGAGTATCGGGCAGAACCAAGTGTCAAGAGAGTGCTTACATTCCAGACACTCAAGACAGACCTACGACAGAAGTACTGGTGTTACCCCTGGAGCACTGCCACTAACTTTAGACCAGAGCACATTCCAGCGCTGGTACCAAAGCTGTGAACACACTCACTTGCTTTCAGTGGTCCCCGGGTGGTGGTGAGGACAGGGATCACTCCAGCACCGTGCTGACGGGAGTCAAGCCAGGACTATGCTTATGTCTCATGCCTGTTCCACGGCTCTGCGCTGCAGAAAGCATCTCAGAGCGACCACGGGAGTTATGCTCCGAATTTTAACTTCTTCATGCACTCAGTACAATTCTGTTAGGACAGAGATTTTCCATACATGGTAGGTGTGGACAGGTGACACATTCAGGTGGGGGGGGGAATGAGATTTGATCATAAACTCAGCAGAGGTGAAGTGGGATGGAATGGAAGTGCAGCAGATTTCTGCTGTTTATATCAAACTCTTGGCACACGTTAGTAACACAATCAAACGACTGAAATTTGAAGCCTGCCACTGGCTAGGCTCTGCTTGATTTTCAACAGAGAAGAATTAAAAAAAAAACAAACCACCATAATTGTGAAAAATCCTCCACATCCAGGGATTTTGCCAAGGCCAGGCTGCCCTTCAAGCCCTCACTCCTTATGCCAGAGTAGCAGCATTTGTTTCTTTGGTACATTGAACCCCTGCAACTGCAATGAATAAGCCCACATGAAGTGAACAGGCTGCACTGGAATAAATCAAAACTTCTATTTAAGTGACTGAGATCTCAAAGATTAAAAAAAACCCCAAACCATAAATTGCATGAGGACAGCAGCAGGCTTCCAAAAATTGGGAAGCTCTGTGCCTGTGTGCCTAAGGGAAAGGCTGCTTTTCCTTTCAAAAATGATGTAATAAACCTCAAAGAGGCAACAGGAGAAACAGGTTTGCTAGTCCACTAAGGTGTAGAGTGTCAGAGTCCCAGCACCAGTGGGTGATAGTGTGACAGGGGCACAGGTTCTTAACCTGACCAAACTGCCATCTCCCCTGC
Source organism: Eubucco bourcierii (assembly GCA_013396675.1). NCBI lineage: Eukaryota > Metazoa > Chordata > Aves > Piciformes > Ramphastidae > Eubucco > Eubucco bourcierii. The sequence continues at coordinate 172,862 of VWZE01007798.1, forward strand.
AAGAGCAGCAGGCCCCTGACTGGGAACCATGGCCATGCTGCTGCCCACCCCTTCCTCCTGCTCTTCTCAGCCTCCTCTGCCTGCCAACCCACTCCAGAGATGCTGCTCTCCTGAGGAGCCTTCCTTGTGATCAGAAACCACAGTGAATTCCTGGTTCTTGGCTGCAGAGCTGCCACATAAACAGGCTGAGCACATCCAGTGACGGGAGGGCTGTGAGGACCGAGAGAAACAAAGAAGGTCCACGAAGTGGCAGCTGTGATGGTGGGGAAGTGGAACACTGACCCGACAGAGAGGATGCGACATTCACACGAAAGCAGCAGGACACGATGAACGATTCATGTAAGCTTTAAAACTTTATTTCAAATTACCCATGGTTTCCTTTTATGTTATCAACGTGCTAGAAGGTCACACTACTGGCAGAACGCAGGCAATTTAAAATAAAGTCTACAATATTCAGACACCTTTCTGTGTAACAGGCTCAGCAACGATGGAATGTATTTACAGGTACAGCATGGGATGAAGCTTTAAAAACCCTTTACTCAATTACAGGTTTACACTGCTTTCAGAAAGAACAAAATTAGATTGCTTTGTAAAACATCACAATATCTACACAAAAGGACTATTTTTTTTTCTTTTAGATGTCCAAATTCACCTTAAAAGTCCTCTGTTTCTGAAACATTTCTTTCAAAGAACTATTTATAGTCATAAAAGGGTAAAAATACCACTTGCCGTCGTGTCACTACCCAGAGCAACAGAGGTGTTCTTGGTGCTGTTAAAAAGCTGTCTCTGATTTACTTTAAGCAGGACCGTCAAGAAAGCCTCGTCCTTCAGAAGGAGAAGACCCAAACCCCACCTGCTTTGACCCAGGCACCACAATGTCACCAGGGATTGCCGAGTGCCTAAGCTGCTCAACTGGAGTGTGTAACCTCACTGAGCCTCAAACCCTGCTCAGTGCGGTTTGAAGAAAATGGAGTTGTTGTATGAACACCAGCAAGCATGAAACACTCAGATGGATTCCTCCCACAGCCTCCAACACAAATGCCCCAGAGAGGAAAGACAATTGTCTCTTTAACACATAAAATAAAATTTTATACACATTTTCTTTAAGATATTCTTTTCAAGGGATACAACAAAAATTGCACATAAATACACCCCAAAAAAATCCCAACCCAGTTTGCAAATCAGAACTGAAGCTGTTGTTGCTATCGTACATTAAATAAACCACACAATGAAACTTCAGGTTTGGAATTCTGTCCTAAACATCTGGTTAAGATTTAATGTTTGCCAGCATGAAAACACAGGATTATAAACGTCAGACTAACACAACCACAGACACTGAAACTGCCAGAGTGAGCTGCTGTTAGAACAAAGTGATACTGGGGACAGGCCACCTGCCCAGCCATGCATCCACTGCTCCTCACAGGAGCAGCTGTGTGGACCAAGCACCATAGGAAGCAGCCATTTCTTACAGTTCTGGCTCAACTCCCCACCCTGTTAACCCCTAAAAACCAGTACTAATGAAATGTCAAACTTCCATCAGCCTGAATACTGTTAAGGTTTGTTTTCCCCAAGTGCTGGAAGCAGGACTGGAGCCCTCGTCTGCACTCTCTCCCCCCCTCCAAATTCCATGAAGGGAATGGTTTTCTTAAAATGGGAATATTAAAACAACTGCTGAAGGGTGTGCTATTAAAAAGCTAACGTGCCCCTGTAACCATACAGGTGGCCTCCTCTTGGCAATAAGATGAAGTCAGTGCCCCTCTCTTTCAAATTATGTGTGGAGACAAACACACAACAAACCTTCATGGTCTGCACTGTTGGCTGCGAGTGGCAGAATCCTGCACTCAGCCAAGCACAGCAGAGCCTTCAGACACTGATCCTTTCAGAGTAACCAGCACTCCCTGCAAGCAAAATGGAGTGAAACTCCAGACCTCCTTCAGGAGGAAAGTAATCTCTATGGAGCTGCTCTCTTCCTGTGCGTACTGCAAGTTACTGGAGTTTTAATTCCTTGCAGGGCTCAGGGCAATGCACTCACCCTGTGTAAAAAGGTTTCTTTCTCAGTTGTGCAGTTTTAAATGCCCTTCAGGTGTTCATCTCCACTTGCAATGTGACCAGCCAAAGCCAGTAGGAAGCAACTGGAATCATTATGTGAAATAAGGGATTCAACAGCCACCACAATGGACCTTGAAAAAAATACACAAAGCAAAACAAAACTGGAAATCAAAAGGGGGAAAAGTCCTATTAAGCCCAGCCCCTGCCAGGGTTCCCATGGCAGGTTTACTTCCGCAGAAAGGACTTTCAGCTAGCCTGCTCCTTCTTCCTTTGTCCCCCTCTTGCAGTATTCTGCTTCAAATACTTCCCCAGGTGCAGTACCTCTGATGTTCACAGTTGGTCTCAGACCCTGTGCAATGTGTATTAGTAGCATTAACATTCTGGGATGCTTTCAATTGGCCAAAACCTAACAAAGGAAGTGCATGGGTGAAGAACTGGATTTTCCAAGGTCTTTTTTTAAGTAGGGTGGGGAAAGAAAAGAAAGACAAAATAGAAGTTAATACTGTAACTAATCAGGTAGTGACCTTGGCCTCATCACTACACCAGAGCACACAGAGCAAGTCTTTGATTTGCAGGTCGACTTTCCAGCAAAATGCAAAACTTGTTGGCTGCCTCTCCCATTCCTGTACATTGAACTTGCATTTTGATGTTAAGCAAAGAGGAAGGCAGGCACTGGTAGTTCTGTAACACATCATGGCTACAGAACTCCCAATGATAAAAAGCTTCATTTATTAAAGCCTTGTAAACAACAAACAGAAGCTACGTTTTGCATTAGATGGCTGCTTTGGGAATTCAAGTAACTGCTCTTGAAACGATGAATTTCTCAGTGACTGGGATGCTCAGTGCTGGCAGGTCTGTGTGGGATGCTCCAGGCCCTAAGAAACATATTATCTGATAACGAGTTTCTAATGATTATCACGGGCAAGATGCAATCCTTCACACTGCATTGAAAACTCACAGGTGGTTCTTGACATCAGGTCATCATTCGACAGAGCTACTGAGTAACCAAACACATCCCAACGTGACCAGGTGGGGAGGTGGCCAGAAGGATGCAGGACTCCTCCCTCTACACATGTTGGAAAAATTTTCAGATAAAGCCAGGTTAAAACCCAATGAGAAAGCAAACCTGGCAAGAATGTGAATGTGATTAATACCATTTGAACAGTTCTGGTTTAGAACCTTCCCTTTTGGGGGAGGAGGGGAAGTAGTTTGTTTTTTTTCCCCCCCCCTTCAAATTTTCAGTAATGAGGAGATGCCAACAGAAGTTACATCTGCACAAAGTTCAACCCTGTTATCAAACTCTGCAGGTGATGATTGTGTGCTATTTTTTGAATATCTAATAGAACTAGCTGTTATTTGGAGGCAAAGAAATTCTCTTTCTTTGAGCCCTGCTAGGAAGGAAAGAAATTTCATCCCCCATGTGCCCCCTGCAGCAACATCCTTTTTTTTAAAAAAAAAACAAAAAACAACCAACAAACAAAACCACAAATTAATTCCTCCAGGAATTGCTTTCAAAACTCTACACCCATGTCTTCAAGCCTGCAGGGTTGGTTTCTACAGCTGGCTCCAACAGCCACTGGAATTCCCTGTCCTCTTCCCAATTATTGTAATTTTTTTTTTTTTTTTTTTTTTTTAAATAAGGGGCAAAAATATTGATGATAATAAAAATGTTATTGGAAACTGTTGTGATCTCCAAAAAAAATGGAGAAATGAAGTAAAACATTCCTGTCAGGAATCACGGGAACTCATTTCCTTAGAACAGAGCTCTGTGTGTTTGGATGTACTGCATGGGCAGTAAAGTCTTCACGTCCTTCTGCTTAGCCAAGGTAAACCAAAAGGTCTTGGAGGTCTTTACACAGCAGACAAGTGGTGAAGTTGCTGCTGCTTTGGGGGTGCCAGCTCCAGGAGCGCCTGGACAGTCACAGCTACCTGTGTCAAACCCTTCTCTTCTAAAATATGTAGAGGCAAACATAATTGCTCCTGAATGGGGAACAAAACAAAGACAAAAACAAAATGGATGAAAAACACTCAACTGAAAACAAAACAAAACAAAAGAAAAAAAAAGCAAAAGGTGACTGAAATATGAAATGTTATGGACAGGCAGCACACACACAGGTATGAAATGAAACTCCTGCTTGTGACTAAAGGACCTTGAATGTGACTACTCAAAGGAGAAGCCTCATGTCTCTGTTAGACAATTGCACAGGAATTTGAGAAAGAATTGTGGGCGAAGTAGGGAATAGCAAATTGTCCTCTGCCCACACTGCAATGGCAGCAGTTTGTGAAACCACAAGCAGATGAACTTAGGGAAGGGAAAAGCTTTGCTTCAACCTGATGAGCCTGCTACAACACTGAGAAGGAGAGGAACCATGGCTTCCTTGCCCAAACACAGATGCTTTTTGGAGGGAGTCCTCATGCAGCAAGTCTGTTTCACTATCCAAAGTGAAGAAAGACCTTCTTTAAAGCAAAGAATGCAGTACTAGTGCGAGCTATGGAAACACTGGAGCCTAAGAGAAAACATCATGCTTACAAGCGATTCTCATCTCGGGAGACACTGCCCACCTTCTGTCTGTCTGTAGATGTGTGCTGATGTCTACCCATTACAAAAAGTCCTTGGAAGGCAGGATAAAGCAGAAAGCATGAGTTGTTTCATGGAGGAAAAAAGTGTGTGTGGGGAAGTCTTGCTTCTATGTATGACTGAAATACCCTGGATCAGAGATGTAGGAAATGTCCAAAGCAATGAGGAACTGACACAGCGTGTTTGTAGGCAGATGTCCATCCTGTGTGATGTGTGAGTCTCTGCTGCCTCTTCACCTTCCAGAAGCACACCTGCTTAGCAGGCTACCTCAAAACCAGGCTAAGGAGTAAGAGTAACACGCAAAATGCAAAAAAGAGGTTTCAAAGTGTTTATTAATAATTGTGCTATTCTCAGACTAAGATGGATTTAAAGCCTCATCCTACGTAACTCCTTGGCACATCCTGGCCACCCTCACTCCACATTAGTCAGGATACACATCCAACAGTTCCCTGTGTCTGTAGAAAATAACCAGAGTCTGTCCCTCCTACAGAGCTACATGTTTTTCACATCTTATTTCCAGAGCAACCTGTATTTCTCCACTTCTTGAACCTCTACGGATTTCTGATGTTAAAGAACTCCTTCAGCACAGTGGCAGGCAACACTCCTTCCTCAAAGCTCAGAAGCAGGGAGAAAACAAATGAATCCAGACAGAAAATTCTCACAGTGAGCCATATGATCAGGCTGAGCTATACCAGCAAGTTTCTTACTTTGAAAGAAGTGTGCTTTTTGAGAGAACACTTGTAAACTTGAGCAAATAGGCCTTATCTTTTTTCTTATGTATGCATACAGATAAGGGGCAAAGCTTTGGAATGACTCCATACCACAGTCATGACAAACAAAACTTCAAAACTGGAAGGCACTGTTAGTGTAAAACCCCTTGCAGCTTTTATCACAGTGTTCATTAGAAGAGATTAAGAAACATAGGAACTGAGTTAATTTTTAGGCCACACCAGTAAGCAGTGCAAAAAGAGCTTATTTAAAAATAAAGCAATCTCCCCTTGTTAAAAGTCCTCTCTCTCCTCCATGATGCTTTGCTTTGTGTGGTTTGGAAGGAGAGCATCCACTCCTCTACTGGCTCCTTTGCTAAATACTCTCTTTCAGTTATAAGAGCTTGTGAGATCCATGTCCTTGTAACACCTTTTTTACTGGTAGTGACCACATTTGCAACTAAACTCCTGTGTGTCTTAAACTGTGCGCTTCAGAGTTGTGGCCAGGTTAAGGCTGGAATGCTAACACCACTTAAACCTGGCTCACCAAGCCATTCACTGTATTTTCAGATACAACAGGAAGGTATTGAAAACACGACTGGAACAGATCTTTGACTTAACACTTACCTGTCACTGGTCTCTGAGCAGAGCTCCTGACTTGATCTACACTCTGAGGAGACATGGTGTTTTGCACATCACACGGGGAGTGCCCTGAAGTTCAGAGGTGTCCCTGAGACATTAAAGCACCAGGATGCTTTTCCTGGGGAGGGAAAAGCTTTGAAGCTTATGGAAGACTACCTGAGTTTTGTAAAACAGTGAAGAGTGATCATGCAGCCAGGACTTAGGTTCTGACATTCTGCAGCATCTGGCAGAATCTGTAAGATTTCTTTTTCCTTCTTTTAAAAGTTGTTGAAGGGCTCAATTTCTCTGAAAATTTCCTGCTTGATCTGCTGTGAAGCTCAAGTAGCTCAGGATTCACTGACAGTTATTTTAAAAAGCCTGACTCAAAGCAATACACCAGAGCCTACAGACAGAGAAACCAAATGCTCTCAGCAGCAGGATGAAGGACTAAGGGTAAGAAGAAAAATATCAGTTATGGAGTCCTGTGGACAAAACTTACCAGACCATGTCTCCTAAGACTGTGAGATCTCATCAAGAACACTGACAATGAAAAAAAAGACTTTGTATTCTTTAACATTTTTCATCAGATAATCCTCAAGCATTTTACCAATGTGGGTGCAATTCCAACTATACAGAAGAAGAAACTGAGGCACAAACTGACAAGGCAGTTTTCCCAGTACTGTACCATGCACCCACATGTCCTAATCCCAGTCCCTTGCTGTAGCCCACGGTGAGCACTTCCTTCCTTACAGAAGCGTTATAGCTGCTAAATATGACACAGCAAATACAAATGTGAATCATGTCACAGATGGTCGTGTGGGTGCACCAATGCTTTTTACTCATTGTACTTGTCACCTCTGTTCCATCAGTGGGAAAGGAATCACTTCATACACACAGTCTTGAAAAAACCAAAATCCTTTCCCCAAGCACCAGAGTGATGGAGGGAGAAAGTGGCAACACTATCCTTCCGCTAGAGAAAAAAGACCCAGCGATAGAACATACAGAGCGTTAGCATTAGAGTACAGTAAAACACCACAAAGCCCCAGAGCTGAATGGAAAGGGAGACAAGACTGGATTCTTCTGAATCTGTCCCCAGGGAAAGAAGAGTCTCAACTGTTCTTTTAACGCTGAGGTTTAGCTGAAGAATGTCAGAAGGGGAACAAAGATTGTCCTGTCCAGAATGTGTGAGCAGGAAGGGAAAACAGACAGAAAAAAAAAGGTCAGTCAGTTAGCCATAGCAACATCCATGAAGCAGTCAGTCATCAGACATCTCAGATAAAACCTACATGTCCCAGAAGCGTTATCACAGCTGGTTAATCCTCACAGAGGAATCTGCAAGACTCCCATTGCACAGAACTTACTCAATGCAAACATTTAGTGCTCAGTGAGGTGCCCGTCACCTGTACAGCTTAAACGTGTAACAATCGTTGTTGTTAAGAACACAGCAGTTTACACATGCCTTAGTGAAAACCACATTTCTCCAGGGGAAATGAAGAGGCTAGAGGTTTCTGAGATGCTGCTGGCACTGAGTACTCACCCAAGCTAAGTCTCCACATGTATCTTAGTTAATGAAAACAGTAGACAAGGGATTATTTACATGTAACCAATGCTTGAAGTATCCTGCAGAAACATCTATTACTAATGAAGAGTATAAATGTTCTGTTAACTATTCCCACTGTGCATATTTTCCCTCCCTTTCACACAGGTAACTGCTGTAAATCAGTGAAATCTAGATGCACATAGTCTGTTCAACTGTTGGGTTCTTTTGATGCAAGGGCTTTAACTAGCCCAACCCTGCAGAAATAGCTGCTCCATTGTGGTGCCTATAACTGGCATTTTCTAAAAGCAGCCTCCCTCTTTGCAGGTATTTCTAGATAGTTCCATACTTTCAGAAAGCCTTTTATTTCTGTAATTAGAATTCAAATGAAAGGAAATATCTGCAGGCATCTTTTCAGGAAAAATATACTAGGCTGCTATGCCATTCTTGTTTGCAGGTATCTTACCCTCACATCTCAGTAGGTGTGTAATGGAGACATGTGAGAGCCACTTTAGAGGTCAGATGGGGTTATTCCACTAAGTTTTCCCACAGCCACTCTCCTTGAACTCTTTCACATTAAAGTAAGAAATGTGAGAAAACCAGTAGGGCCCTGAACAGTAGGTATAGTAAATATAGGAGAGTGGGGCTGTAGAGGGCTCAATCTTGGGTGGCTGATTTGTCAGGATGCTTTTAAACATGGGTCCTTTCAGTGATCTGGCTCTGTAGTGCAATCCCTTAAAAACCACGTCTTCATATTTGAGGGAGTTACAGAAAGGAAAGCTGGGATGGAACTGAACAACTTTGCCCCAGACAAAATTATACTGTGCAGTTCTGCTGGGGGTTAAAGTCTGGAAAGGCAAGCCAATGCACTAATGACTTCCAACTCTCTACCACCTCCTAAAGCGATTCACCGGCTCAGTCACATGAAATTGGCAGGCAGCTCAACTACTCTGCTACCCTCAAATGCCTGCAAGTGCAGTTACCCAAAACACCAGAAAATACTGCATGACTGACATTGCTTTTAGAAATAGCTGGGAAAGGAGTCACCAGAGTCTAACTTTCCCTTTCACAATACAAAAGAAAGAAAACAACATCTATGACACAAACACTGATGCTTAGCAGTGTGAGAAACCAAATCAATTAATGCACTAGAAGAAGAGAAACATGACACATATCAAAACTATCTGTACTGACACAGCTGCTGAGTAAGCCAAAGTAGAAAGGACAGGACAGCATAAAACTGGACTCAGATGAACTATTTTTTATGTTCCCACTTCCTGGCTCTGCTGCAAGTTTCATAAGAGGAGAAGAAATAGAAGAAGATAGACTCTACCACTGGTATGTAACAGAAGAATTAGGTTCTATGCAAGGGTAGCTACCACCAGAGAAAAGGCCACAGTTACTGTGAAGTGCTGGTAAGTAAAGACATTCATGTAAGAGAATTATTCTGAAAGAAGGTGAAAAGCTTTGGGATAAAAATAAGACATGCAAAACACCATCCAAATTCTAACCAAATATCTAATATTGAGAAAATGCAATTGTTTTTACAGAATACCTTGCAATTATAAAGTCAGACTCAAATTGCACGAGCTGCTATGAATTTGAGGCTCAACAGTAAGGGAATCAGACCTCTGATAAACTACCTCTGACTTCATTTTGCTTTGCAAGATAATGCAAGGTTAAGTCTGATTTGCAAGGCACAGCTTATACCTGAACCTTCTAAACGTTTCATCATTTGGTTTTCATCCAATCTTTCAAAGAAGGTTTCATTTTCTGAAGCACCATAGGAAACTTCACCTGAAACATGGTATCAGGGTAGCTGAAATACATACCTGAGGCACTCCAATCCTTCTGCAAGCTTCCAAGAAATTCTCCACGTTTCGTCTGCACTTGGCCATTGTAAGTTTAGGCTGCAAGGAAGCAAAGGAGGCAGGCAGAGAGTGTTCTTAACTGACAGGATTTTAAAAGGTCTTTTATTTTTTCATTTAAACAAAACTTTTAATAAACCTCTTTGCCAAAGACACACCGCACCGACGGAAGCTTGTCGAACTGAGAGCAGGCTCTGTTAATGTTTGCTCTTTATAAAAGCAAGCCCAAATTTCAAAGCTATGTCATGAAAAGCTGATTTACCAGAGCTGAATGTTTTTAAGGAAAGGCAGTACTAAGCTGTGTGATATTTACATGCAAGGTGATACATAAAACTAGCTAGCACTTCAGTGACAACTAAAAAACAATGTATTTTGAACAAAACACACATGCATATGGCTGCCATGCTGTGATCTCAGAGAAATTCTGTGATATGAAGCAATCATTTTTGGATTACTACAACACAAAAATATCTAAACACCAAACCATATTTCAATGAACAGATAACAAAAAAAAAAAAAGGGGGTTAGATGAAATCAGAAAATAATGGAAGAAAATTGAAGCTTGCTGCTTGTAAGCCTCTTGTAGAAGTGTTTGATGTAGCTGTTTGAATTGGACTCATTGGTATTTTTTATCCCCTACAGTTAGTTTTCACACCTCTACACAGCCATACACCATGGCATAGGCTCTGTCCTAAAGAGCAAGAGAAGTGGGGCTGTTTAGTCTTAAGAAGGCTGAGAGGGGATCATACCACTATCTATATCTGAAGGGTGGATGTCAAGATGAAGATGCCAGCCTCTTTTTGGTGGCACCCAGTAATAGGACAAGGGACAGTCTGGAACACAGAAGTTCCACCTCAGCATGAGGAGAAACTTTACTTACAGGCTGCCCAGAGAGGTGGTGGAGTCTCCTTCTCTGGAGACTCTCAAAACCCATCTGGATGAGTTCCTGTGTGGCCTGCCCTAGATGATCCTGCTTTGGCAGCAAGTTGGTCTAGATGATCTCTAAGAGATTCCTCTCACTCCCTAACACTCTACATATCTTGAATCTTACTATTTTCAGGTTAGACACAGAAGTTTCTGCTCCTCTGATGAAGCAACCCACAGCCTATATAGCAGTGGGGTAGCAGCTTCTATGAGTTCAGTAGTTCTCTGTAAGCTTTGAGGCTTCCTCTGCTGTCCCCACAACGTGACGTACTTCCCCACCAAGAAAGCAGGCTAAAAAGCCCAGGGCTGACTTCCTTCTCCCAAAAGACAAAGGGAATACAAAGATAATATTATGACTGAGCAATGAAATGATGACTCCTCTGCTCCTTCAGCTGTGCAGCTAATGGCTACCTCTTCCTTAGGAACTAAGTCATGACTTTGTCATATAAATCCCAACATGGCACATTCAACAGCACACAGAACCAGCTGACAGAAAGGACATTCTCAATGGCTACTGGATGGTAGCTGTGTGTGTTTTCCCTTCAACATTCTACAGCCTGCCTGAAATGCTGCCACATCCAGTTCAGTTGTTCTCAAAATAATGAAGAGATCTGCCAGTTCGCTGCAAGCCCAAGGGAGAGGAACCACAATGACACAGTAGGCTGCCCTCTAAGTGCCAGTTGAAATATAAACCAACACACAGACTGATTCCAAAATAGGGCAAAGAAAACTCAACACAAAATGTTTCAACTCCTTCTCTCAGGAACAATCTTTAGTTTTTACCATTATAGAATTTAAAGGTTCACAGCAAGCAATCTGCATGTTGATATGACTAAGTAGATGACCCTAAATATTTCTGTTGTACTGACTTTCACAAATACAGATTAGCTCTTTCAGTATTTCACAGTTCTTGAGCCATCTCTAATTCTGTGCTTTCCCTACACAATACAGAGTAATGCACCCTGAACCAGACCACTTGCACTGCTTTCTAGAAACACTTCAGTTAGGCAGGGTCAGAGAAACAACTTCAGAAATTTTCAAAACTCTCTGGGTACTTCCTTCCTTGCTCTGAACAATACCCAGATACAACAACCCTTGTCCCTGTAATCACAAAGATGTGACTGGATTTGTTTTGTTCCAGGAGATGCTGTTCTCCAAGTAGCTCAAGTGTGCTTTGTTACAATTCCTAAGCAGAAGAATTTGTAGTGCTGCGAAGTGGATGCAGGAATCAACTTGGCTTCTCTGACTGTTTTCACTGTCTTGTTTAGTGGTACCTTAAACACCGTAGAGAATGTTGTATTTCACTATCTGTTTTCCTGAACTTCTGAGATATTTTGATCTATTTGATTTTTCATGCAGAACTGTCTTGTTTCACTAGTTAACACCTACAGGTAAGACTTGAAAACGTTATTGTTTTCTTACAGTCTGTGTTAAAAATAATTTAAATAATAATTCAAATGAAACAAACCCAAGTATCATTTCTTTTTGTGACAGGATAGACCCTTTCCAGGCAGAAGAGATGGCTGCATTTTGTCATGTACGTTCACAGGAGACAACACTGATCTGAGCATTTGCCTGGAGTGCAGGACTTTGTTGGATGTAAATTTGGCCAGCTATAAAATGTTACCATTAGTGCATACTTACAACAGCAGGTGAGGGGACATGAATGCTGGGAACAGAGCGAGGACGCACATGGTTAGCTAAATGGCACAGAACAACACCGTCGGTGAGAGCTGCTCCAAGATCACTGGGCAGTGACACTTTCAACCGTGACTCGATATTCTGCAGACAAATGAACATGGACACACCACAAATAAGAGCTGGTTTCCTCCAGCTGTTCCATTCTGTAGAGCATTTTGTAAGAGGCAGAGTGCTTGTATCACAACTCTCTGCTCAGCGTCATGCAAAGCCCAGACAGCCAACTTAGTCCTGGGCTGCAGCAAGAGCAGTGTGGTCAGCAGGGCAAGGGAGGAGATTCTGCCCCTTTGCTCTGCTCTCGTCAGACCCCACTTGGAGTACTGTGTGCAGTTCTGGAGCACCCAGCACAGGAAGGACATGGAGTGGGTCCAGAGGAGGGCCACGAAGATGATCAGAGGGCTGGAGCAGTTCTCCTGTGAGGACAGGTTGAGAGTTGGGGTTCTAGCCTGGAGAAGAGAAGGCTTTGAGGTGACCTTAGAGTAGCCTTCCAGTATCTGAAGGGGGCCTACAGGAAGGCTGGGAAGGACTTATCTACAAGGTCTTGCAATTTCAGGACAAGGGGCAATGGGTTTGAACTGAAAGAGGGGAGAATGAAACTGGACGTTAGGAGGAAGTTCTTTACAGTGAGGGTGGTGAAACACTGGCCCAGGTTGCCCAGGGAGGTTGTGGCTGCTCCCTCCCTGGAGGTGTTCAAGGCCAGGTTGGACGAGGCCTTTAGTGACCTGTACTAGTGGGAGGTGTCCCTGCCTATGGTAGGGGTTGGAACTAGATGATCCCTGAGGTCCCTTCCAACCTTACCATTCTATGATTCTATGATTGCCAGACAGCTTTCTGAGTTACATTGAGGGAAGCTCTGCATACTGCTGTGGACAAGAGCTGACCACAATCCAGGAGCAACTGAGTTCAGTGCTGAACATTTTGCATTCTACAGCACAAGGGGTTGGAGTAGTATTCTTAATCCTACATTCTCTCAGAGAATGGTGCAGACAAGGGAAGTGGAAATAATTGTCCTTGTGGGTTGGAGGACAGCACAGTTAACAGAAGACAAGACAACATTTTTGCCTGTAAAGAAAAACCTAAGCTACTTGGCATAGTTTTTTAAAAAATAAGTAGGTAGCCTTCATGCAAGAGAATGAAAATTGAATTCAGGCTTTTAATCTTATTTCAAACACCAAGTTCTTATGCTGAATCTAAATTGCTTTTCTTAGTAATTAAAAAAAATTAAAAAAAGAAAGAAGATTTAAGCTTACCTAGGAAACAGAACAAGGGAGACTACACACAAAGCATTTGGAGATAACAGAAGAGAGGCTACTCAAACAGCACCAAATTTTGATTTGGTTTAAGATAAGGTTTTCCCTTTAGAGAAAGAAGACTATTCTTACTTTAAAATCTACAAAGAGAAGATTTGTCTGTCTCTGTCTGTCTGAGATGTTTATGGCTTTTAAACCAAGTTTTAACAAGAAGGAGTTCTTATTTCCTGGTAAAGTTCAAACAATTAATTGGAGCACCTCAAGGAATCCCTTCATATTCTCCAGAAACAAGCCTGAAGCAAAGCAGTGGAGTACCTTAATGCCATGTGGCATTTTCAATATTCATTATTGTCACTGTACCCAAGGCACAAACCAGGAGTGTGGTGGTCCTGAACAAAAAGCACAAGCATAAGGAATACTTGTGCCTCAGATGTTCTGTAATTAATTAAGCATAAGACAAGGATCAATAGATGGATCGAGAGCACACAAGGAAACCATGCTGTCAGCATGACTGGCAGGAGCCTCTGTACTCCATCTGCTTTTGTGTGGGCTTTACAGCAAAGAGATTAAAAGGAAGACAGTGAGGCAACTTGCCAGGGAGCCCCTTACAAGTGTGAAGGCTGATAAGGAAGAAGGAAAGCACAAATCCATTTGAAAAACAGAGATCATCATTCATTTGGAAGCAAGAGCCAGCATTGTTTATTCTGCAGAACAGGAAGCTGATTTTATCCCAGGTGGAGCACCACTGCATCCACCTGAAAGAACCACTTAGACTGTGCAACTTTTGTTCAACTGTGCACCATAATGGTTCAGTGGAACTGGCCCAAAACACAAAGACAGACTTACCAGGGTGCACACAATGCATTTACTAAGATGTTTGCATGCTGGCTCCTGGCAGCACTTACCTTACGTAGCTGCTCTATTAGTTCCAGCTCCTCCTCTCGCTGTTTGGAGTTCTGTCTTACTCTGGGGTCTGCAGAATCATTAGCAGGAGACAAGGCACGGGTGGAAGATGAAGTAACAGCTGAAAAAGGAGCATGAAGGAAGGAAAATCACTAAGCATGGTTTGGTTGATCCTCAGTGCTGAGCTGCACATGCACATACAGGGAAGCAGAACGGGTACAGTGCATGTCTTGTCACAAATCTGTTTCTTTCCTTTGATTATTAATCAAATTAATGATCTACTAGACTGAGTGAGGCATCCTGTAATGTGTTTTCCCTCCTGTTTGGATTCTGTTCATTGTTGGATAATAATCAGTCACAAAGGAGGACCAAGTTTTGCCACATGAGTATGTTAGAACAGTTCAGTCTTCCCACAGAACTGCAATTTTACTACCTGCTCCTATGCTGTGCAAAATGAACCAAGCTGCCCTCATTAGCTGTAGAAAGCTTTTGTAGCATTTCCTTTCTATCTTTTTAAGCTTTCCTTAGGAAGAGTAAATTTCCACAAATAAAGACAAAAGAAGAGTTGACAGCTCTAAACAAAAAATGTGTATTGTCAAATTATTTAATGCTATGTGCCTACAAAAGGAACTGTAATTTGATGATAAAGGTCTGGAGTAACAGAACAGTGCAAAACCTAGGAACACAGAGGTTAATGTAACAATAGGAAAACTAGCTGATGACTGAGCTATAAAACCTACCTTTCTTTGCTTCATCCCTGACAGCTGCTGCTCGGAAAAGGAAACTCTCAGGTCGCTGGGAAGGGTTTCTATAGGAAGGCGGGGCTGCATGGCCAGGATATGGAGGGGAAAGGTGGACTAAACAAATGTGGAAAGGCACAGGAAAGGAAAGGAGGAAGGAAATGGTTAGAGTTTAAATAGGAAATGGGTTCAGCAATGTGGTAATTAAAAAGAACAAACCAAAAATTTTAACGTACTAATGACAAAATAAATCACAGCCATGCATGATAAAAGCGCAGAGCAGGAAAGGGCACTTCCAAGGACACTTGCATGCAAAGCACATTCCACATACCAATTCCAGCAACTGTTCTGACTGTTGCTGAATGCATCTGTGTGCCAAAGCATGTAGAAGGCCTAAGCCAGCCAAACCCTAGCTCTGCCTGAAGACATGCTTCACTCCTGTTGTTGCTTCCCTCATGTGTTTCTACGGGGCCCCAAATAACTGGGTAAATTCTCAAACACACAGAGATGGGAACATATGCTCCCTTCTCTTCACTGTACAAAATAAGCAAGCAAGCATTTTGATCTTAGCTTTTAGAAACTTCTTCCTTTCCCTGTTACCTGTCTGAGTGGTAGGTGAGCCAGAGGAGATGGTAGATCTGTCATCACTCTGTGGACAAAGAAAGCAGAAAAGTATGAATGGTCCCAAATCTGGAAAAGTTGTGACTATGTTTTGATTTGCTGTGTTTTAAAAAAAAAGTTTCAGCCATCTAAATGTGTTTCAGGAAAAAAAACCCACAAAAACCAACCAAAAAACCCAGAAATGTGAAGAAAGACAGAATGTTGTTCCCCAAGCTTCATTTCTGGAGAAAGTGTGAGTTTTTATTCTGCAGAAATGACAAAACTGGTGGGATTTTTTGGAAGAAAAAGAATGATGAAACTGCAGTGACAGATCTTCGCTTACTCTGCCTTCCACGCATAACTTTCAAAGAATTGTTTGCAAAGGTGACAGAAAAATGGACACTGAAATAACATGCAGGACTTGCACTGCAGCAGTATTGGTAAGGATACAACTCTCTGACACCTTTGGTAATGCAATGCTGCTGTTCACTGAACGTCACTCTCTCCAGTGAAACCCACTGTGGGTTTATGACAGTGCTTACAAAGAATAGCAATTTCTTGTAATGAACACACCCAGTATAGCAGTTTCCATAGAGGATGAATAAATCTAGGATATTTGTATTCAAAAGGAAGCTGGTAAAGAATACAACAAGAGCACTTTTGATGAACTTGGTCAAGAGTAAATGATCTTGTACAGAAAAAGCAACATGAAAGACAACCAAGAAACCCTCAGAGGCTGTTTACCATGTTTTCATAGCTTAGGCCACCTGTAGACACAGCCTAAAGCTAAGATGAGGTAATAGCTACTACAGTTTAATCAGGTAAGTTGGATTCATACCCTATCTATACCTTTGCTTAGAAGCTGACAGACTAACACCTGTTAAAACAGATGTGTGGATCCAAGAGGTTTTTGTTGCTTTACTGGTGAATGATAATAGCAAGAGATACCTTGACAGGACTGAAGGTAGAGGCATTAGGCAGGGTAGTAGCAGAGCTTTCTTGATTCAACCCTGAGAGTGACTAAATGCAGAAAATAAAAAAAAAGGAAAGGGAAAAGAAGGCAGTACCAGTATTAGCAAACAGCTGACAGGTCATGCACAAAGGTGGAATGCAGTAGAAAAGTTGAAAAGGAAGAGGTGATCATGATCACATTGTCAGAAACACTCAACAGGCAACAGACACACTTGCTGAATTACAGCTAAAGCCTTCCTGTCCTCCTTAACTTTCAGCTAACGAGCTTGGGAAGTGCAATGTTTCCTTTTACACACAACACAGTGACTCAAAAAGCAGAACTAATAAAAAATTGAAGAAGTTTCTTTACTGACAACTAATGTAACGCCCAAGTACCACCTACACCATCAGACCAAAGGAAATTTCCAAAACAACAGTTCACTCTGAGCCACTATGCAGAAAAAAATAACTTTTGTTTTACTGTTTCACCCATGTTGTGCATTTTCAGTTAAGTTATTTTCCTATCAACCTTGTGACATCAGAGAAACCCACAGATCATGGGTTCAAGAACATACACTTTGTATCTGCCACAAATACCTAATGCTGTCCTTGTGAATTATGCACAAAGTAAGTATGACTTGGTGGATGGAATCCAGGTCTTGGGGAAGGTGTCAGTGTGAAGATTTACCTTGTTGTCACAAATAAATGCAGCCAAATGTCATTTACAATCAATATCAAAACCACCCAAATAAACAACTTTCCACGCCTACAGAACAGGAGCTTCAGCATGCTCATCTGTCGTTGAAGGGTGGATCTAGAAGGCCAAATCAAAATCAACATGAGAGGACTGAGTGGCTCAAGAATGAAACTGTACTTTCTGAAACAACATTCAAACAGCAAAGTGGCAGTTCAGCACAGGAAAAGAACACAAAATGACACCTAGAAGAAACTCTACAGATGTGGATGGGAGACTTGGGAGTGTTACGATATAAGATGATTCACAACTGTTCTTCCACTTCAGAGCAGTACAGCCAGGAAGGACAAGGACAGCAAGGCAAGCCTTAAATACAAGTATCTTTAGTGTTACACAGATGTAACAGTTGATCCTCAAGACAGCCTGCTTCTCCACAGCAAGGTAGAGGTAAAAAAAGGGAGCTTCTTTTTTTTTGTTTATTTTAAAGAGTTTAAAAATACCACTTAAGCAAAACATTAACTAGTGTATGAGCACAGCAAAATAAATCAGAAGTAGGTGGTCTGTACAAATTAGCATAACTGTTTATTCCTGATTCAAAAGAGCAAGACAGCCTTGACACAGACTAACGAGAAGTCATCACAATCCACGTACCCAGCAGTGGGCGAAGGGAAGGGGAACACGGCACAGCACAGTGTAGGACAATCACAACAGCATCACACTGCATGCTCTTCACCTGTTTGCGAGTCCCTGGCCTTCTCTTAATGGTATTGGTGTTACTGTCAATCTCAAACACAAAGACAGGCTCAAAGCCATTCTGTCAGGGACAGCAAGGAGAGAGAGGAAAGAAAGGAAGAAGTAAGGCAAAGGACAACTGTAAGACAAGGTAGCCATGATACAGAAGGAGCCAGGATTCTGCAGACTGACAACACCCTACTGCAGATGCTGCACTCGGCCTCTAGGTCTACCACTAAAGTTCGAGATACTTCCCTGTGCCAGAAACAGGGACTGCCAAATCAGAGCCCAGCCAGAACTCTGCACAAACCAAATAAGGGTATTTTAAGCGAATCTGATTATTAAATGTTTGAATACACAAATGGATGCCAACAGTCTGGAAGAAAACTTCTGGGTACTAGATAGCATAATTCAAGTCCTGCTTACTTTACCCATACCATTATTATTTGTAACACACCGGAGCCTCAAAGTCTTAACTCAAAATGTTTTTGAGATCCCCTGTGCTAACGTTACAAAAAGGCCTCAGGCTATGTGTGAGAACAGAACAAGAAAACAGGAGGCAATGAAGGGAGCACAAGGCAGCAATGACACAGAGATTATGAAAGGAAGAGGTTGCACCAGCTGCCTGATGCTTATCAAATATGTCACAAGTTTCACAACAGGGAAAGGGAGTAACAGCTTGGAGGACTTTTTGGCTATTTTTTCCTTCCATAGCACTGACTTCATAAGGGACAGTATGGGAGAAGGCAGTAAGATATTTGGGGAAAAATGTGATTCATAAGCAATCGTGGCTGAAATCATTAGTCAAACATGAAGCCTTGTCACTATCTCCACAAGCAATCTTAATTTTAACGAAGAGCATTACCCTTCTGAGAACAGCAAGCAGGATATGACTAACACAAAACTTTGAGGTACATAGCACAGCATCTTAGAGGGGCCATTGATCACGCTTCTCCAGCAACATTTTAGTTTGGCTGTTACAAGTTAACACAAAGAAACGCACCACAGTCAGCAAAGAAATACTGCAGGCAAACTCCACTTTGCTTCTAATCACAGGTATGTAGTAGAAACATACAACTAAATGATCTCCTAACATTCATAGAAAGAATGAGTGGCTATTTTGTGAGTTAAGGCTGTCCTGAAATTGTTTGCAAACAAAAGGAAGCAGAGTAACCTGTGCAATGTGAATACATTTTAATTAGTGATAAAAGACAACAAGGAAAAGACCAGGAGAAATACGGAGATTAACAACATAAATTTGTCTTAATGCAGTAACAATACCACAAGAACAAAGCAGCACAATAAAAGAAAGCTCCCTTGCTGTCTAACTATGTATTAAATTTACTACTTTAAAAATATTTTTCCTATATCCAAGTTGGAAAACATTGTTTGGAGCAAAATAAAAGCAAGTGTCCTGTTTAGAGAGCTCTGATCTAACGAGGGAAATCCTGAACAAAAGATTTTTTTTTCCCCTCTATGTAATATTTTTACTTTTTTTACCTCTATGTAATATTCTCCTTTCTTTTCACAAGTGTTATTCTCAGGCCACAAAGTTAGAACAATCAGTGTAATATCTAGCAGAAACCTTTATTTTTTATGTTATTTTTAAAACTAACCTATTTGTACAGTGCACCAAAGCTTTGTAAGGTATAATGTGGACTACTGCATGCAGTCTTTAAGCAGAGAGAAAAAGAGAGGAAACTGTGTAAATGGAAACTCTATCAAGAACTGTTACTAATGAAAAGAAAGAGAGGAAACTATGTAAATGGAAACGGTGTACTAAAAAACTGCTGTTAGTGAAAAGAATTTTGACTCAAAATGCCCCTGATGAAAAAAGTCCCCCACAGAAATTGTGGATTTGACATTTAGTTAGGTTTAAGGAGAAGGAAAACATCACCTGAAATGCAACAGAATATAAAAAGGTAGAAGTAATTTCAACACTTATGAGAGACCTTTCTTTTCTTTCAAAGCAAACTAATAAACAGTTCCCTATTGTTGAGCAAGTTTTTTACTGTACAAAACACATTTGTGGAAACAAAAGTGCTACAAATGCATGAGCTAGCATGGGCTTAATGTTTCAGTTAAAATAATTGCCAGAAACAGCTGTTTTGGCATATGTCATCATTAGACACAGTGTGTATTTCCACTACAAAACAGTGCTGCAAATCATACTTCAGCAGCTCAGAAAAAACTCCACAGTATTTCATACACTATTATAATTTAGTGTTGCTGAAAAGAACAAGGAATCAAAGGAAAAATGAAGGGAAAATAATTTTTTTCAAACCTAGTTCAGTCTTTTTCTACCAACCTGGTCACTTTTTTTTTTTTTTTGTGAAGTGCAAGGATGCAACATGGTTAAAGACACAAAGGAAACCAACAGTGATGGAAGCCAGTTTCAAACTGATTTCTGAAAATTCTGTCATGTAAGGTAAAATTCTACATATTGATTTACAACAGAAACAGAAGAAGGGTGCTTAAAGGTATCTTCAAAATACATTTCAAAGAGGAAATCACTGACAACAGAGTATCAACACTTAACCCAAATCACTGCTATTCTCCTGTTTCTTATTATCTAAATATGAAAACACATTTCAATACGCTAATTGATTGTGACTTCTCTAAACAAGCACATGCATGATCACTAAATCTGTCTCTACTATTACAAGCTTTCCTTTTCTCCCACACAGTGCTAGTCATGTGAAGGCAGGAAAACCAAAAGGTCTGAATAAAGAGACAGAAGGTATCTTGACCAGCATGTTCTGGAGAGAGACATCCTAACACACAGCACTGCCTAAACAAAATTTAAGCAGCTATGCAAGCACATAAATTAAGAAAATACATCTCAGGCATGCAATCATGCAACAACAGGCAAATTAAGTGTGTTTTTCTTTATTAACATGGATTATGGCATTAATTATATTATTTAATTATGCTATATAGTTAAGATGCCATAAGGGAAGAAATAGCATAAAACATGAGTTAACTAAGTACATAAATGGTTTGAATTTCTGCCAAGTGTTCAAAATCATTTTTAAGATATCTTCATCAATGAACAATAAAAAGGCATGAGGAGTATTTAATGAATTGTAGTATTCATACTACATCATGTAGAGCAGCTTCTCCCTGAGCTATGGTACAGCTACTAAGATACTAATATTTTTAACCACCCTAAACATAGATAAGTTAATGTAGAAGGCTGTACTGAACACATGAAACTGCCTACTTGACACTGAAGAGCACAGCAATCAGAAAGCAAGCTGGAGTGAGAAGAAATCAAAGCAGAACAACTAGTGGTGAAATTTTAATTTTGGAAGCTGTTCTTTACTATCAGTGATTTTCTTCTGCTCTTGTTTTGTGGACAGCCATCGCTGTAATATTAACAAATGGTTGACAGTACAACTATTAACATACCCATACTGCTAAGAGTTCACAGTTAAGCCTCTTTTCAAAGAAGGTGGTCATGTTTTATGCTATTTAGATTAGCTCTGAAAGACTAATCTGAGACAATCATAACATGTTGTTATTTCTATGCTCTAGAGTCTGCCAGATAAATAGGCCATTGCGTGCAGGATCTTACCACTAACAAGGCACTATCATCAGTATGCTGAGACCTTCTGGATGGAAAGGGACACTGGGAGGTGGGAGAGATGGAGTCATGTCAGAAACACACAGAATGTCAGGAACACACGGTATGTGAACAGACAGACACATTTTGGAACATGTACTGCTTGTTGATAGCATTGTGAAGCTTTCTGTGTTTTGAAACCCATAATGTAACTGCAGGAATACACAGTCACATGACTCATGGATTACAGTGCTTTTGTATTACTTAAGGAATCAATTACTCTGCTTTCTGTGCTGTCTCAAGCAAATACAGACAACTATGTAATCACTTTTCCTACTGTGGCAGAACAAAGGATCCTTTAAAAGCATAAATTAAGAACAGAAGAGCATTAATAAAGAAAAGGCACAAAAACTATTTAAATTGCCCCATCTTTCAGTAATTTTCTAACAAAAAAATAGCTAGCTGGAAAATGCTGTTAAAGAACTATTTATATTCATTATATTATTAAAAGTTTTGATCCGATTAACACTGCCAAGTGAATTATCTTTCCCTGGAGGAAAGTGGGGATGGTATGCAGTGGAAGAGCTGTTACTATGCAGAAATCTGATGCAGAGAGTGAACAGATGTCACTGGCTCAGCTCTGTATATTCCAGAAGACCAAGCCTTCTACTGATTTGTGTTTCTTACTGACTTCCTGGTTTTGATTATAAAAACTACATTACAACAAAACTGTTAAGAATGACTTTTCTGATGGTCCTCAAAATTTTAATGCTTAATTCTTTCTGGGATAACAGGTAGGCAACCTGGAGAAACCCCGTCAGTGAAGGATGACTACAATGCAGCACCTTGTCTGAATACTCCTGTTTGAAAGTAAACTTTACTGCTCACAAGGAGCATCTTAAAAATGGAATATGAAATGCATTATTTGTACAGAACACAGAAAACATACAACAGACAATAAAACACCAAACTCAGACAGGCAGGTTACATGAACAGAAAGGAATATTAGACTGGTCCCATAAGCATAAAAATCCCAAACCAAGGCTTAACTATTGTGTGAAAAGTTATGTAATAACCCAGACCTGAAGAATTATCCACAGTGAGGAAAGTATCTCTGGTGGAGACAGCTAAGCATTCAGGTGCTGCCATCTCTAGTCATAGTCTTATTAGACTCTTACCTCATTATCCAGAGGACTTTGCTTCTGAGGACTTAAGGATGCTTTTTGCTGTAGGGAAAAAACAAAAAGATCAATTGAAAATAATGTGACAGAGAAACAAAAGCTCCGAACAAACCTGCATGATTTAGAAGTGTTTTAAAACACAAGACCTCTTATTTTTGTTAAATAAAGCATACAATGGGGAAACTGCAAATTTTCAATGAGGTGAAACTTCTTTGTTACGACAAGTAAAAACCCCAGCCTTTATTCCATACCAAAAAAAACCCTAAGATTGGTTTTGCATATTAAAGATGCATAATAAACCCAAAATATAACCCAAGGGAGGAAAGCAACTGCCAAGAATAAAGTGCTCATGAATAACAAAGGCAATAGAAGAAAAACCCAACACAACCAAACCCAAAACCCCCAAAAGGCTCATTAATGAACAAAATGCATCCTAAATATCTGAAGTCTTTAACTGAAAGTCTGAGTCCTCAATAAAACATCTTCTCTACAAAAACATCTTCTCTACAAAACTTAGCCAGGGGCTTGAGATTAGGCTATTCATCAGCACCAACTAACTGCAGGTAGCTAAAAATCTCTTTCTAAATTAACTATAATACATTCCATAAATCATAGAATCATAGAATGGTAAGGTTGGAAGGGACCTCAAGGATCATCTAGTTCCAAACCCCTGCCATAGGCAGGGACACCTCCCACTAGTACAGGTTACTCAAGGCCTCTTCCAATCTGGCCCTGAACACATCCAGGGAGGGAGCAGCCACAACCACCCTGGGCAACCTGTTCCAGTGCCTCACCACCCTCACTGGAAAAAACTTCCTCCTAACATCTAGTCTAAATCTCCCCTCTGCCAGTTTAAGCCCATTGCCCCTTGTCCTGTCGTTGCAGGACCTTGTAAATAATCCTTCCCCAGCCTTCCTGTAGGCCCCCTTCAGATACTGGAAGGCTACTATCAGGTCCCCTCGAAGCCTCCTCTTCTCCAGGCTGAAGAGCCCCAACTCTCTCAGCTTGTCCTCATAGGAGAGCTGCTCCAGCCCTCTGATCATCTTTGTGGCCTCCTCTGGACCCGCTCCAACAGTTCCATGTCCTTTCTGTGCTGGGGACTCCAGAACTGCACACAGTACTCCAGGTGACAAGAGCAGAGTAAAGTGGCAGAATCACCTCCCTTGCCCTGCTGGCCACGCTTCTCTTGATGCAGCCTAGGACTTGGTTGGCTGTCTGGGCTGCATGTGCACACTGCAGGTTCATGTTGAGCTTTTCATCAACCCAGACTCCAAGGTCCTTTTCCTCAGGGCTGCTCTCCAGCCATTCACCACCCAGCCTGTATTTGTGCTTGGGATTGTGCAATAAATGCAATAAAGCAATGCCTTCCTCTATGTAGACCACC
Organism: Eubucco bourcierii; assembly: GCA_013396675.1. Taxonomy (NCBI): domain Eukaryota; kingdom Metazoa; phylum Chordata; class Aves; order Piciformes; family Ramphastidae; genus Eubucco; species Eubucco bourcierii. The sequence continues at coordinate 196,844 of VWZE01007798.1, forward strand.
CTAATCCCAAACTATTAACGGTAGAATTTCTTAAATTTGTGTAGGTCACCAGAGCAGTGAACAGTAAAATAGATGTAAGTCAACTAGCATATAAGCAAGATTGCACACTAAGCAAGCAGACTACTTCACAGTCAGTGTTTTGTTTACATGCCATGAAAGAGAAAGCAGAGACACAGTGCCCACAGAGTATCTGAGGTACTGTAAATCTGCACTCGTACTTTATCTGGAGGTAAATTTATGCACCATAAAACACCAAAATAGATTAACCATCACTATCTAATGCATGATTGCTGCCTTCTCTGCCAGATCTTTTTCCAAACTTAAATTGCCTCTATGCCATCTCAAATAAAGACCCCTTCTTTATTATACTAATCTTGTCACATGGATGTAAATAAAAAAAAATTGACAGAATGAGGCATGCTACGTAAAACCAGAATTCTTTGAAACAATCATATTTTGAGTAAATTTCTTCCATATTACTCCCCAGTTCTAGGCTTGTCTATTAAGTTACAGCACCAACTTAAAATGTCACTTCTCTACTTCCTTTGTAAATTGCCATACATGCCCAAGAGCATAATGCACAAGTATTAGTGATCTTGGCAATTAATTTTCTTTCAGGGATTCAGAAAATAAGAAGTACCAAGAAGAGACTAAAAAGAAGTACCTTAACAAAGTCAAGGACCGCTTCTCTCTGAATCTGTTTTGTCCTCATCCTCTCCTCCTCATACTGAAGTGCTGCTAGCTGGGCCTCCCGACGGGTACGCTCGACGTGTTTGCGGTACAGCTCAGGATCTGTATTAGGCACCTGGAACAAAGAGTGCATCAGGCTGTGAAGACAGAGCTACACAGGGTAAGCCAGATGGATTCTGAGAAATAGTTCGTGTCTTACAGTTAACATTAGTCTGGTTTTACATCAAACTCATCCAAAAAAAAAAAACCAGTAGAATTCAATGTTATTACCTGACTGTGGTGACTTGATAGAGAGAGAAAGTAAGGTGAATCGGGCAGGGGTCTGACAAATGGAAAAACAGAGATTTGATTATAATTAAGATTCAAAGTATACTTAATGTTCATGCATGAGCTGTCAGTAACATATAAATCTCATCTAATAAGTGGAGAAACTGCTTAGTAAGCAAAGCTGTTTAACTACTGTGATAACAATTTAACTCACTTTGTTTGACAGATTCCATGCATTTTTATCTCTTCTGAACTGTGACAACATTTTCCTACAGTTCAGCATGCACCAAATGGATTGTATGTTGGGCCTATTACAATAACATACTCAGTACTTTGTACTAATTCTCTAAGAGCTGGTCAAATAACCAATACAGAACTTTTCAGATGATCCCCACTTAGAGGAACGATTAGCTACTATGGTTATGTGGGGGAGGAATAAATAAAATAAATCAGTACAAACTGTAAGTTTCTTTTCCCTACCTCTCTGTCCTGTCCACATAACTCCTTAGTACTTGGTGATGCTCTCTGTCCTGCACCAAATTTAGAGTTCCAGGTCTTCGTAATTCCTCAGTATCCCTGTGGGTAAACACCAGGTGGAAGGGGAATTGGCCACTGAAACTACTGTGAGATTAATTCTTTCCTAGATTACAATTGCTTCTTCTAAGAATAAATGCCTAGACAATTAGTTTCTATTAACCACAAAGGTAAAATTTAAGATATCTAAAGAAATAATGTTGTGGTGATACCAAGTCAGATCATAACTACTGTAGTTCTTAATTAAATAAATGACTTTCTTAATTAGCAGTGGTTTCAAAATACACAAAAATGTAATGTCTCTTTGAAGACTACATTCTCATTACTGTAGGGCTTATTCTGTTCTGGAAAGAAAATAATTATTTCTAAGCATTAGCATCTTCTGATACATGCAGAACAAACCTGTTCACCTATCCAGTGATGACCTCTTAGCCATCAGTGAGACAAGCCCATTACACAAAGCCACAAGGTAAACAGCAACTGATCTGCCTTGCCTATCCTATCAGCAATAGAAATTCTGCATCTATTTTACTGTTCACTGCTCTGGTGACCTACACAAATTTAAGAAATTCTACAGTTAATAGTTTGGGATTCTTGACAGCCTAGACTATGCAACCTTCGCTCTTGGGATAGCTATGGAATAGAGGCACACTACGTGCCAGTTCTGCTGCCTGTGTGTAGACTTACTACCTATTCTGCACAGAAAAGCTTAAGAGATGTGGAGAACCTCCACACATAAGCTACAGGTCTCTTCTGTAACTTAAATGAGCAGTGGTGCACATGACAAAGTCATGACTGTGCATTATGGACAGGACTGGGCTCATCTGAGAGTGTCAAGAAGCATATTCTGACCAGAGTACACACAGCTTTGTAGCACCAGGAATGTACCATGGTCTGTCCAGAGGCACAAACTGTATTTAGAGAATTGAATCAACTAATCTAAGTACTCTGGAGATGAGGTCTGCATTACATCCAGCTCTAAGAGCTTTAATGGCTTCAGCGTGCTGCAGAAAAAAAGAGGCTGCCTGCCAAGGCATTTGCACAGGATTATTGTGGAAGCAGTTTACAGCTTGTGCTTGCCACAAATGAAATATTTGACTGAAATATAAAAAAAACCCTACTCACTGTCACATGGCTGCTTTCACAAAATTTTGAAGGCAATATGACTTGTTTTCAGTGCCTCATTAAGAATCCCACTCTGCTGCAGTATAAAATGAATATGCTACAATTAATTTAGATTATTAACTACCTCCACATGAAGATCCACTGCCATCCTTAAATTATATTTTGAAAGCACTGGATACCCTGCTGAAATACAATTTCCTTTATCACTACAATCTGTCTATGTAAACAGCAGTTTTCTCTGGGCTAATGAGCATTCTCTTATTTCCTTCAGACATGTGATGGAATCTAGTGTTCGTAAAGTCTAATTATTTCCACGTTACACACAAATGTTTGAATAGAGAAACAGAATCAAAAAAGAACTCTTTCAAACCAAGAGCACTAAGCTTATCCTTTCTGTTCTTTGTGTAACACAGCTTAAGTCAGCTATTTAATGAATACACAAATTAAATAGTGAAAAGCAGATACCAAATCCCTTTAAAAACCTTCACTTTGGCAGATTTTTTTTCAACCAACCAGTTTAAAGCTGAGCACTGGCCTAGAACAGTCAAATCTTTCTGTCACTGTCATTATTAGAATACAAATTCCTAATTTGCAGCAGTAACTTATAAGTAAAATGCCATGCACATTTCTGGTGAAGTTACAGAAAATGTAATTTTCTAAACTTATCCAGTAAACATCTGTTCTGCACTCACCATGAAACAGGATAAAATTATCATTACTGCAAATTATTACCTGTTTTGTTGTAAGTATCGTCTTGTATCCTCTGTTCTCTGAGATTCTCTGTTGGACACAGGTTTTACTGGAGAGTTCTAAGCAACATAACACAGAAAATGAATTTATTAACTTACTCAGAAAACTGTACATTAATGTCAAAGAGTATCTTTGTAGAGCACCATTTGTAATGGCTGGTATTCAAAATACCAGACAGAGAACCAAAGAACACAGTTCAGGGACATTAGTTTCCAACTAGGCAAGCATACTTTTATTTTTAGCTCCAATTTAAACAAACTTTAGTTTCAAGATTAAATCTGCCTACTCATATATTTAAGAGTCTAAAAGTCCCACTGTTAAGAACTGTGCAGAGAAGTCCATGCAGGCAGAAAAATAATTAAATGTCACTTAGAAGACATGTAGAGTTAAGGGCCACAGAAAGTATATACAAGTGTACAGCAACGCGGTCTGCATTCTCAGAAATAACAGATACAATAGCTGATGGTCTCTTGTGATGCCTTAAAGACAGGTGACAGAGGCACTAAGAAACCAAGACATGGGATGAATGAGAACAGGTTAGACTTCATTTGAGCTATGAAATCATTTATCCCATTGGGAACAGAGACATATTGCCCTTGGCATTATTTAAAACTTCCTAACACCCATCAGTGTAAGAAAATGGAAACCTTTTAAGATTAACTTGCCAATTTTCACTTATGCCTCTATGCATGTTGCTATATTGCATATGGTTAGCCTTCCTCAGTAGCATATAGAGTGTTTGGGATTGTCTTTTCAAAGAAACTACTGCTCCAGTTGAAAGCAAACAGTTTAACTGCTATGACTGGACAGCTTTTTTGATGTTGATCAATGAGTCCCTGGGTTGCATAGCCAACAGTTGTCTTTGTTTCTGTATCTATGCTTCAGGTAGCATCAGTTTTTGTGATTTGATATTGAATTTGTGGGATTTGCAAAATGAATGCACCTCTTGGGTATCTGTGGCACTGATTTCAAACACAATAAAAAGTAATAGAAAGCAGACAAAACAAGGACCAGGATTCTACACAAACGCTAATGTTCCACATTTTCATTTCAAGAAAAAAAAATGCAGTAACATTACTGAAATCATAGCCTTTCTCTGCCTGGACATCATTTAAATAATGTGTTCAAGGCCAGATTGGATGAGGCCTTGAGTAACCTGTACTAGTGGAAGGTGTCCCTGCCTATGGCAGGGGGGTGGAACTAGATGATCCTTGAGGTCCCTTCCAACCTTACCATTCTATGATTCTACGATTCTAAATATACTAAGCAATGAATAAAAGGCACTATTATGAAGATACACTATGCTAAGTTTGACTGTTTGTTTGTTTGGTTTTGTTTCTTTGATTGTTGTTGTTTCCTTGTTTGGTCTTTTTGTGAAAGACAGGACCATGTCCAGAATTACTCACATCTGCTTCTGGAATGAATGAAAAAAGCTGCTTTCTAACCTGTCTAACAATAATTTTACTTATTGTTCATTTAACTGTATACTTTTACTGACTAAGAATAGTTTCATGCCAGGTTTATTTGAAACTACATATGGCAGGTTTTGTTCACAACACTCCAAAGCACACACCCAAGTCTGTACCTACAGCTTCAGAGCTGTGCTCAACAGGAAGAGAGAAAGAAATCATTCTTTGCAAAGAGCAGGCTTCCTGAGAAGTCTGAATATTTAAGTTAGTTTAAACTTAAAATGGATGCTTGAGACATTGAGTTTAATAACAAATAACTTCTAATACACATGAACAGCCAAACGAGCAAAATTGCAAAATTTCTGTACTAAATCTTTATGCTGGTGGCAATTAGCATTTTTCCCTTGAGAAAGCCAGTATATATTCAGTGTTATCAAATAAATGTTAGCAAATTTCTAGCTATCACCAATTACCAGCTGCAAGCACCAACTCTCCTAGTTTTTTGAAGACAGCACTCCTCTGGGAAAAAAACAAACATTCAAGGCCAGGTTGTACGAGGCCTTGAGTAACCTGCACTACTGGGAGGTGTCCCTGTCTATGGCAGGGAGTTGGAACTAGATGATCCTTGAGGTCCCTTCCAACCTTACCATTTGTGCTGGTTTGAGGATAATTGGAATATTTTAATAGAGAAAATTACACTATAGGCTGTGAAAGGAAAACATCATGATGTCTACTTCACTCATAGGCTTGCTGAGATTTGTTTCGGGAAAAATAACCAAAATATAGATAAGGCATTCTCTGTCTGTCTCTCTCTGGGGACACAGCAGTGTCTGGGGTGGTCTAGCAGCTTCTGGCTCTGGTTCCTCTGCTGATTAATTTTCACTAACCACTTTTCTTCTAAGCCCCCTGGCCAATCCTCCTAATTCACCTTGCACGTAAGGCAAGCCTTGGGGTAAGGTACAGGGGTGGGGAGAAGGTGGAAAGGTGGTTGGGNATTTTACAAAGGGTGGGGGGGGGGGCAGGGAACTCCCAAACCATCACACCATTCTATGATTTGACTTCACATATGCCTAAAATACAAGCGTGCAAGACCCTGTAACAGGAAAAGAGTCACTGCTACTTTAGACTTATTCCACATATCCTAAAGGGTAGTTGGGAGCAACTTAACCCTCCAGCTCTGACAAAGCACACCACTGTGCTCTTCCTCTTCAGATCAGACCCTTTTTTTCTCCTTCACAAAAAAAAATTAAAAAAAAAAAAAAAATCCCAACAACAAAGAAAATGTCTGGGGACAAGAAGCATTAATTCCACCACAAATGCTTTCCTGGGGTGTATGAATGTAACTAATTTAAGTAAAAGCACCACCTCATTAGAGATTCGCCGCTGGTCAATATATGCCATGAACTGTGAGCTGAGGCTGTCTGAGTCCATGCACTTGGGTTGCCTCACCTCTTCCTCCTCCTCTTCTGTGGCACAGCTATCGATATAGTCGATCTGATCGAGATCATGTTCCACTTGACACACATACACAGAGAAAACACCCATAATTAGATAACCTACAGCAGCAGAAAGAACTCAACCGAAAAAGTGATGTCAGCAACTAAGGCTCTATTGTTTTTCTTCCACCTGGAAAATCTCAAGACTAAAAGCTCTTAGATTTTGCCAGGCCCACTGACATTTATTAAAAACCAGATTTTGAAATAATGATAAAATTTATGCTTTGAAAAAACAATGGGAAACATGTATCAAGCATGTAGATTTATACTGCTGGCTGCAGATACTTTTGCAGTGTCTGAAAAAGTAAAGCAAATATTGTACTCTTTTTTGCCCCCATAACAAAAAACTATCAAAATCTGTCAGCTACAAAGGCTGTACAATGATTTGGGTACACTGAGTAATTTCTTTTGGTTCTAGTTCATCTGTCAGAAAAATTAAAATGGATATGACAGATACTTCTACTATTTTTACTGCAACAAAACAGGTTAGGATGTCTAAATCATCTGGATGTAAATGCAATAAATCTAAGAAGCTTACATGAAATTAATGAAGGACATAAGAGAAAGTAACAAAATCCCTCCAAGACAATACAAAAGCATCTGCAACTTTCTTTTTAAAAGAGGAAAAAAAAAAACAAACAAGAAACGAGAGTGAGAAATGGCACAGTTTGGCTAGTATTGATTTTCCCTTGTGTGAGTGATATTATGTAGGGCAATTCTTCCACTTGTCACTACTCTGCCCAGGGATTCTGAGTGTCATGACATTGAGCAAAGCCCCCTGGTTAAAAATGCTCCGCTGGGATGCAAGGGAAAGCATAATCTCCCATTTTTTTTTTTTTTTTTTTAAAAGGCCTAGAACTTTCTTTTTCTTTCCCCAAACTTGCTCCAGACTCTTCTTGCAGACATTCTTTTTCTACTCCCCCGCCCCTTTCCTGCTTGTTTAAAACAGAGGTCTCTTTGCTTCACCACACAATCTAGCAACTGTTACTGGCAAAGCCACCTCCTCTGCTACCACAACCTTCCAAAACTGCATTCCTATATACTTTGGTTTTATTAAATCTTCATCTTAGTTTCCAATCTTAAAAAAAACACCTAACAAACCAAACCACTCCCCCCCTCCCCTTCCTTCTTTCCAGTCTTGCTTATTAAATTTAAATCAATAATAGTAATACAGTATAGGGTGAAAGACATTAGTATCTCTGTTAAGATCACAAAATTGGGAAAGGGTCTCCTGGATTACTGATAGCCACATACTATGGCTTATGTCCCTCTCAGATACTCCCATTCATGAACTGTTCATGCTCCATCTTAAAAGACTGGTGAGGCATTTTGAAATGGGGATGAGATCTAATAATAACAAGTGTAGAAAAAGTAGGAACGACTGAAGAAAAAAACCAAACCTGCAAGAACGCTAAAACTGAGACACACAAACAAAAGAGACAGTAGCAGCAGTAGATTATTTTAAGTTAAATGGAAAAGGACAAGGAACAAGGAAAAGTGCAATCATCTCTTGAACAAATATGAGGGTGCTACCAGAAGACTACAGAACACTCAATAGAGAAAATGCATAAAATGCAATGTCACTGAAAAATATCAGTGCCTCCTAGATGATTTGCACATTTTGATTAAAATCCAAGAGTGCTGAAAAAGGTACTTTGGCTACTTGGAAATATGATAGAACTGCTCATCCTGTTCTGACAGCAGTCTGCACAGAACACTGAGTTTACTACTGCTGTGAATTTCCCCAGCAGCTCAAATACCAAAGTTCCATGCACCAAACTTCAAGATTCCAAGACACTTTTTAAGACACTTGGACTTTAACAGAGCACATACAGACGTATTTCCTAAATAATCCTAATTTAAATGCTATCTGATTTTTGCTTTGTAATATCCTTATCAAGTTTTTACACTGTTTACACAACAGTGTTTTTGTGCAATTTGACCCAGATCTTTCTCTTTAGACAATGTACTTCTTACAGCAAATATTCTGATGACAACAAAGCCAAATATCACTGTTTACCTCCCCCATTAGTCACAACTGAGCTCCCTCGGTTTTCCTGATACTGGTTTTCTCTTCGCAGTCTCTGCTCTTTAGTGATCTCTGCCACACGTAAAGGAAGATCTGAGAACTCATCTGTTGGCTTTCAAAAACAAACAGTAAAGTTGAGAAACACCTGTCTTCAAAACATCATCTTGTAAACTACAATCTCTTGATTTGTGTTTTTACTTCAATTGTCCTGGTTTGCACCGATGAAAAAGGAACTTAAAAGCAAAATACAGATACAGTGTATTGTTTTTAAAAAAAAACAAACATATATTTAAGTTTTCTTTAAAATAACAACAGCTTGCTTACAGCTCTCTCTGCAGCATCTGCAAGGGCTCAAAAACATTCCAGAATGGAAGCTCCTTGGACTCTCACAAAAAACAAGCTAGGAGTGCAAATGGTCATACAAAGCATAGCTCATTGAAGCCTTTTAGGCTTCTGCTACAGCCTTATCCCAAGAGAGAGAAGGAGTTTCTTCCTGGGAAGAGCAAGTGACAGTCTCCTTGCTGAGACTCCATTTCCCTGCGTCTAAATGCCAAACAGATTTTAACACTTGAAACAATCCGTGAGGAAAGACGACAAAATTTCCGTTTAATTTTTGAAGCTTAATTTTCATGTTCAGATTGATTTCAGCGAAACAAGTACTCAGGAGTAATTGTAATTGACTCAAAGCTGCAGTGAGATACAGATAGAAGATTTTTTTTTAAATGAGGAACCTCATCTTTGTCATCTTTTATGCTCCAGCAAATTAATGTCATGCACTGTTTTGCATGTTTCTCTTACTACTTCCAACTTTCAATCCCAAACAAAACGAAGCTTTTCTCCAATAAAACAAGAAATAATTTTGGCACAAGGCAACCTGTACACTAGCATATACACTGAATATGCCATCTACTGAATATGCTTCCAGATATATACTTTTTAGTTCTGTTTCTTGTACAACACTGCACCCCACAAATACAGCTGCAACACTTACTTCATTCCCTGACCACCTTTTGTCTCCGCTGTCCACGCTATTGAAGCCAGAATCAAGTGCTCCATAGGGACGACCAGAATAGAGTTCCTCATGGCTGTCAAACACAGAATTTTAGTTACTGTAACACAAACACAACAAAACAGAACAAAAGCTACCAAGCACAGTTGCAGCACATTCAGGAGGTCAGCGTATCAGAAAGCATCATACTGCATTTGCCACATAGAACAAGAGGCACCTGCTTACAACCACACTTGTCTGTCAGCTGCCCACCTGCCACCACACAGTGTTAAGAGCTAACCTGATCCAGAGTATATATCCATACTTCAAATATTTCCCAAGCAGAAATAATGACAAGAGAGACCTGCAAAGTGGTCTCTTTGCTGTTTAACAAGTCAAACTTTCCTTTTCTGAGGCTCATTTGTTTTGGTTCAAAAATCCCGCCTCACAAACTTTTTTGTAAGTAAGGATAAACATACACAAAATTACTAAAAATACAGAAAATGCTTCTAATAAAAGCAAGCAGAATGTATTACACAGCCATCTTCTGCATCACAATTACCCAAGAAACTCTGCAGTAAGCTGGACAGTTTTTCAAATGCTTCATAATATCATAAATACAGAGGCAGAGTTTTTGTCTACAGAGCTTGAGTTTGTTAATGACACGTCTAGACAAAGGCTTTAGGCATGTGCCCAGTGTTACAATACACACAACCAAACAGCCACACAGTTCTAACTTTCTGGGCTTAGAAAGTATGTAATTCAGCAGTACAGCCATCACAGATGTCAAGCCTGGCAACTGTTGCAGATAGCTACAGTAAAAGAGACAATGGGACTTGTCTGATCCACTGCAGATGGCATTTCACAATGACTCAACTGTCCTACTGGCACTCAATGCCCCAGGGAGAACTGCAGCAGTAATTACTACATAATACACAAGGAAGAATGAGTTTCAGGAAGCTAATTGCTTCACCCAATCACCACAGCATCGCAGGTCATTTTCTTGCTAGACCTGTGCTCAAGTTGCTGCTGCTTCTGAAATCCCTCTTTCGGGAAATACTTATTTTCGTATTACCCATTATTCTAATCATTACTGAGTCAGCACTACGTGTGTGCACGGCACTTTGCAGAAGAGTGACAGCTTATTACCCTTGGCTATTTTATTTTTTCAGACACACATAAAATTGTAAAAAATAAGAGGAAGGATGGAGGGCTACAGATAAGAAACATGAGGCTATACAGCTGCACCTGTGCAGATGTACAACAAAAGACAACCTCTTGTATCTGCATGTAGTTTTGATTAATTCAGAAGAATTCCATCTTTATGGTTCTGCATTTGAACAGTAAGATCATCTGCATAATAAACCACCAGAAAGAAAAAAGAGGAAAGAAAAAAACAACTCTATTCTTTTGAGTGGGGAAAAAAAAAAAAAAAGAATGACCACGAAATTGTCCAGTGTAGTTAGTTAGTTATTAACTTGAATCAGCAGCAACAAAACCATACTTGTGCTAGCAGTTCACAGGACTTAAATACTGGATTTAAAACACTGGTCAGAGAAAAGAAGAATCTACAGTGTAGTTCCACTGTAAATGTATCAATAGTTTTGGACTCTCCTGGGAACCCTGGAGGCATTCAGTGCTGATGAAAAATCACTGCCAGTCCCTTATGCAAATTCTTCTTCACAAATCTGATTCATGATTGTGAGGCCCTTTGATTTGTGTTTTATTGCTGCTAAGAAAGCACTACATCCTTGAGCAATTTACTCCTCCACACCATATCACTACCTTCCAAGCTGACTGAAGTAACTGTTACATATTTAGTTTCACACTTCACTGACTTCCTTTTTTTCTGTATCACATAACAGAAACAAATCTTAACTCCTGCTTTTCTTTAGAATCATAATTTAGCAGCTGATAGGGTTGCCTGTTTCAATATTTGTGTTACAAAGCTAAGTGATAGTGCCAAGTGAAAGCTTGCCAAAAATAACAGTTTATTAGTGGGGCAGAGATCAGCATTTACACCTGTGGTTTGAGCACAGAAGTTAGAGAATTCTGTACAAAAGGTTGAAAATGACAGCAGGGAGATACTTGAGTAACTGTGTAGAGAATATGAACTATGTCTACATGCTATAAACTGAATACCTGTTAACAACAGGAGAGCATGCCCCTGTACTAAGAAGATACCAACACTCTCACTGCACATCACCTAACCCTACCTGCCTTTCATATGATACTGCCCAAGTTTTCTTCTGAACTGCTCCTTGCTTCTTATGTAGTGGTACCTTGTTAGAATGCACCATGACATAACACAAAGGATATTCTTCAAAGCCACCTCCACCAATGCACTGACCAAAGAACAATCTCAGGATCTACTTTTCTTAGAATAATCATATAACCATTGAATGGTAAAGTTGGAAGTGACCTCAAGGATCATCTAGTTCCAACCTCCGCCATAGGCAGGGACACCTCCCACTGGTACAGGTCACTCAAGGCCTTGTCCAACCTGACCTTGGACACCTCCAGGGAGGGAGCAGCCACAACCTCCCTGGGCAAC
>VWZE01007798.1:217224-301105 GCA_013396675.1 Eubucco bourcierii
TTGAGGTCCCTTCCAACCTTACCATTCTATGATTCTATGATTCTATGATTTCGCTGCTTTATGACAGAAAACAGTTCCAGATCTCTGTCTCCTTTTCCTGTTTTTTGTGGAACCCTTCCTCCACTACATTTTATTTTCTTTTCTCCAAAGTAAAACCCGAACTTACAGATTGCTAAAGGCAATTTCCATAAACATTGTGATCTTACCACCCACTAATCCACATAAAACATCAGATAAATGCATGAAATGTGAAGAATTCATCCATTGTCATGGATCCTGCTTTCTGTTACTGCTAACCCCAAAGTTTTCTTACTGTTGTTGCTTGTCCCAGGCCCTCTGTATTATGTTTGTGGGAATCTCTGAACAGAATACATTTGTTCTGATCACCTCATCACAAATCCTATGCCAGGTATAGTGAAAACTGAGGATGCAGGCAGCAGAGTCCCTTGTTCTGATGGCAGAGATTAGTTTTGTTGATTTAAAGCACTGAGTGGAAACAGCTAGTGAATGGGGCTAATCAGAGCCTGCTTAAGAATATGTAGATAGTAAAAGAGTCAAAGTCATTATGTATGTACTACAGGGTCACAGCACTCACTTTCAAGGAACTTTATGCAATAAACTGGGCCAGGGCAGGTTTAGGCTGGACTTCAGGAAGAAGTTCTTCACAGAAAGAGTGACTGCTCATTGGAATAGGCTACCTGAGGAAGTGGTGGAGTCATCATCCCTGGAGGTATTTAAGAGAAGGCTGGATAAGGCACTTAGTGCTATGGTTTACTTAATTAGAAGGCTTAGGTGATAGGTTGGACTCGATAATCTTGGAGGTCTTTTCCAACCTGTTTAATGCTGTGATTCTGTGACGGTTAGTTTGCAGAAAGCCATCTCTCATAACACACTATTTTGCCCTGTGGATTCTTCTGCTTTACTGCCATAATTAAATTCTCATTAAGGTTTTTGTGAAAATGACTGCTATCTCAAATCTTCTCATCCCAGCTCTATAGCTGCAGTAGATTTAAAGCACAATAATAGTGCTAGAACTACACAACAGTGCGATGCCCACAGCTGCAACAGTCCCCATGGGATCCCTTCTGTGCCAACATTGTTGTAAAATGTCACAAGAGAAGAGCTATTTCCAAACAAGCATACTGTTGCCACACAAACAAAAAAGATGCATCCCATGAATCTCTAATAACCTCAGGCAGTTACAGTATTTCTAATCACTGAAGCGGTCTGTGATACAATTTGCCATTGTTTCACAGTACAGTAGCAACTTAACCTACTGCAGGAAAGGAAGAAGAATACAAATTGTGACAAGAAACAAGCAAGAGCAGTTTAGAAAAAATCATTAGCTTCCATGGTGACTAGGCTGTGAAGCATTTATTTTAAAACACTGGTTCATGTATAAGATGTGTTTTTCTTGGGAATGCTAGAAGATGGAACTGAATTCCATCACTTACCTTGCCATACACTATTATCCTTCAACATACAGCTTTACTCCTCCTTCACACAGCTGTGCTGGCAAAGCCTGTTTGAACACTACCCACTTTAACAAAGATACAGGCTTCCCCAGTAAAGAGACATTTTTTTTTTTCCTGCAGAAGAAAAAGCTATTTTCAACTAGTTTTTTGGAAAGGGTTTAAGCACAAACATGAGAATTCTCAATTGCTTTTTCCTTCCCTTTTTCTTACCAAAGAACATTTGAAAACCTAGTATTTACATACTATGCAGACCATAAGACATGAAATACTCAAGACCTTCACATATGAGAAGTGAAGGTTTCGAGAAGACCTCGTAGTGGCCTTCCAATATCTGAAGGGGGCCTACAGGAAGGCTGGGGAGGGATTATTCACAAGGTCTTGCAATGACAGGGCTAGAGGCAATGGGTTTGAACTGGTAGAAGGGAGATTTAGACTGGATGTCAGGAGGAAGTTCTTTACAGTAAGGGTAGTGAGGCACTGGCATAGGGTGCCCAGAGAGGTTGTGGCTGCTCCCTCCCTGGAGGTGTTCAAGGCCAGGTTGGACGAGGCCTTGAGTGACCTGTACTAGTGGGAGGTGACCTTGCCTGTGGCAGAGGGTTGGAACTAGATGATCCCTTCCAATCTTACCATTCTATGATTCTATATTCTGAGCTCATTTAGTGTTTCTCAAGACTAATTTCCTGCAAAATAACACTGGGTAAGAAGACATAAAAATACACTTTTTTAAACAACAAATGAGCTCATAGCTTGATAGAAAAGAAACACTGAAGCTGGTTAGCAGCAGCCACTAATTTTTTCCAGACTTTCCTCAACCTACAGTGATTTTTAAAACTTGGCATTTCTGTCTCACAGTAGAAATTCAGTAGAAAGCAGATTAAATTAGAGTTGTGATGTAGCAGTGTAGCATCTTAAATCATTCAAAGTAGATCTAACCAATTACAAGCTTGGTTATTAGGTCTGCAGTATTTTTATTCACATGATGGCCATGAAAATGCCATCCAACAGACAGCATCCATGACTTCATCTGCTTGAATGTAAAGCTAGGAATGAGGGCCTGCCAGAACCATAACAAAGGCAAGTGCTAGAAAAAAAGGCTAAGCTACACTGTAAACCAAAACCACCTTAAGATTTAGACAGAAGTAATATATGATTAAAAAAAAAAAATTAAGATACGTGAATTCTGAGCCTGCAAATGAGTTCCTCTGTGTCATTTGTGAGCCCTGCCTCACTGCTCTGCAAACCTCCAACAAGTATGTCAATTTCCTGGAGTCTATGACACAGCATCAGTAAAAGTTAGTGAGATTTATTGATTTCAGCAAAATTCTTGGGAACCCTCCCCTACTACAGAGAGTGGATCTTAAATAGGACCATAGGACCAGAACTGGGGCAGAGAGTACAGAAGTCATTGTATGAAACAATTACAACTCCATCCTCCTCCCCACTTTCTTACTAAAGATACCTGAATGAAAGGAACATCTCCAAAANTAACAGATTCTATTTACACAGATGCCACTGGACTCCAAAATCAGAGTGATGTAAAGGAATAAAATTGAAGAGATTTTATTGAGAAGATCTTGTCAATGAAGACTTAGAATGAGCAATATTCTGCTACCATGTGCATAAAACAACTTGAACAAGCAGAAGGTGATGTTACAGTACAGATTATTGTGTACACTAAAATTTGTACAAAGTCTGCTGTGTCTCAGAAAAAGTGATAGAATGTTGTAATGAGACAGTACTTAAAATCTTTCATTCTTAACAACTATTACAGCATTTATTAAGCAATCAATAATTGTCAAATCAAGCAAAAGGTAATCAGCATGATGCAGACTACTGCTTTAACATGTATGTGCACATCCTTGTTGCTTAACATACCATTAACTGCAAAGAGGAAACAACTAATTCTCCCCCAAAAGCACAGTGAATTTTATCTACAAATAAGAGGACTGAAATATAGCTATGACAATTTGAGCTAAGGTTGACTTGTTTGTATTCATATTTCTGGGTTAAAACAGAAACCTGCTTGAAAACAAGGCTCTCCCAGCCTGCTAAAAATGGATGTGTTTCCTTGAAGACAAGATCATGTGGAATTTTGGCAAAGGGGAAGCGTTCTTTGGAACTAAGCTCTTTGTGAAAGATAAAAAAGCCAACAGTACAAATACAAAATGAAATCTCAGAGTGGAGTCAGCTCACTGACCTTTTCCAACTTAATTTGGATTCTGCTCAGAGAGCCAGCAAACCCAACACACTACATTTCAAACAGAATCATTTGGCATTAAATGCAAACCCTTCCTGCTCAAAGAAGATCAAACATTAGCAGGGCTGTGTTCACACATCTTTATAGACTTTAAACTGTTATGTAAGTTTTGTCTCCAAAGGCAAATCCTAGATGCATAAAGATGCACCCATTTAAGGTATGGGGTACTTGAACCCACCACATACTCTGTAAAGAGGGAGCTGCAGCTCAACTGTTGCTGGCAGTCAAACCAGCTGCGCAGTGGTGAATTCCCATTCATCACAAGATGCTAATGCGATCAGTCTCCTAATCCTGTTGCGACAGGGTTACAGCTTCTGCTCTCATTCCAATTAAATATGACAATGAAGGCCAGTTCCAGGCCTGGGCTGTGCTAGAAATTTTTGTTGATAAAATCCTGCTTTTGTCTCCAGAGATCTGCATGTGTTCCCCACACACTTTCAATTTTTTTTTTTTAAATTTATATTGAAACCAGCAAAGCTGATTTCTGGCTGCCCATTCAACACCAAATGTCAGCAACCACTGTAACACCCACTGGTAAAACACTAATGCAAGAAAGACTGGCATTTGTCAGCAGCTGTAAACTGTGGGCTCCCACCCACAAGGCTGCAATAACAATCCAGTTGCAGCTGTGTGACATCAGCCATCAATGTACTGCAGTGATGCAACAACACTGGTATCTCTGAACTGATGTGAATTCTGATGGCAACAGTGACTGCTATATACTGCCCTCAAGCAAGATGACTTCATTTGAAGTGCAACATTCTGTTTTCCCTAAAACAGTAGAAGGAAATGTAATTTAAAAGCACATTCACTGTTTTCTGTTTATACCTGACAGATCTAAGATACATCAGCTTGCAGCTTACAGACAAAAGCATATTTTCATTCAGACAATTCACTAAGTAATTCAGTGTACAGGTGGCTGATAACCAGTATGGCGACAGCAGGTACAAAGGCAGCATGAAGTGCTGCTGTAAGAGGACAAGTGCAGCTGTTCAAGGAGAAATACATTAAATATCTGGAACTGTGTAAACAGACTTTTCTTTTTTTTCCACATATGCATCAAAGACCAGAAGCAAGCTCTACAGTTTCACAGTGATAACAACAAAACCACAATTACGCTGAAGATTATCCTTGAAATAACTGATGTAATCTGTCAGATATGGTAAGTGGCTTTACCTGAACAACTCATTTGCAACTCCTGCTCTGAGAGAGTCAAGGTGCTCCCTGGAAATTAACTGCTTAGGTTACAGGCACCCTTCAGATAACATCACTAAACAGATTTTTAGAGGCACTTGATGCCATTGGGTTGCTCAGTTATGACATTTAGCACCAACTCTATTAGAACGACTACTCACATTTCCAAGTGTTTCTGAAGAACATTGTTATAAACCTTAACTGTGCTTTTTGTTAGTTGTTCATTTTATTAGCCAAATAAATTCATACTCATTGATCCCACTTTTAAGAAGCAGTTTGTTTCACCACCCAAAAACTTGAGAACTTCAGACAAACATCTGACAAGAGCAATGCTTGTGGTGCTGCTGATTTTTACGAAGCGTGCCCATAAAGCTACTGATAGAAAATGAAGCATTAAGGTGATGTGCTACTGATATCATTACAAAGACTTTTCTTGTACCAGAAAACATCATATAAGATTGTCTCTGTGATTAATTCTGATGCTGTTGGTCTCTGTCCTCAGTAGCTAGGAAAGTTTCATTTGCAAGCACTGAAAATGCTGGCATCCTGAGAGCTTCATTTCACACCTGGAAGATTTCCTGACACAGAAGAGGTGATTTTACCTCTTCCTGCCCGCCGTGATTGAACACTACCACTTTTGTCATACTCTAATTTAAAACAAACCTCAGAAATGTCATCTCCTTATTCATCTTCTACTTGCTAGTCCTGTCTAACCTCTACTTTTCCCAACTATTTTCCCACGTATCTAAGATAACTTATTATGTTTATAATAAGTGTAAGGTGAAAGAGGTGGCATTTACTGACGTGAGATGAGGCTGCTCCTTCTTTGTTATACCTAAATAATGCACTCTGCTGATGTGATAGCACCACTGCCCAAACACTTAACTAACAGGCATCATAAAGACTGTTTTCACCTACATTACTTTTGTAGCCCTGTAATGAAATCCATCCCCCAATTTCTCTAGTTTCAATTTCCAGCATTTCGTGGAGGAAAATTAGATCTGTTCTTGACACACTTTTAGCTCATTTCAACTGTCAGTGCATTCATCTCGACGTTTACAATCGCATTCCTTCTTGGCAGCAGTGCTAGCAGCATTAAATTGTGCTTTAACCATTCCCATGGACTAACATTTTGTAACCAAGAATCTCCAATCTGCTGTTTCTGTGACATGAAGGGGCAGCGATTGCCACAGTTCACAGAATCATAAGAATCACAGAATGGTAAGGTTGGAAGGGACCTCAAAGATCATCTAGTTCCAAGCCCCTGCCATAGGCAGGGACACCTCCCACTAGTACAGGTTACTCAAGGCCTCATCCAACCTGGACTTGAACACCTCCAGGAAGGGAGCAGCCACAGCCTCCCTGGGCATCCTGTGCCAGTGTCTCACCACCCTCACTGGAAAGAACTTCCTCCTAACATCCAGTTTCAATCTCCCCTCTGCCAGTTCAAACCCATTGCCCCTGCTCCTGTCACTGCAACACCTTGTAAATAATCCCTCCCCAGCCTTCCTGTAGGCACCCTTCAGATACTGGAAGGCTACTGTAAGGTCTCCTCAAAGCCTTCTCTTCTCCAGGCTGCAGAGCCCCAGCTCTCAGCCTGTCCTCAGAGCAGAGCCGCTGCAGTCCTCTGAGCATCTTTTTGGCCTCCTCTGGACCTGCTCCAACACTTCAATGTCCTTCCTATGCTGGGGGCTCTAAAACTGCACAAAGTACTCCAGATGGGGTCTGATGAGAGCAGAGCAAAGGGGCAGAATGCCCCCCCAGAGTGCCCTTGATGCAGCCCAGGACTCGGTTGCTGTTTGGGCTGCGCGCACACACTGCAGGCTCACGTTGAGCTTTTCATCAACCCAGACCACCAGGTCCAGTTACAGAAGAAGAGGCAAAGAGTAGAGGTTTCTTTCAGATGTCAGCTTGGTGGTGCTGTCCCTGGAACATAGATGTGCTTACTGCCAAAGCCTGCCTCACCAACCTGAGACTGTAGGTGCACAGCACACAAAAGAAATGGAAAGATTACACTCTGCACTGAAATCAGCCCTCTAGACTTCCTGCCTTGAGTGCAAAGGACATGGTTTGTAGCATGCATTTAACCAAAGCTACTTAATGTTGTCCTTTGTGAAACCTGTTTGAAGAAATTCTCAAATCATGGTCTAATTTCACATATGTGCATCAAAGGTTCACATTCACTATTTCATCCAGCTACATTTTCATTTTAGAACATCCAGTACAAAGTTTAAAAAAAAACCAACCCCCCCAAAAAAAACCCCAAA
This sequence comes from Eubucco bourcierii, assembly GCA_013396675.1. Taxonomy (NCBI): domain Eukaryota; kingdom Metazoa; phylum Chordata; class Aves; order Piciformes; family Ramphastidae; genus Eubucco; species Eubucco bourcierii. The sequence continues at coordinate 224,418 of VWZE01007798.1, forward strand.
CCACCACCACCAAAACACACAAAAAAAACCCCCAAAAAACCAAACAAAAAAAACACTGAAAAAAACCCCCAAAACCCCACAAAACAAACCAACCCTCACTTCTTGAAGAACTGTCACAAAGTCCTTGCCTGAAGCAATTTTAATGAGTGAGGACTATGACCAAAGCATCGACCCTTTCCTTCAACACCTAGACTATCAAATGAAGCCTGGTGAGTCACACAAGTGAGTTTTGCAGAATCTGCCTTCCAAATTACTTGAATGACACCAAGTCCTTTTGGCAAGCAGTTGTCCCTTCAGCTCTTCTCCATTAATACACCACTTAAATACAAGAAATTAATCAAGTAAAACACTCCTACTAAGCGTTCTACTCGGTCTCTGCAAAATTCATCCTTCTCTGGTAAGACTCAAAAAATCTATATATAAAGACCTGCAAGAACTTTAATTACACTGTATAATAAAACTCACTCATACCGGGATCAAAGAGGAAACCAGAAGATTCTAAGCACCAACTCCCATTCTCCCTCTCTTTTTTTTTCTCTCCATATGATTCTAATAAATATTTGCTGTAGTTTAGTAAATTCTCTTTTACACATGAAGGAAACACTCACATGTGCCACCATAAACTAAACACAGAGGTAATCAGAAGTCCTGCACTTAATGTCAGCTGCTATACATTCCCTGACAAAAAAACATGTTCCCAATAAAAGCACAATTTTCTTACAGGAGCAGATCATATGGATACCACAAGAAGAGGATAAATACACCAATCAGAGTAGTAATTTGGAATACAATGCCTCTGAAAAATAATTTAATTTTCCTTTTGCAAAGAATAATATTGCTTAATAAAATTAAAAACTCACTGCAAAACAGTGGAATTTACAGAACACCATTCTATAGTTGGTTTTGTGTAGTAGCTGGAGAATAGGCAAGAGTGACAACCCCCAGTCACTGTAAGGAACTGAGAACTCCTAATATTCCAGTTGCTTTTCCTCTAATTGACTCTATAGTAGGAAAATCAGAAGCCTAAATGTATCAAAGTTATGCTAAGTGTCATTTATTCATTTTTCAGTGTAGATCCTGGTTTCAGTCAGCCACCCTAAGCCAGCGAAGCGAACAACTCCTCACTGGTCATGTGTGATCCCCTTGCCTTGCACCAGCACCTCTAATGGTCCAGCCACACACAGTCAGTCAGTTCTGAGATCAAACCCTCCAAAAAAACCAAAGCCACAAGTATTTTTTAGCCCTTCTGAGGTATGATCTGATTCACGCTGCAGTTGTGTAATCTCTAACATGAAAATAAAGGAGAGAATGACAATCTGTGACCGCTTGTGCAGGGAAGAACCGGACCATGACTTTTAGCAGTAGCTGGGATTTGGACTAGCTTGTTAATAACCATGAAACTGCACTTTTTTTTTAGCTCCTTAACACAAACAAACACACACTTGTAGTAAAATACCAAATACTTTACAGAGAAGCAAACAGACAGTTGCGATCGGGGATTTATTTGCTCATTACAGAGGTGTACCTGTGTGCAACACATGAACACGGTAAGGATGGTACACAGCAGAGCAAAACAAATGCTTCAGGAATGAGATGAAACCACATTTCAGATGAGCAGGGAGCAAAATCCAGTGGCTTTAAAAGGAGACAGCTAAAGGAAGTCAGATGACCTACCAGCTGGGCCTTATGACCAGTCAGTAAACAACCAGGCAGAATACAAACTTCAACTCATGAGCTGCTACAGCAGAGACAATGCAGAATGGAACTGTTTATCTATGTTTGAAAATAAGGATTCATTCTAAACCCTTCCTTTTAACCTTTGGGGTTAAAGAAATTTTAAAGCATGCTCTGCTCCCAATTTCTGGCAGACACCACCACACTCCTCTCCCCAGTCTCATCTCTTCCAGCAATTTCATTCCCTTTCCTTACTAAATTTGGGCATCCAGCCAAAAGCACAAACACGATTGTTTTTTTCGGACAGCTCTAAAACACAAAGCCAAACAAACTGAAATAAGTGAAAGCTGGAGAAGCAATGTTGCAAGAGAATCTAACACTAAGGATACGAACCAGAGTCTCCTGCTCACCATGTCCTGTTAAATTGGGGAAGTGAAGTTTCTCCCTGACCAGCTGCATTGCAGATCCTTCTGGTTTTTTTTGGTTTTTTTTTTTTTTTTTCAAAACATACATACAGTATTTACCTCCAGGGAAAGCAGCCTTTGAACTACACCTACAAAGCCAGTAAGGCAGCATACATCCCTTCATTGGTAAACCTGGTTAAAGGAGGTTATTTTGGTTTGACCTAAACTTACTTCTTGTTGACTTAAAAAAACCCACACATCCCCCAAAAAAAGAGTAAAATCATATAAAAGTATGAAACCTCTACTTCTAGTTTTTTTATACCAGTTTAATCAAGACAGTTTAAGATTGTATCTGAAAGCTTTGGAGATAAATCCCCTGGGATCCAACTATACTGGTGTAAAGTTATCCCTTCTACTGGATATTCAACAGCCCTTTGCCATAAGCTACTGATTTTGCAATGCTGTGTGATCATTTCCCAACTCACATGAGGCAAAAAACCAGTCAAGTTAGCTCACATGATTTTAAAAGTTGTTTAAACTACTCTTGCAAGTTGTGGCTGAAGCTAACTTAAGGAGGATTTACATGAGGCATATTTCCAGTGGATATAAGGGCAGTGACTTCCTCTGGCAGCTCAGTCTCCTTAATGTAGCTGCTATCTGCACATTGACAAACAAGTTGCAGCCTTGGTTTTACAAAAAGGTTCAGAAAAAGACAGGGAGGAAGAAAGAAAACAACCTCTGAAAGGAAATCTTTAATCGGAATTTTCTAAGCAGACATGACTTCTAATTGAATCAGAGCAAAGTCCTCACTACTTGAGGATTCTCTTTTCTCCTAGTATTAAGCAATTATTTCAACTAAAATAAGAGACAAAGCTTATCTTGTAAAAGTTTTCCTGCAACATCATTACTTAGAATCATTACATGGTTCAGTTTTGCTGCTCTGGTTCAGGCTCTCAATCCTAGCATGCTCAATATGAAATTTACTTCTCCTTATCTGTTTTTATTTCTAAAATCTCTGCTTTTCTCAGTTCTCATGCTCAGGATCATGGAGAATGAATGCTGATACAAACAGACATACCCCCACCAAAAGCATCAGTACTTCACACTGTTTTTGCTGCCCATAGGCCTGAGTCATTCTTGTCCCATATTTTTCAGGAAATATCTATCTCTCTTCCACAGACTCTTCCTCAATCAGGAAACATTTTCTCATTCTCTTTTACGTCTCCTCGTTTCCCCAAGAATACTTCAAGACAAATGATAACTTAAGACTTGAGTGTAACTTCTTACCTTCACAGGGGCACAACTAACCTAGTCCATAATTTACAGCAACTTGTTCTTAGTGATCTGGATCAGCACAGAGGAGAGTTGAACTGCTGCCAGACTAGAAAGCCCCCAATAAGTCAGCAGAGTGACTTATGAATAAAGTTATGCTGTCCAACCTGGTGATCCCACAACCAGTTTGTGCACTCCATGTACACCTACTACACTGTTAAACCACCCTCAACAATCTGTTCATATGAAGAGTTCTGCCTGAAGAGTTCTTCCTGAGGAGGAATACTGTTATGTTACCGTCATTTTGACTTAATGTTCTGCTCTGGCTTTCATCTGCACCAGTGAAACATCTGATATATTGCTGATACATTCAGCAATTCCAATGGCTCTGTGACTAAACCATTACTTAGGGAAGGAGACCTGGCACAGAATAAAGGCATCAATACCTCAAGTCAGGAGGGCTGGAAATGTAAAATGGAACCAACAAAGGCTTCATGTTTTCATCATTCATCTACTTATTTTACTAAAAGCTAGCAATGACTTAATTCATCTTAATATTGTACATAAAATTCCCCAAGTCTTTTCACATATAAATATGTCAGTTTATGCAACAGCTGCAATTTACCTGATACCACACTAGTCTTGTATATTCCCCCTTATTTATTTCACTCTTCAAAACATATTACCCCATTCCCCTTTTCTTCCACAGACTATTTAAGTAGAATGATATATTAAATGGACAGACAGAAAACATTTTAGCTGTGAGTAGATTTCAGAATGTCTTAAGTGTAGCGTTAGGAACAAACCATCTCAAAGCAGAACCGAAAATTTAAAGCTCCTAAAAAGCAAAGTGTGTAATTTCTCATAAAAAGCCAATTACTTTCAGAGGAAGGCAAGTACTGCTATAAAATTCCATGCCTGTTATTACTGTGCTTCTCTGAAGCTCTTTAATAGAGTGCCTCCATATTTACAGCACTTAAATACAACTTCATCAGACTACACAGTAAGGTCACCAAGTATGTCTCATACCATTGCAGACAGTAATCTGTCTTCAGCAGAATGGTACTTTATTGAAAAGTCAATAAAGTCCAAGTCAAATGTCCTATGTTCTTTTAATGACTCCTTGAGGCCATCTCTCATGTTGACATCATCCCTAACAAAAAAACTCTGTTACACTTTACACAAGCAGTGCTGCAATTTTCAATAGGACGATTATTGTCAGAATTCTAGAAAAAGAGCTGGAATCTTACTAAGTCATCTGAGCAGGACAAGCCATTTTAGTATCATGAAATAAAACAACAGTACAGGATATGTATGGAAAATATCCCTTATCAAACACAGACAATAGCCAAATGGGAAGATAAATGACAGCAATTGCGAAAACACATGTTCATAGGATGAAATAAATTTTGAATCTGGAAAGCATAAATGTCACCTTCAGTCAAGAACACACCATGCAGACATTAGCAGGGATCAAGGACTACAGAACTGGTGGTCACAATTTCATACATCTTCACTTTTTTAAAAGAGAAGCTTGCTAAAATCTAGTAGCAAAGTTATCAAAATGATTGTTACATTCTCAAATTAATATTAGAGACTAATTGTGTACAACTTTTTAAAAAAAAAACAAAACTCAAAGCATTATGAACCCTGGCAGCAAACACACATAACAAAATGCAAACTAATCTCACTACAACTGAGAACAGATTTTCTTTTCAAACCAAACCAAACCTGTGTCCCAGTTCAGGAAAATGCTTAGTTTAACAGTAAACATTGCTCTTAAGAGGCCATGATGGAAACTAATCTCAGCAAGCAGTAGCCAATTTGAAAGTCTTTGGCTGGTTGGCTCTATGCCTCCTGCTCCTGGAAAACATTCATTTTGTGCATGTGACTACTCTCTCTATACCACATGGAAGAGGAGAAAGGAGAATGAAAGTTTTTTTTGCCTTGCTAGAATAATTGACAAACACTGAGGTACAGAAGAAGAGATGTGTGCTGACCGCCCACAGCGCACAACGACGAGAACCTTCCAGAGATTTCTGTTATTCCATCTCTTAATGACTGTTTCAACTGCTAGTAGTTTTAGAGCTCTACATATACATAAAACTGTATTAAAATAAAAAATTTTAAAAATTGCAGGTGTGCAAAAAATCCAAATGGAAAAAAAACCTCAAAGTCAAGAAACTGCTTTGCACATGTGAATACAGGGACACAAACAAGGCACTCCAAACGTACAAAAGTGCACCATGCTCCCCAGCAACATGACACCCTGCCTTCTGCCCACTGCTTATGAAATATTTGAGTGGGATCCAGCAGAGTAGGGTTTCATTTTACAGAACTGCTTCATGAAGTCAGCAGAGAGGGGAAGTGTGCAGTGAACGAACTCATCACCCCCCCCCACCCCCACCCCCAAACCCTCCAGATGAAGTTTCTTCACATACAAAAGGAATTACTCAACTAAACAAGTCAACTTAAAAGAAGTAATGTCTAAATCAAAGTCATGGTTTCATTTTAACACAAAAGACGTTTAAAAAGCTTTGAAAATGCTAGAATTGTTGCCAGACTAAGTCCATGTGCAAAACTTTGGACCTGTTATTTTTTTCCTATTAAAAATTATGAGCATTGTTAAAAAATAAATATTTAGTGTTTGTTCAAACCATTTATCTTTCCCAAAGCCTTACTAGGCTAACTGGCTTGGGTACAAAAGAGGGACAACAGTCTGCAATTTCAGTGAAAGAGCAGGTTCCAACCTAAGCCATTCTGTGACTATGATAAAAACAGTCCCACTGCAACAATCAGTCCCTGGATCTTAATCAAGGTCCCTGGATTTTAATCAAGAGACTTAAGAGAAATAATTTTACTTGAAGAACTTTCAGAAGTTTGCACAGAGGAGTGAGGAGGTAGAAGAGAAGGGCTTTGGTGCAGCAAGAATTGCTTATGAGTCCTGGAATTACAAATTTGATTTTCACTGAATAGCAAATAAGAAGTCAATGAATCACATACAGCAAAATGGAAGTGTGATACACTGAAAATTATTTGCCCTGATTTTAAACATACTATTAAAATGACACATTACAGATGAATTTAGTTTCAGTATAAACATGTGATTGGCAAAAAAGGAGGAAGGATAGGAAAATGTAAGTTAAGCAGGATATTTAAAGTTTATACCAAAAGAGAAGTAATGATAAATCACTAACAATAGTGATGGTATTCAATATTTCTCCTGCCCTGAAATTAATACTGATCTTGCCACTATAAGTAAAAAAACTATGAAGAAAAATCTCTTCCAAGAAGCACAGAAATGCATCTATATTTCTAGCATAAGTTAAAAAAAAATAAAATTCAGGCTACTATAAACCAAGAAAGAGAAGCTTGAGAAGCCTCACCATAAAATATATTTGAAAATAAAACCATTTTACTTTATATTTCACCTTGTAATATTTAACATTCTTTCCAAAGAATAATTTCCCCATCTCTATTAAACTACAATTACAGCCAAACAAGGAACAAGATAGTAAAACTGTGACATAAAAGAAACACAGAGGAAGACACAAAGAGTGGTAGCAATTGCAAGAGACAGGATGCCATAAAGTAATTAAAAATTTGGTAAATGAAAATTTGCCACTGGAGTTTGACATTCTCTGAAAAAGTCACCACCAGCAATACAGCATCACCAACACTCTTCTTTCGCAAGAGCTACACGAAAAGGCTATCACATGAAAAGTAAGATGAAGAAAAAACACTTGAATAGCTGGAGTGAAAGAAATTTTATTGCAGTGAAGTTATACTGATGCTACAGATGGGAAAAATCCAAGTTACATTTAATATGTACACACATTTGTATTGAATGCGTGTTCATTATCTTTCTTGTTCATTATGGAAGATGCTACCTGCCAGACTCAGACTGACTCTGGTTTATGAATCAAGCTCTCCAGTATACCACAAACTAGTTCTGCTTATCAAAAAGGATGTCATCAGGTTTCTAATTACTAACAAGCCCAGTTCCTCCTAAGCAATGTCATCTTCACGCAACGTGTAATTTTATGAGATAAAATAACGTAGTGACAGAATTTCAAATTGACTGGCATGGAAATAAAATACAAAGGTGTATGAGAAAAAAAACAACCCTTTCTCAACAAATTCTGTCTACAAAAAAACCACACCCTTCAACAAGTTGATGTCCACATGCAAGAAAAATCTTGCAATTACATTAAACTCGAGTCTTTGAAGTAAGATGGATTGTTTATGATTTCTTTTTTCTTCCTCTCTCTGTGAGAGTACAAACTGCCTTTTCTAGCTTTAAAATTACAGGAGTTTACTTGAGAAGTAAAAGAATAGACCAAGCAAGTTCTTCTGCAAATGCCTATATATTAGTGTACAAACAAGAAGGAAGCAGGATGTACCACACAAATTAGAGAACATAAGATGTGAGGTGACAGGAAACTCAGTAGTAAAAAGATTTAGCGTCAAACCCAGAGAATCAAATGGAAGTAGAACAGGCAAATCTAAAATGCATGAACACTTTTTTTGTCTAATATGATCAAAACCAAGACACCAATGTTCAGCAGACTGAAACATCCCCAACTGCAAAACCCAGAAGTATAAACTGCTCTCCAGGAGTGAAGTGGCAGCCATGTCGGAACGCAGACAAATCCTCTCTGCCTCTGGCACTGCATCAAACCAGCGCCATGGAGGAGAAATTCTCATGATTCTAACTCAGGTCTTTTTGTTTGTTTGGTTTTGTAATCACCAACAATTATCAACTATCAGATACATTTCTCAATACTATAGTGCAAAAGCCCCAGAGATGTATTGTAGGCATTCTTGAGAAGTGGAAACCCCTTCATAGAATCAACCAAGTTGGAAGAGACTTCCAAACTCATCCAGTTCAACCTATCACTCAGCCCTATCCAGTTAACCAGACCATGGCACTAAGTGCCCCATCCAGGTTTTTCTTGAACACCTCCAGAGACAGCGACTCCACCACCTCCCTGGGCAGCCCATTCCAATGCCAATCACTCACTCTGTCAAGAACTTCCTCCTAATACCCAGCCTAGATCTCTCCGGTACAACTTGAGATTGTGTCCCCTTGTTCTGTCCCAGTCTGCCTGGGAGAAGAAACCAAGCCCCAACTGGCTACAACCTCCCTTCAGGTAGTTGTAGAGAGCAGTCAGGTCACCCCTAAGCCTCCTCCTCTCCAAACAGGTTTTCTTCCCCAAAACAGGGAAGACACCACCTCATTCCAGAACCTGCTCATACAGCCTGCAATAGTGCTTCTACAAAACCCTTTGTATTTCCACTTACTACATATTCAACATGGTTAAGAGCTGAAGATAACCGCATCACATATAAAGGATATAGTCAGTTTAAAAAACAAAATAATCTTTAAAATCCTATTTCTATCTGTAAATCTAGTTACATAAATAACATGTTATTAAAAATGTAAAAAAAAATTTGTTTTCCATTTAAATACTGTGAATTTAGCAGCACTGTGCCAACAAGTGCATTACTGATGGAAACAGCTATTTTGACTTTTTTTTAAAACATATATCCAAAGAGAAAAAACAATTGGTTCAAGAAAAATTAATAGTAATTGAATAATCTTTTAGTTTATTTAAACATGAAAAGTTATTTAAATAGTTGTCATAGGTTGAGTCAAGTTGAGTATCTGCTTCTGTTATTACACAAAACCATCCTGCCTCATGTTGGCTTCAAAATGAATGTGTTAGCTGGAGCAAAGTGTTATGGGGCTTGAAGTTCAGACCCCATCCGGAGTACTGTGTGCAGTTCTGGAGCACCCAGAACAGGAAGGACATGGAACTGTTAGAGCGGGTCCAAAGGAGGGCCATGAAGATGCTCAGAGGGCTGCAGCAGCTCTCCTATGAGGACAGGTTACAAGAGTTGGGGCTCTTCAGTCTGGAGAAGAGAAGGCTTCGAGGAGACCTTAGAGTAGCCTTCCAGTATCTGAAGGGGGCCTACAGGAAGGCTGGGGAGGGACTATTGAAAAGGTCTTGTAATGACAGGACAAGGGGCAATGGGTTTAAACTGGCAGGGGGGAGATTTAGACTGAATGTTTAGGAGGAAGTTCTTTTCAGTGAGGGTGGAGAGACACTGGCACAGGTTGCCCAGGGAGGTTGTGGCTGCTCCCTCCCTGGAGGTGTTCACGGCCAGGTTGGACAAGGCCTTGAATGACCTGTACTAGTGAGAGGTGTCCCTGCCTATGTCAGGGGGTTGGAATTAGATGATCTTTGAGGTCACTTCCAACCTTATCATTGTATGATCTATGATTGTAACATCAGAGGCTTCCTGCTCCAGTTACTGCTTTTGGGGTTTGGGTGTTGGCATCTTTTCCATGGGGACAGCAGCAGGATAGGTAGGAGTTGGTTAGTTCACTGTTTTTGTGCTTTATGGTGCTGTTTTTCTGGATTTTGCTGTGGTTTTTTCTGCAAATAGGTTAAACTAAATGTAATTGGGCATTATGTCACTTCTTTTTATGTTGAACTTGTATTATCTCAACATGGAGTGGTTTTTTGGTGTGTGTGTGTGTACGTGTGCTACTTTCCCTCACTTCAGTGTTGAAGAGAAACAGGATGGTTAACCCGTTACAGCTGGTTAGTTTCAAAATAAAGCGTTATTGAAATGAAGCTTCCAGACTTACTTCTTAACCACTTTTTGAAGCAGCACTACAGGGACTGTGAACAGAAGTTTTATTGCAGAAACATTGACACAAAGAACATTAAAAGACAGAGTTCCCATTTTAGCATGTATTTGTGAAAGCGGAGATGGCAGATGTTGAAAAGATTACATCTATGTCACTCAGTTACATAATTCAGACCAAACTCATCTGCATTAGAAAAATGTGGAGGGGAAAAACTACCACTTTCCTTGTGCCTTCTCTCTTTTAAGCACTATGTAGTCCTTAACTACCAGCAGTGAACACAACTCTCCTACCCATTCCCTAACACTGACTTAACCCATTCCCTAACACTGACTTAACCCATTCCCTAACACTGACTTAACCCATTCCCTAACACTGACTTAACCCATTCCCTAACACTGACTTAACCCATTCCCTAACACTGACTTAACCCATTCCCTAACACTGACTTAACCCATTCCCTAACACAAATAGAATGTTATGGTGTAACCAAAAAAAAAAAAAAGTAAACTCAAGAAAAACATGTGAAGCATGTTAATTTCATAAAGCAGAGATATTTCTGGCAAGGAAATCCCAGTTCAAAGATTTATTTTATTAGTACTTGACTACACTTTGGTCTAGAAGAAATTCTATGAACTGGAAGAGATTTCTGCATTCCAGTGTTTTGAAAAAAGCAAGGAGAGCAATCAAGCTTTGCAACCTGGTATTGTCACTATGTGAAAGAACAGATTTTCAGAAAACATGGTATGCAGAACTGTTTATAGACACAAAAGTATTCTCTAAACCAAGATGTACATTTCAGATCTAGATTACAAGCAGTTTGCATCACATTCTTTTTTTGTTTATCGTATTTATTTCAATGTGACCATAACCACCTGAATGCTTGAACTTGTGATGAATGTAACAATAAAGTATTGGAAATTAAATCCATAAAAGACACAGCAGATCAAAGTTGTCAAAAGAGCTACAGTGCAGGTGTTTTTATCATCCCTCACATATCACAAAGTACAGCCCTGGAATTAAAAAAAAGTAAAAAAAAAAAAAAATCTTCAAATTATAACAAGCAAAGTCAGAGAGAAACTATGGCTTTATCTTCACTCTGAAGTCTGGGAGGCAATGGTGGTGGTGTGGGCTTTGGTAGGAGTCTGTTGTGGGGTTGTTTGTTTTGTTTATGTTTTAATAAGCACATCACTACTTTCAAAAGCATACCTCTGGTAGCATAAATAAACCTTCAAGTAAACAGCCCTGGATCGCAAGAAGAATGTTTTAGAACAGAAAATAAGCCTCTGCATGGAGAGAAAAGAAATCTCTCTAAACACCATTTGTTAACATTCACCATATCAATTAGCCAAGAGAAAAAAAGGATGTAGTACTTCAGGAAGAATGTTGCTGTGCATTTGAGCACTAACAAAATAAACAATACAAAATCTTCTACCACTTACTTCAAATTACAAGTTAACGATCAGGGAAGATTAAAAAACATCAGGATAAAAACCTTAAAACAAAACATTTTTTAAAAAGTTCATCACAACAATAAATTAGTTCAATATTGTCTTGTGATAGCTGACACAAAAGTATCTTTAAACTGAAAATTAAAAAATTTTAAAAACCTATTTTTAGGAGAAAGTGTCTTCAAGGAGAAATGAAACTACAAGACAGACTGAACAGCATCATTTAGGGGGTGGGTGGTAGTCCCCATGAAAATTACCTTCACCATGCTCAGAATGAAAAGTTCACATTTAATCACCAGTGAATGGTACCAATGGGGAAGCTTCCAGGTTTTCCTTCTTATACTGTAACTTCTAATGGTAATTATAACAAAGTTCTGACACACAGGCATCCCTGAATGATATGATTTGCACAGCAGAATTGAGCCATGCTGTGTGTGATACCTGAATACTTTGACACATTTACAGCTCAAACCATCAGTCTGCTGTTTTAGCAGAGATGGGTGCCAAAGACATTTTTTTTCACCCTGCTAAGCACAAATCTACCCATCTCTTGACAAGTCAGCAAAATGAAGGGAAGTGGCAGATATTTTATGGCTCATAACCACATTCAGCTGTGTCCCTTTTAAAAACATTCATTCCATAGCTAAGCTTGGAGACAATGTAATGGGCAAATACCTATTATTGTGCTCAACGACACTCTCAGCCCTAGAAAACAGTGTGCATGTGCTGGTTTGAGGTTAATTAGAATATTTTAATAGAGAAAATTATGTTATAGGTTTTGAAAAGGAAACAATGGTGATGTCTACTTCACTCATAGGCTTGTTGAGATGTTTAAGAATAACTACTCAAAACATAGATAAGTCAGTCTCTGGGGCACAGCATTGCCATCTAGCAAGCAGCTTCTGCCTTTTTCTCCTCTCTGCTGAGTAATCTCACTAACCACTTTTCTTCTAACCTCCCTGGCCCATCCTCCAAACTCACCTTGTGCATAAGGCAAACCTTGGGGTAAGGTATAGGGGTGGGGAAAAGGTGGAAGGGTGGTTGGGAGCCCCTCCTGGGGTCTCTGATTTCTGGGAGGGGAGTTGTGTTTCTGCATTACCTTTAACTTGTATATTTCTGTAACTTTTCCTGTCTATAGTGTATATCTCTGCTTGCATATTGTGCTGAGTTGTAAATAAAGCTTCATCTCTTAACTTCCAGCCGGCTGAGTTCTAGTATGGGTCATTTTACAAAGGTGGTGGTGGGGGGAACTCCCAAACCATCACAGTGCATGACACCAACTCAAAAAACAGCAGAAGTCTTACTCTACAACTGATCCTAGAGATAATATATAAGGCCATAAATAGTAGTATTAATGAATTTTAAGGAGGTTTAAATTACTGTCTCATTATCACCCTAAAATTAAATGTTCTCCTTGGATTTGAAAGGATGTTTCCACCAAACGTTGGTATCCATTATTCCTGATTAAATTGAATCTAGAAATTCACCCTGAATTTAGAATTCTTTGTTAGGAAAGAAATTTAATAAAGGCACTGGTCTTCAGTACAGAGAAAACTCAGTTAATGACTAATAAAATCAAGCACATGGACAGTACAGTCTCTAATCAGAGATGCCCATGTAACTTTAATTGTTCATTTCCTGTACATATCTACTGTCCACAGATCTTTAATTAAACAGCCACACACTACTTTTCATTCCTCTCCAAGATTTTTCTGTTCAGATAGATTTCTTCAGACAAGATGAAATTACTGTAAGAATCAGAACTGACCACAGTAACAGGTTTATGCAAGAGATCATTGCTGAAAAAAAAAAACAACCAACAACAACAACAAAAAAAAACAAACAGGGAAAAAGCAGAAAAATACACAAAGAAAAAGAGATGGGCAATCTGAAAGCTGGTGAACTATGCTTTGGAAAAAGTCATTGCAGCCTGTCAGTGCTACATGCTTCCTTTGTAATATTAAGCAAAATCTTCTAAAATAATTTTCCCAAAGGAAGTAATTAGTCATATATTAAATCTTTTCTAGATGTTGACCTTGATTTTGAGTATTCCTGAGGAGTCACCAAGGCAACTGAAGTTATTAAGAAATGAACTTAAGAAGATAGATTTTATGTGTAATATCTTGGCTGCCTAGAATTCCAGCCTCTAATTGTTCTGATACCCCAAAATAACAAATGCTTTCAAACTCTGTATGACTCCAAGTTTCATATACATAAAATGCAGTAGCATTATCTTGTTTCACTTCAGAGATTACATAATAGTGTTTGAAACCCTCCCAATAGTAAGGAGCAATACTCAAAAGCCCAAGCCAACAATAACCCATTTCTGTATTCAGAGCTAAGTTGCAACACAATAAGCAGAATAAAGAGACTAAAATTCACATGGGTCAATGAACAACATGTGTGGGGGGAAGGGAATATTGAATAGATGCTCACTAATCCCACTGCCCTCTGCACAGAGTAGACTATGGTTAAATCCCAGCAGTCAACACTTAGGCTACACAGCAAGTTGGATTTTTCAGGTGTATCCTTATTTCAGAGTGCTTGAAACACATTTAGAGAAGACTATGATTGTAGTAATTTTAGCTTTCAGATCAGCAACATTAACAACCAGAAAACTACAAAGATTTTGTTAACCCCAAATAGTTCTGGGCTCTGTCAGTGAATGCAGCGGTTAGAATCCTAAGTAAGGCTAAAGTGAAAGACTACTGGGGCAGTTTCGGGGACTTCCAAGTGAAAAACGAAGCCCTCTTCCTGCACATATAGAAAAGTATTAACTTAAACCAAGTAAGTCTATAAAGAAAATACCACAAGTTATTACCTTTGTGTCTACTCTAGGATACAGAGAACAAAAGCAGTATTGCAGCCAACTGCCAAGACACTTTTAACATGAATGGGTTTTCACCCCTCCAAGTTGCAGAGGGGGACAAGGGCAGCTAAAGAAGAAAGCATACCACATAGCCCATCACTTCAACTAAAGAGACAACTGCAATCCATTGGACTAGCATTGCTATCATCCAATGTTTGATTAACATCCTGGGATCCAAGCCTAATTACTTATTAAAGAGAAGAATCCTTGACTTGAGTTACACCCTTTTTGTTAGCTACTATGTAACTTTATTTTTAACACATGCTATATAATTTGCAGTGTTTGTTGTAACCAATTCTTTACTGCTGCTTCTTCTACTGAAGAAATTAATTACATCTGCTACATTCTGAAGCTAAACCGAACCCATCAGCTTCAAATCACTTGCATAAAATTGCGTATTTTGCCAAACAAAAGCACAAGATCCAAATGTGTTGGCAGTAAAGCTTCACCAAATGCAATTCAGCTCTATAACACACTTGAAAAAAAAAAAACAACTCCTGGGATCACCGACTCAAAACCTACAATATGGTTTTACAGAAAATAATTAGCAAATTCACAAACAGGTCAGCAGTAAATGCAGGATTTCACAAATGAAGCAAGTCAGTTTAAGCTTGGATATCTGTCAAAACCTACCCTCTCATTCTCATCACCCCATACAGTCTTCTACCCTTTCTGTTTGCTGGCACTCACACACACATGGAAATGTAGCGAGCTGTCCAAGGATTTGATCCAGTTAGTTGCTCACTGTTTTCAGACAGATAAGTATGAAACAGCTTGCTGGAAGGCAATATGACTGCTGGTGTTGACTGTGCAGCAGGAGATGAAGACAGTACTTCCCCTTTTGGCATCAGAGTAGAACTCAGATCACATTAGGCTGTGTATTTACAACTGACTTCAGGGAACGCTTCACCAGTAACAAATTGGCTACCTCCAAGCACAGGTATAGCCATGGAAGAAAAGGGTTGGAAACACCACGAGAGGAACAAAGACATTTCCTTTTTTCCTGTGGCCTAATTTGTCCTTTATGTGACTGCGTGGCTCAATATATTCAGCTATCAAAGCCTCTCCCCATCACTTTTTATGTAGTTACAGTTAGGTCCAAAAATACAAC
This sequence comes from Eubucco bourcierii, assembly GCA_013396675.1. Taxonomy (NCBI): domain Eukaryota; kingdom Metazoa; phylum Chordata; class Aves; order Piciformes; family Ramphastidae; genus Eubucco; species Eubucco bourcierii. The sequence goes on from VWZE01007798.1 coordinate 239,857, forward strand.
TCAGATTGTTCATGTAGTCAGGACAGTATTAAAAAACCCAGTCTAGCTATGATGATGGAAGCAGGGAAGTGGAAGACTACTAGGGAAGTAACTAGAAACATACGCAATCCTCAGCACCACTTAGAGGAGTTTACTGGCAGTAGAACTTTGTGGGACTTTTGTGTGTGTGTGTGTGTGTGTGTGTGTTTTAAAAGATTAACTTGCTAAAAGGCATTTTAAATGACATATACTACTTTTACCACAGCATGGATTAGAACTACAAGCTCAGACACCATCTTCTTAGCTGCTATAAAACATTAGGCAAAAATACTGTGTGCCAAGAACCATTTAGCATTACTGCAGACTTCAAATCTCCAACAAAACCCAACACAACAAAAACTGTAAACTGTCATAGTTTATATTTCTCCACATTTTGAGAGTAACAGAAAATGCAAGAGAATGGACCTCTGTTCACCCACTTGCCAAAGCACCACTCAGATAACTCCATTAGCCTCAATTAAGAATTTCCAGTATTTATGCACAGAACAGATGAGATCAAGGCTAGTAACCAAAACATCACAAGAAAACAAGGAGGAGCAACAGTCAAATTAAACAGGGACTGACATGAGTAGGAGGTCAGACCAAAAAAATGCCACTGAACGGAACAAGCCATATTACTGTCTAGAGTTTGGGGAAAGATTGCCATTCTCCCTTCTCCCCACCCCTACAGCTACCAAAAACTCTGTTTGGGTTTTGATAAGTGTACTGGCAAGTGTAAAATGAGAGCACAAGACTGAACTACCTAAACAAAAAGCTGGGGTTTAACACTGAAGCTTTAGGGTAATCTAAGTAGCAACACCACAAATTCTTCTGACAAATAGCCTGTGACTTGAACAAAGAACAATCCTATCTCCTTTCAAATTATCTTAAGGATCATAATAAAATCACATTTAAGATAGAGTAACACAGAGTGGTTTGTCAAACAATTATTTAATTTTAGATTGGCTTGGATTCTGTTGTGGTTCTCATCACAAATGTTTGGGATATGCGGCTGGATGAGCCATAGTGTACTTCTCTAGCTCTTCTACATTTCATCTGGTAATATCAACTAAACGTATGGCAGTGAAAGTTCTTACTGCACAACACTCATTGTCACTGTAATCCTTCTAAATGAATGCAAGGTCTTAGCATACAGAAATTTTATTGACAGATTTTACTGTTTCTGTGGAGAACAGCTATAAACAAAACTACAGAAGTGGCAAAGTCACTCAGAAGATTACAGACAAATATTTTTCCCTTCATTTTCAGAGTCCTGCTATACGTTGTCATTGTTAATATATTCTAGAAACAAGACATAGTACGGAGCATGTAATTATCTCACCAGTTGATTTCCATACAACAACCATTTCTTTTATTGCACTAACCCACACAGTCCCATTTTGCCTTTAAAAAGGGAGCCAGTGAGTGGTTCAGGCAGTTACAGTTGTCACAGAGAGTTTGACAAATAACTTTTCTGCTCAATGTATGCTTAAGGCCACTGGGAAGGCTGTCAAATAATGACATCAGAGTCTACATTAAAAATGGCAAAATGCAAGCATGCTTCCTTACATATTTAATTCATTTCATAGCCTTTCCTTTTCCTATTCCCTGGTGGAAAACAAGATAGGAATGAACAAATGGGTTGTAATTCACCAAGAAAAAAATGGGGCTAGATAATGCAGGTTAAATGAAAGAGTGTGAAAACAAAAAAAAAAAAAAGGAGAAGCACATCCTTTCTTTGCTAATGCAGAAGCTTGTTCATCCATTATCAATGAACTTAGTAAGCTTGAGTCACTTCCTAAAATTCCATTAAGTTCTATAGGATGAGCAAAAAGAACAGTTGCTTCTCCCTCTTTCAGTATCTAAGTTGTTATTACACTGCATTTCTTGTACGTGAGCCATCCCACACCAACATCACACAGACTACTGCATCATGCACTGTGGGGAGCTGCTTTTCTGCTAACCCATTCCAAACTCTAAGGCATAGGCCATTTCCATCTTCAACCTGACTTTATACTATGCTACCTTAATTCCATTGAAAGTACAAAATAACCAGAAACCTGTTTTTACTTCAATGCCTGATGAAGTTACCTGCTCAGTTCTGAGAATAACTTTGAACAATGACACCGGTTTAAAAAGCCAGAAGGCAGCAGTGCTCAGAAGCCACTGAGGTTCTGACATTACTAGAAAACTCCTTTTACAGTTAAAAGTTTAATTACTGAGGAATATGATCAACGAGGAACTTAATCTTTTCCAATAATGCCTAACAAATATATTAGCATCCAGAATACAAATGCAGCAAATCTGACATGATGACACTGGTTTTAGGCAGTCCTGCAAGAAGCAGAGAGTTGCCTCATTGATCCTTATGGGTCCTATCCAAATTGAGGTATTATATGACCTGGTGATCAAGTATTTTTCCAAAGGTACACTTGACAGAAACCTGGCTCTGATGGTTCTTTAGTGAGTCATTAAAAATGGTACCTAGAAGCTACTACCACTGGAGCACCAGGGTTTTTATTGCTGTCAACTGTGAACACGTAAGACAACCAAAGAAACATGATCTTCCCATCGACGTACTGCTTGAAAATGTACTTATGGTTGACCTCTACTTAAAAGGATTCTCTGCTTACCCACCATCAACCTCAAAATGTGCACAGAGCATCCAACCAAACTTGATTAACCATCTAATCTCTAAGTTCCTGATCCTACTGACCCGCTTTGTTGGCTCATATCTGTGTTAACCACAGCTTCCAGGCAAGGCCAGTGATTCTGTTAAGGCTTAAGGCTATGCTAGACGCTGGGTTTCCAGCAGCTTAGTTACATTAACAAGGAAAGTGATTCATTCCCATCTTTTTAGCATTGATGCAGTTGCAGTGACACACAATTACTTTTATTACTGCAAGAATGAGAATGAGCTATACCAGTATAACATGATTCACACTGGAAAAGTGTCTATCCTGGTACATAAAAAGGAGTCACTTTTTTTCTTTTGTTTTGTGTCTTCAGTCTCATAATTTGGGAGTAAGTCCAAATATTTCTTTTATGAAACTCCACACATGTCCCACCTGATGTGCTTTGAGTCTCTGTAGCACAGCATGCACTAAGGCACTTGAAGGCTACAGTCAAGCAGTTTATTTAAGGTGTTTACTTTAAATGTTTATAACACCTAACACATGTATATATTATACCGTATTACTTGTGGCTACCCCATACAAAAGAATTGGAAGCTTCACAAGAAAAGAAACTTATGTGGGGAAAGAAGTTAATTAAATTTGTAGCTGAGCACTCAACTGAAAACTGGGGGGTGAGAAATGCTTGCGTAGGTTTTTTTTCCACTACCCAGCCTTATTCAAAACAAAAAACTTACAGAAAAGATCACTCTAAAAGAAGGCACAAGATGAAGCTATTCATGGCAGCCTTCAAAATACAGGATTTAAACAGAATGTGTGTGTGTCCCCAATAAGCTTTGCATCTTACAACTTAAGAACAGTCCCAGTTTTTTTCCAAGGTTCATTGTGATGATAAATGCACAAAAGTGTAAGGCGTGCACTGATGCTTATTAGCATTTAATGCTTCTTGAACAACGACAATGCAAATATTCATCACAATAGATGGGAACCTTGGTGGAGAAAAGAATTCCCACAAATTGTTTAAGAGTACAGTATATGAATAGTATCATAAACAAAAAAAAAAAAGCCCAAATCCCTCACAAACGTGTATGCTGCATTTGCTTACAGATTAGCCCACTACACATTCATTGTACAACTGCATTTAAACAAACACACACACAAAAAATCATATTCTAACAAGAAGTGTTTTCTATTTATAGATGCGTTCAAGACAAACCACATTTGTCTCAAGCTTTGCTTGGTGTTTCTGTGTACCAGAGACAGATTTTTGAGTAAGTATGATATTACAGGACAGAGCATGGAGTTAGACATTTTTGAAAGTTCCCATTTAGTTTGGAATGATTCAGCTGACAGTGTATCAACACACTTACTAACATACATGGGAACTTCTTAAAAAGTGGTATTTGGTGTTTATTTCTAAGCTTCTAAGCTGCAGTTGAACACAGAACATTAGAAAGTCTAAATGACTGCATAAGAAGTAATCAAAGCTACAAATAAATTACATGCTGGTACCTTTTAAGAATTACTTTTACTTGACTTACACAACTAGACAGTCAAAACAAACATGAACTAAACTTGCTCCACATAATACATTAAGAAAGCTTCCACATCCTGCACAAGCTCTCATCACTTCCCAAGTCTCATCTATTCAATACAGTAATCTGTAAACATGCTTCACAGACGTGTTTTTGTTTATGACTGAAGTGCTTACAGGGCACGCACACATTTTCAGTCTACTCCCATGAATATATTTGAGGAGCAGAGTGAAAAAACAGCCCTATTGCTTCCTATACCTCGTAAAGTAGTTCTTAAAGGTTCTTAATATTTTTATCCATAGAATATAGGAGAAAAAGAAGGCACAGAGACATAATTCTGTTTACAGTATCTTTCAGATCTTGCTGACAGAAACTACAGTAATAATATGTACAAGAGCACAGTCTGCAAGTTGGTTTTCGCATGTGCACACCTGACAGCCCTTTGTGGAAAGCTGGTTTCCTCTGTCAACAGCACAAGATGAGAGACGATGAGGGTGAACGCATACACACACACACTCACACACATTAGAACAAGAACAAGCCTGGTTAAGAACCACATCATCGGGCAACAATACTGAGAAAAGCCATATAACTCTGTTTTAAGACTACTTCCAAGAAAGGACACGTCTCTGAAGTGGAGATGACACAGAAACAAAACAAACCAACAAATCAGAAGATATGATCGGCCAGACCCAGAACGGGCAGAGGAAGGAGGAGTACCCTGCAACAGCTCCTCCATCCTGCCTCAGCCGCGGAGAGGAAGGGCGGAGAGCGAAGGGAGGAGGCGAAAGCATTAGGTAGAAACGGCCCAAGAAAAGAAACAGGCCGAGCATCGCCTCTGGTTAGGAGAAATCCCCCTCTAGACCCACATATACACTCTTCAAGAGAAATAAAAGGGACCTTCCAAACATCCGCTGAGAACATTTCTCCACTCAAGGCATCCAGCTTCAATTTACTGAACAGACAGTAAATCGATCACCTCAGCCTCCCGCTGAGCAGGGGTCTTGCTGCCCTCTTCTGTCCCCGTTTCCAACACCTCCGGAGCGGGAGGACAGGCAGCTCCCCAAGTCGTCTCTGATGGGGAGCCGCCAGCCCCCCCCAAATGGGCCACCTCCAGCCCTGAGGCGCTTGCGAGGGCAGGGCAAGGCGTTCCCCCGACTCCCCTTCCCCGCTGTCTCGCCCACCCCCTGCTCAACGTCGCGTCCCTCACCGGCTTGGGTGGTGTCGCTGAGGTCGTGGTTGGCGGCGCTGGCCCGCGGGTAGTCGCGAAGCTTCCTGCCGCTCAAACTGAGGGTACCGCTAGCCGCAGCTTCTTCTAAGGCTCGGTCCAGGGAACGGCTCCACGAACCTGGACCTGATGGACCGGGTTGCGGAGGACAAGCCGCTGCGCTCCCCGCCGGCATCACAGCAGAGCCGCCCTCCGGCGCCGCTAGCACCGCGGCCGCCATTTCCCCCCCTTGGCGGCCGTCGCTGCCGCTCCTCCAGCTTAAGCACCGCTGCGCAGGCGCGGGGGAGCGCGGGACTGGCAGGGAGCGCGTCTGCGCCACCCGTGACAGGCCGCACAGTGCGCACGCGCTCCTGCCCTCTCGCGGAGCGCTCTAAACATCCTGTGCTTGGGTCTCATTTTACCACCTGCATGGGGTAATGAGGCGTGCAAGGGTCCCCGCCTCCCATGGACATGGCCGTACTGCCTGTACGCCGTCTGAAATGGGTGTGGTTCGCCCGCCAGAATGGGATGCCGGACCGGCTGCTCAGAGCTGCTGTGTACACGTCAGACCCGCTTCAGCAACAAACCACGGAGAGCACGCACGGAACTGGGAGAGAAGCAACTCCTTCATACTTTCTTCCTTCGTTGGCCCTTAAAAGGTTGCACTCTTTGCAACGTCTGAATAAACGCCGGCCTTGCATCGATCCACTGCTGCCGCTGGTGTGTCGGAGCACTGCCTGAAGCTGGACACCCTACGGACAAGCTGGTGGCAAAGATCTAAGGCTGCAGGTGCCATACTGCCAGCACCACACAGGAAAACACAACCACAAGCATTTATCGGGGCCTTCAAGCTGATGCTGTAAGACAAGGTTTAGCTTGCAGCGACTTCTCACTAGCAAGACATGTCATAGCCACGAGAAAACTAGTGCTTAGGCTCACAGCAAAGGACCTGGTACTATTAACCACACAAACCACTAAATTAGACTGCTACAGAAATTCATGGCTAACATACTTAAATGCAAGTGAGCTTATACAGCGCTGCTCCAAGAGGTGCTTAATTTTCAGGACAATAAGCTGAGCAAAGAATACAAGCCCCCTTTAGTCTGTTTTTTGATATATTATCCAGAACATTTAATAATTTAATCATTAAGAACTTCTGAAAGGATATAGAGAAAATAATCATGCAAGCAAAATCCTGCTCAGGTGGTTATAACATGAACAAGACACCATGAAACCTGTAACTTTTTATTAAAAAAAAAAAATAAAATTAACAGCTTCAGAATAGATCAAATGTAGTAACTTCTCCAAAAAATACCAAAAGGTACAGTGTAAAGCATCTTCTCATTAAATACAAACTAGCATTTTTTGATGCATTGCATCAATGTTTTGCATCTATGTTGATGCAAAAGAAATTTTTTTTTTGTTGCATCCTGGCACATGGAAAATGTATACACTGAAACAGGATGACTGACAACACTATCTATGCAAATTCTAACAGTGGGACTGGTTTCCCCTCAAAAAAATTCCTACTAGTAATTAAGAAGAAAAGCCATTAACATCCCTAACGTCATCAGATTGCTTCTCCTAAGGTATATTTTTCAACATTAAAAATAAGGGTTTAAGTACTATAGTTTAAAATTGCTATACAAACAAAAGCCCTTCTACTGTTCAATGCTATTCAAAGTTGAAGTTTCCAGGTAAATGATAGTTAACTTGGAATTTAAGATAAAAACAGAAGGAAACCAACTCTGTAAAAGTCAAATGTAAATTCTTCAAGAATAAAGTAAATCCACTTCAAATATCATAAACATTTCTGGATGCAGCAAGCCAATCATTGTTTTACCTGACTGTACCTAAATCCCATTGCAAAAGAACAGTGTAAGTTCCAGTTCCTGGTCCGGAACCAACTCTGAACAAGTGCCTCAGTTTTAGCAATCATAAATTCAGATTAAGGATGTCCCAGTTGTCATGAACCTGCAGATTCTGATGCACAAAGTGACTATATTCTCCTGCTTAATGCTTTATGATGGCAAACCAAGGTCTTTCCTGTAGCAATTGTTCCCCAGTTTCAGTCAGTCCCAAAATGTTTAACCACTGCTGACTAGCATCACATTTTACCTCTCTTTGGTATACACAACAAGTGTCATTAGATTGCTTGCCTCTGGCTGTTTCTGAGATCTAGAGGAAACGCTCTGGGGCAAAGTATGCAAGATGAGGATCCTGTGTCTGGAAGGGTAAGGAACTCTACCATACCAGTGACTTCCTCATGAACTTCTGTATTTATTCCTATGAAACTATTTAAAAATGTGAAGTTATTGCATTAAGTTTGTGAAAAAATTTACAGGAAGAAATAGAAGACAAAAGTCTTTGAAAAATTAGGAGTGACATACTCCATTTCCAGAGGAGGACAATGGACTTAAAGATATTTTCAATATAAATCATTCTCATACCGCCTGTGTAGTTGTCCTCCAATATAATCTGGGCCACTTTTAAGGATAACAGTAGAATAGTCTCCCATCCCAGTTACGTATTTGGGGTCTCAACTAACGGCTTTGAGAAAGCAAGGATGCAAAACACTTAGTTTTCAAGAAAGGAAAAAAAAAAAAAAATCGAACTTCAGAAAGTACAAAGAAGTACAATCAATGCTCCCATGAAAAATGCCCCTACATCACTAGCAAAGTACTCGTGGATTGAGGCTCTGTGCCAACTGCAGTCCAAAGGAAAGTTTGTAGGCGGTCCCTAAAAAACCCTAAAATGGGGTTTGTAACGAAACGCACAATCTTTACCATAACAGAGGAGAAAAGAACAGATACTGAGCACTCCTAAACAAAGAACCTCCAACTTTTAAGATTCATATTTGTGTTTCTGTTGCCAGATGACCCAAAAATCAGTATTTGTCATCAGTTGGGCCACAGATTCTTTTCCAACCAGGTGATGGTGCCAGTCCACTATTCCCCCTGTCCGGGTAGCATGTCTTTTACCATTCAAAATAAAAGTAATAAAGATTGATAGCTGTGCCACCATCTTAGCAAGAATTCTGGAGAATTTCACTGATGTATGCTGTAATTCCCTGCCCACTTTTATTTCAGTTTGTCAGGCAGGTGGCATTGGTGCTCAAGTCCATTTGTCAGGTTACCCCACTGTTACAAAACGGCTTCCTTTGTTCTGGGACAGTGCTGTTCTTTGCTCCTTCAAGATCCCAAAACGTTCGTTCAATGTCATCCCTGTCTGAAAAAACAAAGTAATTTCACTACAGATGTAAAAGTTGTTAGGTTAATTTAATTAAAATAATGGAAACAAGGATAATTTTTTTTCCTTACTCTGTATCATTACTTGACTTCCTAATTGCTTCCCTTGGATTTTTTTTTTCCTTAAGAAGGAGGTTTAACTTCATTTCCCAATTTCCCACACCATTTGAAAATCAGATTGGACTATACATCAAGAGCCAGCATTTCTCAGAATTCAGTAAGAACACACAGTAGACAATGTCAAGATTGGAAATCTGCACAAAATATTGCAAGTTAAACTGAGAACAGACTGAAAAAGGGAATTTTCATTACACTCATTTCCCCATACAACTCCAACAAATGCAGTGCTTTAACTGTGTCAATACAAACTGCTTTCTACTGCATCCAGCCAATAGACTGGAGTCCAAAAGTTCAATTAATTTTACAATATAGCAGACGACTATTTTTAACATGCTGCTTACTCACAGAAGGAACACATTCAGACTGATGCACTGAGCCCATGTAGCTGGCACAGTAGCTAATGGTGTCACATTAATATCACACAATAAGGCACTACAATTTGTGCACTGCATCGCCTGTCTTCAACAAACTTGTGAAAAATTGCTCATCTTTCAAGCCTTTACATCATCACATTTGATTTTTTTCCCTGGATGCATAACAAAATCTGGGCAGGGTTCCATCTAGGTTACACCACTGAGAGTAGCTCATCCCTGAATTATGCACAGTTACTGATTGATTCAAGCACAGCAGGAAGACCAGAAGGCTTTTAGAAATATTTAATGTTTCAAATCCCATTTAAAGCATGTGAGCACAGAAGACATGAACTAGAGGAACAGGAACAGTGAGTCTAGTTATTTGCTCGAAGTTATAAAGTAAGGTAGAGAAAGAACTGGAAGTGGAAACAAGGAGTTGTTACTAGTTCTCTATTCCTGTCACTAGTGAGTATAGGAGGAAAAGCTGCTGGTCACTGACTTTCATGTGGCTTAAAATTACCTCCACATTAAGGAAAGAAAATGCATTTACCTGTTTTCCAACACTATTAATATCAAACTGCAATGGAACTCCTTTGGGAATCTTTTTCTCTTCAGGTTGGTCCCGCTTCATCAGAAATGGTGGCACAGGAGTACGAGTTAATCGTAATTTCTGGGAACTGTTAAAGAACAATGTTACAAAGGATACAGTGAATACATGTTTTATGTAATAAACCTGTAATGCTGATAGAGGTATGGAGTTTCAATCAAGTCATTTGATCAGGCTGGATGAGTAGCTACAGGGCACAAATTCAAGAAGGCAAAAGTCAGGTAGAATTACAGAAGGGTAGCATTTGTTATTGTTACCAGAGAGCAAGTGTCCTAACAGGAAAGGATCTTAGCTCTCAATCTTAATGACAAATGCATAATTTGCAGTTAATTATTTCTATACATCTAAAACCCCAAAATTGGTAGTCTTCCTTACAGATAAAATGCTACTAATTAAAAATCTTTGGGGTAGCTTCTTTTCAAATAAAACACCTCATGAAACAACAGTAACCTCAACTTCCAAAAGACCAAGACAGCAATGCTCTCTCTAAACACAACTCTGTCAGAATCTCTAGGAATCAGGAGGAGCTGTCACCACACGTCAACACTCATTCAATTTCTTTCAGATAAGTGAGGAAAATAGCTGTAATATAGTCTGATTTAGAAGAGACAGACGGGGGAAAGTCATTCAGTGCAGCCTCCAGCTTCTAACTGGGATATGCCTTGAGCAACTCAGCTGTAATATGATTCAAATGTAATTCAGAAAGACTCAGGGGACAGATTAAAAGGTTTTCACGAGGATTTGTGACCTTCAGAGCACCTGAAATGCTATCTGCAAGCAACTTGGCTAAATGCCTTGGAACAGCAATTTCAGCTATATTAAAAACATTACAGAAGTGTTTTTAAAACTCACATTGGAGCTATGATTGCTCCTGGATTATCAATGGACACGGTCAGAATCCCTCCACTTGTGGTGGAAGTTCGCCATCTAGTTTGAAAAGACACAAAGCATAAAAACATCACAATCATTTCAGTCAGGATACCTTTAAAAGTCTGTCCAAAAGACTGGCTAGTAACCAACGTACAACCTTTCAGAATACTGTATGCCACTATGAAGACCACACGCAGTTAATCTACAAGAAGCCTGGCCATTGATTCTTTTATCTTTTGCATTATCTAAACCTATTCAGGTGAGCACTAGATCACAGTATCACCAAGGTTGGAAGAGACCTCAAAGATCATCAAGTCCAACCCGATACCACAGCCCTCAAGACCAGACCATGGCACCAAGTGCCACGTCCAAATCCACCTTGAACACCTCCAGGGACGGTGACTCCACCACCTCCCTGGGCAGCCCATTCCAGCAGTCACTGACTCTCTCAGTGAAGAACTTTCTCCTCACCTCAAGCTTAAACTTCCCCTGGCGCAGTTTGAGACTCTGTCCTCTTGTTCTGGTGCTGATTGCCTGAGAGAAGAAAGCAACCTCCTCCTGGCTACAACCACCCTTGTTGGTACAGTAGACCAGAACTACAGCACTGAGTTAAATGTTCACTTTTTAAAAAACACTCAGTTGCCTTGCAATGGATGGGGCCAAAATGGTCCTGACAGCAAACCAAAGAAGTGACAGAGCACAGGTCTGTGACATATCCTGCTTACTCAGCCTGTTGTGTTACCAACAAGCTACCTTGTGACCTGCCCTGCTTAATTCCAAACTGCCTCACAGGCTTAGATTCTTATTAAACAAAATGGAAATTACACCAGGAGCTCAGGAGAACATCAGCATTTGAATTTTTCTTCCAGTCTATGCAGTATTCATGGGTGGTAGAGATAAGTCTGATCCTCTGAAGTTATTACCTTGCCCTCATTTCTGAAAGCATCTTATGCAAATTAACTCCTGGTTAAATTAAAAAAATAATTTAGGAAATAACTGAGTATAAGGGGAAGATTACAGTCATTCAGTTAACATGCCTAAGGAGGAAAAAACAACTCAATTCAACATGCATAGCCAGGAAGCCATAACTAAAACCAGAATAATCTGAGTAACTAAACTGTAATGTTCCAAATGAAATACTTACTGACGAGTTCTCTTTACTATTTGGTTATCAAGATCATCTGTTGACTGCACTTGGGCCTGCACCTGAAACATACCAATACAGAGTTTCAATTTCTGTTGTAGTTCCTGGAAATAGAGCAGTTCAAAACTAGAAGTTTAAAGCTGTTTGTACACTCTGCACAAACAGAGCTGTCTCTTCAGAGTGACTGCAAAGATAACTATCCTATTAAATTTAAGACATGGGAGAAAAGTTACTTTAAAGGACAAAAATGGTCCATTTCAGTAACTTAACCAATAAAGAGATGGAAACATTTTGGAGGATTATGTCAGCAAACATGCTCTTTGCTGAGATAGACCAAAATATTACCAAGCCAGCAAGAAAATAATGGCTAGTTCCTAATCTGATCATTGCTAACATGCACAATATCCAGCATGTCACTGAGTCCCACTGCTGTTTTAAAGGACTTTGACTTTTTTTCTTCCTCCTGTCTGTAAGTCTGCGATCCAGGTGGAAGACAGATACCTACAGCCACACTGATGGCAGATGTAGAATGTAAGCACAAATGAAAACTGAGATCACTACCATACACTGCATAGCCTCTATGCTACCAATCTTACTCAAAATAACAACAAAAAAATCTCTAATTAACTCATCTAAAAGAAATAACCCCAAAATAGCTAGGAAAAAATCTGCAAACAAAAAAAAAACAAATCGTAAGCATGCCCTGAACCCTGTTTCTACTCTGTCCTTCATGCAAAGGCAACTTCTAGTTAGTTTAGTTTTTAGTTTTCATTTAGTTTTCAAAGGAAAACTGGCTACCTTGCAGCAACCCTCAAACACTTTGACAAGCTCCCTACCCCTCACAACAGCCTAGCCATACTGAAAGAGGAAGCATGACTCAATAGGCTACAGTAACTGCAGACAAGAAGTACATTTCCCTGGAAGAACCTGTGCCCATTTCCCACTCCACCTGAAGTTTCTACTCAGATCAGGTATTGGAAATTGATTTCTTAACATCAGTGTTACAGATTAGCTTAAAATATATGGCATAGCTTTGCTGCTGTTTTCAGTAATTTATTACCTTCAGGCCCCTCCTAAAGAGGAAAGTTGCTTGACGAGAGTCTTTCTGTTGATTTAGTTTGTTTCCAATTCTGGCAAAAGTAGATGGCATGGTATTTCTGTAATATTTATTAAAATATAGTTAGCAAAGACTCCACAGATAACATCTGGGAAAGGAAAGTCAGAAAAGTGCCCAAGAAATCCATGAGGGCATCTGCAGTGCTGCCTCTGAGGCTGATCACTTCATCTGCAATGAACTTCCCATCTACTAGGAACAAAACTACTACTCATAAATGGATAAATCACTTATGTCTCATGGAGGACTAGTATTCCTAAGGCACAGGGCAGTAAGGTTATTTATTCTGATTTTCACTTTCCTCAGTATCTCCAGCATTTTAAATATTGCTGATTAGATGAAAAAGAGTAGTCATGACATATATAAAGAATCTCTGTTTTCAGTTTCCATAGCAGAGTCACATAGTAAACATTTTTATCGTAGAGATACAGTTCACAAGAAATAAGTTAATTTCAGCACAAATAAAGCATGCAATAGCTTCCACGAAACTCCAGATGGCACCAGCTGCCACAAGTCACTTGGTTTAGAAAGCTAACTCAGGGTTGTCACTTCAGAGCTACTGAAGTTGGCTATTTTCATATAGGCTGCCTTTGTTTTAAATGAGGGCAGAATATCAGGTGTTCACAGACGGAGGTATATCTTGAATGTGCTACAAGATAATAAATATCTGGCTTTGTATCAAGTCCATGTTTGTCTCATGCTTGCCTTCCAAATTAAAGGAACTCCATATATCATAGAATCATAGAATGGTAAGGTTGGAAGGGACCTCAAGGATCATCTAGTTCCAAGCACCTACCATAGGAAGGGACACCTCCCACCAGTACAGGTCACTCAAGGCCTCATCCAGCCTGGCCTCGAACACCTCCAGGGAGGGAGCAGCCACAACCTCCCTGGGCAACCTGTGCCAGTATCTCAGTACCCTCACTGTAAAGAACTTCCTCCTAACATCCAAATCTCCCCTCTGCCAGTTTAAACTCATTGCCCCTTGTCCTGTCATTACAGGACCTGTCCCTCCCCAGCCTTCCTGTAGGCCCCCTTCAGATATTGGAAGGCTACTCTAAGGTCTCCTGGAAGCCTTCTCTTCTCCAGGTTTCAGAGCCCCAACTCTTGCAGCCTGTCCTCAGAGAAAAGCTTCTGCAGCCCTCTGATCATCTTTGTGGCCCTCCTCTGGACCCGCTCCAACATTTCCATGTCCTTCCTGTGCTGGGTGCTCCAGAACTGCACACAGTACTCCAGATGGGGTCTGGTGTACTGATGAGAGGAGAGTAAAGGGGCAGAATCCCCTCCCTTGCCCTGCTGGCCACGCTTCTCTTGATGCAGCCCAGGATTCGGTTGCTGTCTGGGCTGCATGTGCACACTGCAGGCTCATGTTGAGCTTTTCATCAACCATGACTCCAAGGTCCTTTTCCTCAGGACTGCTCTCCAGCCATTCGCCACCCAGCCTGTATTTGTGTTTGGGATTGTGCCTACCCAGGTGCAGGACCTTACACTTGGCCTTGTTGAATTTCATGCGGTTGGCCTGGGCCCACCTCTCCAGCCTGTCCAGGTCCCTCTGGATGGATCCCTGCCCTCTAGCAAGTCGACTGTGCCACACAGCTTGGTGTCATCTGCAAACTTGCTGAGGGTGCACTCCACTCCTCTGTCCATGTCACTGACAAAGATGTTAAACAGCACTGATAGTCTTGACCACTTTACCATGGCCTGTACCTACTGTGTAATCCTGGCTCAGTGCTGTCAGACAAGTCTCACTATGGAAAGCTGTCAACAAGAATTCAAAAAGCATATCTGGCATTTTACCTTCTGTTTAGTGGGGCAGGTCTCCTGAGGGCTGGAGCTTGTTTTCTTTGCATTTCAGATTGTCTCTGCAGATTCGTTTTCTTTTTCAAAACTGGGTAATTCCGCTGTGCATTCTTAAAACACAGTAAATATTTATGGCATATACCTGTACTGTACCACACACAAACACTTCTTCAATTTCCATTTACAAACTGCATACGGAATACATTTGGCTTTGCCTGCCTTTCACAGTCTAGCATAATTTGAAAACACCTCTTACATTTCCATGAATTCTATATCCCCTCACTATCAGGCAAAAAGAAAAAAAGAATACAGCAGAACTTAGCAGTTACTTTTTCATTACTGCACCTAAAACTGACGAAATGGACATTCCGTGTGTTAAAAATGACTCTTATTCAGAAATCAAAAAGCAATCCCTGTTCTACAATACCAAACGAGAGGGAACAAGCAGCAATGCACTGGAGGACAGTAGAAGAGGAAGCCTGCTGATGAAGTTAAGTTTTTAGCAAAACCTTCCATTTCTATAACAAGCACATTCTTCACACCTGCATGGCTGCAATGAAGAAATGCAAAGGCAAGAACTCCTGGTAACTGAAGTTTTCTTGTAAAAATACAGCCACTGCCTCCATACTTGCACAGAATATACTTCTGTCCTTCCATTTTCATGACTGGCAACTCAATTAAGTGCCGAAAAACCTTTCAAACCTAGTCCTTAACCACCCCTCATCAAAACAAACAAGGATACAGATAACACATCCCCAATTTAATAAAAGGTTGTACCAGATGTCTCCGTTTTTTACTCTGGTAGCACTGCTCTGAAACCATTGTGTTTCTTTTTTTTAACCTGTTCTTACATGAATCACTAGAATTGCATTACTTACCTTCTCACTCAGTGGCTGTCTGTTCAGAGGGCTAATTCCTTTGTGTGAACCCACTGCTTTCTTGGCTGCCAAGCCAGTTATGACTCCATAAGGATGCTTCTTCTCTGCTATCTTCTTCCTGCGTCCCAAACGATTTTTACCATAACCTGCAACAAGCACAAAGAGCTCAACAAATCTTATTGATGTGAGATGGTATGAAGGCAACACATGTTATTTGGCTGCACACTCCAAGTGTAGTGATAGCTTTTAGTCTAAGGCTTAAAGACAGTCTGGTCATTCAGCTATTTTAGCAGGTCCGGCTCACAGTCTAGCACAAAAATAATCAGTTTTTCATACAAATCAGTTTCACTCTAGTTAATTGCACTAATTTGTGTTGAAAATTTGTCATTTCACATGTCTACAAGGGCAACTTCAGAGTCATTCTGTAACTTCATCAAGTGCTGAATACAAAACCAAAACAAACCAAACAATACCAGCTCCCTACTCATTCAGTAAACTTTAAATTACCAGCCTAACTCAAAGAAATGAAAAAAGCAACTTCAAAGCTTACTTATTCAGGAGTGGTTCCTAAGATATGACTTAAGGTGAAGGAACCTAGCAACTGGCCCACAAAACCGAATTAAACTGCTTATGAATCACATTTAGAAGTGTTTTCAATTAGAAGTCTGCATGGCGGTCTGGATGAAACTAAGAATTGAAAGCAGCCTTTGAATATAAAAGGTTTCTAAGTCTGAGGTCTGTAGTATAAATATCTCAAATCACCAGTTACAACATTTCATAGAATCATAGAATCATAGAATGGTAAGGTTGGAAGGGACCTCAAGGATCGTCTAGTTCCAACACCCTGCCATAGGCAGGGACACCTCCCACTAGTACAGCTCACTCAAGGCCTCATCCAATCTGGCCTTGAACACATCCAGGGAGGGAGCAGCCACAACCTCCCTGGGCAACCTGTTCCAGTGCCTCACCACCCTCACTGTAAAGAACTTCCTCCTAACATCTAGTCTAAATCTCCCCTCTGCCAGTTTAAGCCCATTGCCCCTTGTCCTGTCATTGCAGGACCTTGTAAATAATCCTTCCCCAGCCTTCCTGTAGGCCCCCTTCAGATACTGAAAGGCTACTATCAGGTCCCCTCGAAGCCTTCTCTTCTCCAGGCTGAAGAGCCCCAACTCCCTCAGCCTGTCCTCATAGGAGAGCTGCTCCAGCCCTCTGATCATCTTTGTGGCCCTCCTCTGGACCCGCTCCAACACTTCCATGTCCTTCCTGTGCTGAGGGTTCCAGAACTGCACACAGTACTCCAGGTGGGGTCTGACGAAAGCAGAGTAAAGTGGCAGAATCCCCTCTCTTGCCCTGCTGGCCACGCTTCTCTTGATTTGGGTAACTGTCTGGAGCTAGTTAACTTTGTGATATGAATACAGACAATGCTTCTGTTTTATCCCCGAGTATCATTCCCTCTAGAACCTTGGACAAAAAGATAAATTTCAGACTAAAGACTCAGCTCTACAGCAGCAGACACATCTAGTTTCGACATATCAAACTTCACAGCATCAAGGATAAATCTACTTCTTCATGACACAGGAGTTGTTACACGAGGTAAGCAATCAATCAGAAGCCAGCTTAGATAAATCTGCCATGGAGAAACTGCTACATATCAGTGTTTTGTGGACAGTTAGCAAACACTCTTCTTTACAAATAAAAAAAGATGAGAAAAGCAATTGCTTAGGCTGAAAGAGATCTCACAAGCTCTCTGGACCAAACTCTGCTAAAATATATGACACACTCAAAGCTAGCTCAGGCTGCACAGGGTTTTGTGCAGTTACATTCTGTGTATCACCAAGGACAACTTTTATTTACATGAACAATGTTCTATTCTGTTTCTCCCTGCAAAATCTGAACATTTCCCAGCTCAAGATCCTTGCTTCTTTCAAGAGTTGGGCAGCCACTTCTAAACCCAGAAGGAATTAAATGCTGTTGATCATCTTTGATTTCCATAGCTGTCCACATACAACAGAGGATATGCTACTTATCAGAGTAACCTCAATGACAATAAAGCAGCAATAAACCTACTGGTCATAAGCCACTAATAACTAGAATTCTTAGAAGAGTTATTTAATGATACCTTCTGTCAAAGAAAAACAACAAACAAACCAACAAACAACATAGAGAAATTTGCTTTCAATGGGCATAAAATGTGTGGAGTTGTATAGGAGGGAGAGGTTAAATCTATTTGGAACATTTCAACGTCATGAAACTGGCAATTTTGCAAAACATTGTTTGCTTTTCCTAGGATGAAAACCACAAAGAGGGCAAGTTCCAAGAGAAAAAGGAACTGTCAAGACAACTGTATGCAGAGCTTTATACCTGCAGTTCTACCTTAAATTTTAAATTCTAACACTTGCTTCTTTTGTGTCCTTCAGATCATAAACAACTGCGGTCATAAATAGAAGCCTACATGTTTGATAACCTACAACTTAAATTCACTTACTGTTCACCTACACAAATATTCTCAAGTTGCCTGGTGTATTTCCCTGCACTGTCACCAATTTATTAAAGATGTACCAGTTACACTGCCACACTGGTACAAAAAGTGAAACTCCCCTGAACAACACAACAGTCCACTGATCCCCAAAGATACTTGTGTCCAAGATCCTACAACAAACATTAACCAAGTCAAAGCTAAAATGCAGATCACTGTGAATACAACAGATGTGCTTTAAATGAATTCTGCTAAACAAGAAATAGCCTGTATAAACTTCAACCTCAATACAAGCTAACGAGCTAGTAAGCTTTCTGATTAGACAGTATTTTCCTGTATTCTGATCATCCAGTGCTAAAAATGTATTTTTCAAAACGAAATGTAATCAAAACCAGTCTATACTTTTAGGAAGTGTTGGTTATATACTAGACTAAAACCTGGAAACTATTTCAGAATGTAACAGTCATTCATCAAGAAAAACCTAGGAGTTACTCAGGAATTCTACAGTAGAGTTCCTGTTGTGCACTTCACTCCCTGTCTACATGATTTTTCACCTATTCTGCATTCCACTGTGAAAACATTGCCTTGAGAAGGCTGACATGGTACTTGTTTTGCATCCCAAGCTCTTAACAAGAAAAATCAACTGTGCTCTATCCATACATCTCAGAGCCAGCATTACAGTCTGCAGTAACACCTATTTTGGGGAGGCCTATTAGGAGAATTCAACCTAGAAAATATAAATATGCTGCCTCTTCTGCTCAGAGCTCTGACATGGCCTCTGCACTTCCTAATGCACAGGTTTTGCCATGAGGACTCTTTCCATCTAGATCTGAAAAGGGACAAATACACACACAATTTCCAAAACTAAAGAGTATCAGAAAGCAAGTAAACCCTTCCTTGATTCAGAGACCCTCCAGCACATAAATTTCCCATTGGCCGAACATGTCACTTAGTTTCTCACACTGCAGAAACAAACCCCAACATGCATGGCTCACACAGAACTGATTTATAATCAAAACTGTGTATGACACTTCATTTCAGCTTAAAAAAAATAAGAAAAAGGGAAAATAAAAAAGAAGGCACATGATGTTTGGCAGACAGACCTTTCTGCTGCTGGATTCCCCACTTGGCACCTGGTGTCTTGAACTGCAGAGTTCGATTCTGCTGAAGTCCTCTTTTTGTTTTGGGGGAATACTGTTTTCTCTCTTCTTTCTTGTTCAGTTTAATTATATCATCTGTAAGAAGAAAACAGAATTTGACATACTGCAGATATATTCCAGTTCTGAAGAAAAAACCTGTCAGCTTGGAGTGCTGGGAAACAGAACAGTTAATCTTGCAAAGCTACCAAAGACAAGCTAAGATTCTAGAAATGCTACTGCTATAAAACACCCAGTCCCTGTTTGTCTTACAGTACTTTACAATACAACGCCCTAACAGAATAGAAGCAGCTGCATAAAACCAAAAAATCCAACAGGCTTGAAAGTTGTCATTTAGCCCAGTACAAAATTTTGAATTGAATGATTCCATTAGTTTTTTTATACCATTAAAGTAATGCCATCTCACTCCCAGATTTTGTAGATTCCAGACAAAATATCATTTCAAGCCTTTGTTCTTCCATCCTAAATTACTTCAGAAAAATCACAGAGAGAATTCAGCCTATGAGTTCAAAGTTGAGATAACAGAAAAAAAAAACCAAACCCACAAACAAGGAAGACTCTTCTCCCCAGGTACCCGCAATCCAGTATCACAGTATCACCAAGGTTGGAAGAGACCTCCAAAGATCATCAAGTCCAACCCGTTACCACAGACCTCAAGACTAGACCATGGCATCAATTGCCACGTCCAAACCTGCCTTGAACACCTCCAGGGACGATGACTCCACCACCTCCCTGGGCAGCCCATTACAGTAGTGAATGACTCTCTCAGTGAAGAACTTTGTCCAAAGCAATCACCTTATTTATGACCCAGGGAAACAAGGCTGAACAAATTATTAATTGGTTTAAGAATATCTGTAAGGTTATAAACTGATGTAAAGTGAACAGCAGGTCTGTCAGGTGCAAAGCATTCAAATCAGTTTGATTTCCCTCACTGATGTGGCAGCTGGCTCAGGAGTAAGAGTAAAGCAACAGATGTGGCATGCTTTTATTTGACTGTTAGCTTGTTTACAAAAACATCAGAAGGGAAAATGTCAAATTATGTTTATGGCATATACATCTTGAAAGCACAACTGATTGAAACCTTGTTTCAAAAGAGAGCTACCACAAATGTGGACATTCTTTTCTCAGCCAGGGAGAGATGGAGTTACTGTATTTAACAGACTTGGATAGGGTAGAACAAAGAAAACAGAGAAAACAACCAACCAACCACAAAACAGAAAAAAAATCACAACATTGTCATCCAGTGTTTTGTATAGTGCTGAAGTAAAGCTAAATCGTCTTACTTTGCTGTAACAATGATTGAATATTCAGGGAAAAATGCTATAATAAATACCGACACAGGTCACTGTTTGATTTCTATAGACTCTTCTTTACTAAAGGGATCATTCCTAGAGAAAGGGTTCCCAAATGATCCTTGTTACATGACAGAAGAAATAATTTCAAAATGGTATACAGCTCTAAAATAGCAGAAATTATCACTACCAACAGCAGTAGTCAACCAGAAGCATTACTTGAATGCAGAATATGCAATTATGTATAATGGCCGCTTCTATTCCTATGTGCCTGTAGCACAAACCCACCAGGTGTAGAGAGCACAGATCCTTGCTTCACAGAAGTTTATTTGCTCCATTTTAAATCCCATTTTCCGCAAGTTACCTGTTGCTGCACACAGGGTTATAAGATTTTATCTGAAGAGCTTAAATTTCAGCTATTCTCTTATTTGGAGAAATGAAGGTTAACTGGGACTTTATGCACTTAGCTGAGATGCACTGAAGCATTCTCCTGTCTTTTCTGAGACCAGAGATCAAATTGACAGACAGAACAGCAAAATAATCTGGGAACATTACCAAACTGGAAGTTTAGCTTCACATGACTTTCACTAACACTTTAGTAACAAAAATATGTGTAATCTTTATCACTACATGAGAAAAACCTCAACATTAACATCTGGATATTCAGATTTCCTAAATAACATTGTGCCAACATAATGTACGTATCAGATACAAGATTGCATCTTAGGTTTGCTGGCATCAGACCACAAAGCTTTGACCTGGGGACAGTAGCCATGAATGACACTGTTCTCATGCGAGTTACCCTTGCACCTAAAACGAGTTGAGGGACACACCCACTCATAACAGCTTCTTAAACAATGCATCACCATGACACCTCAACAGTTCTTAGCAACCTGTTTTAGTCAACATCGAGGAATCCTAATAGTGGCTAACCAAAATGTGAATTTGGCCAAGCAGCATTAGAATCTATGAAAATACAACTAGTCACTTAGAATCATTAACTCTATTAATCTTGGTAACCCTGGGAACAAAGATTCAGTGTGCAAAAATAGATGGATAGATTTATATGAATGCTGCAATGCTATTCCACACCCAGACAAACTCTAAATGAATTTTCTCAAGTTATCTCTTTTGCCAAAACAAAGAATACCACTGTGTTATTTATAGAAAGAAAAATTTTATAAATCCTCTTATTTCAAGGTGGTCCACAAAGGGGAGTCTACAGTTAACATTCTAGTTCACATAGTGATTAAGTTTTTTGAAGCAAGTCTCCTGAGAGTACCTCCCTATCATGCTCTAGTAGGGTCATGGAGCAGTCTTGGAGTGTACAGAACATTTTTTTTTTTTTTTTTAAATTAAACTAAACTGGAAGATGCACTTAAGGATCATAGAAAACACGTTCTCAGCTGTTAAGTGGGCTCTATGTATATGACCAGAAAGAGAACTGATCGGAGATACTTCTTTGAGATATACATAACACATATGTCAAGTTGTCAGATACACTTGAGACACAGCTCTGCAGATCTGTAACGAGGCTGTGCAACTTCCTAACGCATACAACCAATAGGAGGATAGGAAAGAGAAAAAATTGTCACAGGAAACTACGTGGAGGAGACTTCACACTTGATCTGACTGGTAAAGTATTGCAGAGAAGTTAGTTACAAAGAAGACTTGCGATTACCAGCTTCCAAACTTAGGAAGAGAAAAAGGCAAGGCCAGCTGTGCAGTAACCAAAACACCGCTACTCTTGCAATTACAAGCCATGGGACGCTCCCCAGGGTCCACTTAGCAAAGGGTCCAGGCACCGCGGGTCTGACTGGTGCTAAACCCAGGCAGTGCTCCGGTCTTCGGCCTGCTCCAGACACCCTGCTGGAACAAAGGGGACCCTCCCCACTAAACCTGGCTCCTCCCAAGTCAAGGACAGCACAGCCCCACTCCAGGTCCCTGGGCGTCTAGCTGCTCCCGGGGACAGAGCCAGGCCTCGCCTCTCGCCATCAGGTGTCCCCAGGCCCCGCCGCGCTCCTGCTCCCCTACCCTGGGTCGCCGTCCCACTAAGTCCCCCGTCGGTTCCGCTCGCGCCTATGCCCAGCAAAGTCCATTGGTTCGTTCCGCCCCTCTCCCGATACCGCTTGGTTCGGCCCGCGCCCCTCCACCCTTTCACCCATAGCGGCGGGTCCGAGGCGCTCCCCTCACCGAGGGACATGTCGATCTTCTCCAGGCTGTCACTGCTGCCGCTGCGGACCCCTGTCGGGACCGAGGAGCCCGAAGACGGGGCCGCAGCCCCGAAGCCGCTCATGGCTCCCCGCAGGACCACCGCTGCCTCCTCTCAGCGACCCGGCCCGCGGGCTGCACGCATGCGCAAGATGCGGCCGCGCAAGCGTCGCAACATTTCACCGCCCCTGCACTCCCACCCGGCGCATGCGCAGCAGCCGCTCCCCGGGCGCATGCGCTGAAGCGCTGCCGCCCCTCTCCTATCGGGCGTGGGAGGGGGTGGAAATAAGCCGCCGCGCCGCCCTCTGCTGGTTGGGAGGAGTAGGTACAGCGGGGTTGGTTCGCGGGGAGTCTCGGCGGGTCTCGGCACATCCGCTTTGCCCTATTGCCCCGTATCGCCTTTGGGATCGTTTCCTCCGCTGCCTGCACAGCAGCAACGACAAGGTGCCGCGGGGCCCACCCTTGAGTCAGAATCCTAGAATCTTTTGGGGTGGTAGGGACCTTTAAAGGTCATGTAAGCCAACCCCTCTGCAGTGAGAGAACAGCTTCAACCAGGTCTCAGCTTGCTCCGTACAGCCTGAGCCTGAGTTTCCAGGGATGGGGCATCTACCACCCCTCTGGGCAACCTGTGCCAATGTTTCACAACTCTGTTGCAAAAAGTTTCTTGTGTCTGTGTAGTCTAAATCTTTCTATTTGCCCTTTTCCTCTTGCAACAGACCCTGCTAAAACGTCTGTCCCCATCTTTCTTATAGACCCTTTTACTGAAAGGCCACATTGAGGTCTCCCTGGAACTTCCTTCAAGTGGAACAACCCCAATTCTTTCAGCATTTCACTGTATGAGAGGTGAGAGCCTCTCTGCCACATTGGCCTGGGGCAATGGGGACTGGAGCCGGGGAGCAGCAGGGGGCGCTACAAAGGCAGGTTGCTGGGGGTGGCTAGGGGCTCGGGGGGTTGTTGTGCCGCAGGGAGCAAGGTCATGGGCTGGCTGGGGAGCTGCTGAAGTGCTGAGATGTTGCGGAGTAGGGGAAGGGCGTTCAGCTTGTGAGCTGCGTTTTCCTGTGACTTGAGAGCAATTAAAAGAAACAGCCAAACCAACACAGGCTGGTTTCTAGCGGAATTATGTCTCCAAATGTCACACAGCAGGGTTCAAACCAGTTTCCTATTTCAAAATACCGTGTTAGGCTTAAAATTACTACTTAAGACAGAACAGTGTGACTACTGACATTCCGTTTTCTTTGGGTACTTTCCAGAGTTGTTATCTTTGCCAGCTTTTGGTCAGAATCATGTTTCAGAAATTCAGAAGGGAAACAATTTGGTCTTTGAACGGGGAATCTGGTAAAGTCGTTTTTGCCCCAGTATATTTGCACTCCTTGGAGAGTACTGTTGGTGGGTCAGTAGTACTCGCATACCAAATGGTTAGTTGGCTGCTGCTAAACAAATTGTAAAAGAGCTGGGCTCTCCCTGGGGTTTTTTTTCCACATCAGCACTTCCTTCCTTTGACACTCTCTTTATTAAATTTTAAGAGTGGTAATTATTCTTTAGAATCTCTGTGTCTTGCTCATAGTTGGTTCAAATTGGTCAGTGACTTTCAGAGATTGTAAAGGAAGGAGCAGATGGGCAGACAATGTGATTACAGAGGCTGGGCTCCCTTCAGAAGCCAGACAGTGAAAGCTGAGAGGAAAATCCATATTGATTTCTCCTGGTCACATAGCATTACAGTCCACATCTCCTTGAGTGTTCTCCAGGAGCTGTGCTGAGGCTGCCATTTGAAAGCTGACTTACCTCACCTGCGGATTTCAATAGGCTTTACATGACCAAAGGACAGCTGGTTTGAGAGTTTGACTGACAGGGAACTCTGAACCAAGACTCTAGGGACTATGTTGCAAATGCCTTTGGGCAGGAATAAATAAATAATTCCATGCACACGACCTTGCACACGACCTTCTTCTTGCAGTAGGAATGCTCCTGCATTTCATTAACTGCCCACATACACCATGTACTTGTTTGCTAAAACAGATACTCAGGCACTTGTGATATCCTAAGTACCTGGTACCCAGCCAGCTCCTCACATCTGCAGTTCCTGGCACAGTTCTGTCCTCCTGTGCACCTGCAACCCCAGTACTGTCCAGGCCTTTGCCCCGTCACCGCAGAACTGCAGATCTTTTTAGGACAAAGAAGCAATAATGGGAGAAGAGAGTTGAGACTTTCTGGCCTCTGCTCTGTCCTGTACTACAGATTCTTGACAAGGCCTTGTTCTCTTCGTTTACACTTTTCATGCATCTCTTCCCTCTTAAAATAAGGCAAATAACATTTTCCGGGTGTTCTTCTTGCTGCTCTCCACTGTCTAGAAGAGAATGGATCAGTTATTGCCATAGGACATCTTCAGCCAGGGAGAGACCTGCCCTTCAAGCAGGAGGAGCTCAAGACTGCAGTGTTGGAAGCTGAATTCCACTGTTTTCTTCTCTGTGTTCTCCATCTCCATGTGCAGTGTAAGTTCACACATGGAGTCCTGGAGACACCAATCTGATCTTTTTCCTCCAGGTGACAAGTAGGACTTGATGTTCCCAAAGTCAGGCTATGTTTCTAAAGTGAAGATGATAGCACCAGATTACCAATAAATACTGATAATGGAAGTGTAAAAGATGTATCTTTTTAAAAACCATTACACCAATTCCTGTGATGTCATAAGGTACAGCTCCATCTGGTGACTGTGTCACACTGATAAACAAACGTTCTGTTTCTCCAAAACAAATATGCTAACTGCAAAGGTGGCAGATGCTGCCTGCCCTCGTGGCAGGTGGAAATCAGACAAAACCCAGATTGTACCACATCCATGGGTTGTGTTTATTAACCAAACAGGATACCAGATGTCTGCTGCTCAGCACAACCAGGCAAAGAGTATTTTCCTTCTGTGTTCAAAATGGCTGAAATGCTGCAGGGATCATGAAAACAACCATGCAAACGTCAGCTCTTGATTTCTTGTCTAGCTATTAGCATTGTTTCAGCATCTATCCAAGTGACAAAGGTTCTAGGTGGCAGTGACAGTTATAAAGAACTAGTATTTTAACTGTATGAAGTACTGCATGACTGTGATTATTACTTTAATAGCAGAATAGAACCCTGTTCTCCCAAATGCTGCTTTAGTACTGTACTGGTACATGGAAAGTGTCAGGTCAAGGAGTGTGTCTTCACGTGTGCAGCACCACTGAGTAGCATATCATCACCAGTCATAGGAAGTTTCCACTGCACAAACACCTATCTTTGATTTCTGAAGCAACAAACATCTCTGGAGAGCTATCTGGGGTTTGTCTCCTGTAAGAATGTGTCATTGACTGTTCTCAGTCTGATGGCAGCAGCATCACTTTTTCCAAGTTTCATTTAACTGCTTTTTAGTGGAATGTACATACAATTCTGTAATATTTTTTACATCTTACTGGGGGCAACAGAACAGAAACCTCTTTCCATTTCTCTGTCTCTGCTGGTATACTCAGTGCATGGAGGTTTTTCTCAGAGACATGCTTGTTTTCTTTCCATTACAATTTGCTCATCACCTCCAATTTTGGTAAGTGGTTATCTCAGCAGTTACTGTGGTTTTACACTGTAGTGCACCTAAGCTTCAGCGCAAACACTTTACTCAGAGGGCTGACAGCAATCCATTTGGCAACTCAACCGTTGCACACTGAGAACAGTGTATTCCTACAACAGCCAGAAGCAGGCTCCTGTGTAGATGTACCTACAGGGGTGTATCATGGGTTGACGCTGGGATAGCCACTAAATGCATGACAGATGCTCTCGATTAATATCTCTCCCTTCCCAGAAGGGTAAGAGAAAATAAATAGGGAAGAAATACACTTGTGGGTTGGAAAAAAAGGCCTAAAACAGCTTTAATGAATCAGTAACAACAAACTAGCAAGAAAATAATTTAAGATTAAAAAAAAATCGTATGAAACAAATAGTGAAATCCCATGATGATGATGATGCCCCCATCAGCGCTGTGGGCAGGCACTGCGGAAGTCCCTGACCATGTGGAAAATGAACTGGATTCAGGAACTCAAGGTTTGGGATTGAAGACAGAACCGGCCTTTCCTTGAACACTGGCCATTGAAAAGGGCTTGACCTTGTGATCCCTCAGCTTTATATAGAGTAAGATGTACACAGAATGGAACAGAATGGAGTATATTGTTGGTAATGTTTGGACCAGCTGCCCTGTCTGCTCCTCTCCTCAGGTGTGACTTTTGCTTATGACCTTTCACTTACGGCACTCCAACATCGTACAGAAAATTTAGCATAACTTTGCGTTTATAGGAGCTTTTCTGCAAACTGGTCCTTGGTAGTAACTACAAATATCAACTGTTTATCCATTTTAGAAGCAGACGCTGTCTGCAAATACATGCTGCTAACTTCGGATAGTCACTTAGAAGAGACCGAACTGAGAAGCAAAATCAGTGAACAGAGAATTTGTTCTGTTCCAGCTCAAACAAGGACATGGTGGCGGCAGGCTAGAGTATGCAGTAGCAGGGACCTCCTGCCTCACCCAGCCGCTGTCTGACAGGAATCCTTACCTAGTCACGCAGCGAAGCATGTGCTCTTCGAGAACGGCAATGGCTCTAACAGCGTTAGCGCCCCCCATAGCACCCATTCTCCAAGCGATGCATGCCGGGAACTGTGGCTCTCTCGCGGCCACGTGGAGTCTGCTGGCAGCCGCGGTGCACGCTGGGAGTTGTAGTTGTCGGCGGCGGGGCGGGCCTTCGTCCCCACGTGACAGCGGGGCGGTGGCAGCGGGCGGTGGCTGCGGTGGTGGCGGGGCCGCGCGCGCCCCGGGATGGACGTCGGGGCCCGCGACGGGCGCGCGGACAGCAGGTGGGGCCGCTTGGGAGCCTGGCACGGTGCGGGGTTGGTGTGGGTATGGCTATGGGTATGGGTGTGGGTGTACTGGGGACGGGGCCCGCCTGGGCGCGGCGCGCAGCGCTGCGGGGGAGGATCTGTGCGTTGGCACCGGGGGCGAGGCACGCGTGGGACAGGGCACTGTGTCTACACAGGGGGATGCACGCGTGGGATAACGAGGTGTCTGGGGGGGTGAGTTATCTGGTACACAGCAGGGAGCACGGAATGCGAGTGCAAGGACACGGGTGGCAGCGGTGCTAGGTTGCGCTGGGGATGCCGGGATGCCCATGTGCTGCGTGGGTGCGTGTGGGAGCTGGTGTGCCCACTCATACCCGGCTGCAGGGTGCCTGGGGTTGATCTGGGAGGAAGCAAACCCCCCTGTGCCAGTGGGCATCAACGCTTGCAGAGCTCACTAACAACTGCAACCAGTTTCGTCCCTCGTGGGGAGGAAGGTTGTGGTAAGCATGACAATGAGAGCAGCGTGTGGCCAGCGCCCACCTGGGGCCAGTGCATCAGTCAGCGCTCCCTACCCTTGCCCTACCCTTGGGCAAGTGTCTTGGCCACTGGAGTAGGGGTGACAGCCACAGATGCACGTCTACAGTACCTGGTGTTGTCTTCTCTACGGTGGACAGCAACTCTCCATCTGCTGTGGCGAAGACAGCAGCTGCCAACCTACACTTTACATACCTTGTGTTGAAGGCTGAAGGCATCCTGCCCAGACACTGTGCTGCCATTTCAGTGGCTTTGCTGCATTTGGATGATGTCTTCTTACCATCTTTCTGGAGGTTGGCAGCATTGTCCCTTCTAGATGCTGAAGAGAAATCTTCATCTTCTCTTGATTTCTGAAGGCAAAGCCCTGTGCCTGCATGTGGCTGACGGTGAGAATGGCTGTGCTTTGGTGGCCTCTTCATGGTCTTCATTTGTGCTTTAGGCCTGTTTTTTTCATGTTAACACTTATGAAAGCAGCAGAGGTTGTTCCCTGGAGGTGTTTTGATGACAAGTCTTGTTTACTTCAGGTTTTTGCATGTCCTCAGCCTCTGGTTTGTGCTTCAGTTTTACCCTGGCACACACAAGGGCAGGGTGGATGTTGGCTGGAAACTAGAGTGTTAGCTGTGGAGGAGGGAGCAGCTGGAACTTGATATGGGAGAGAAGCATTCCTTATCTGAGCGGCTCAGCTAGCTGCTCTTATTCCTGCTAGGCAGTATCAGCTGAGCAAATGCTACCAGTGCTTTTAAAGCTATAGCACAGGTTTGGGACGTCTTTTGATCTACATAGTGGGACCTATTCTCTCTCTTTAGCTAATACTTCAGACCCAGCAGCTTCAGAAAGGCAGAAGGAATTGGCCACATTCACATATTTTCATTTCTGAAGTCATCTTTGTGCATTTTTCTACCTTTGCAAGTGCAAGTCCTGCGTTAGCATCCTGTGACTAATAGGCCTGATACGGTACCTCCCCCAGGAAGGAGAAAGGCATCATCCCCCCTGGTGCTGGTACAGGAAGGGGCTTGCTTGTTCTCCTGGCTGTCACTGATGCGCTGGGAAGGATCCTGGCAGGGGCTTTGCACAGCTTTTTTGTCCTGTGTGCAAATGGTTTTAGCATTTTAATTCCTGGTGAGGTGTCATTTTGCTATAGATTGTGGCCATGACTGATAGCAGTAGGTAGAGGTCACTAGATCCATCTTCCTATAGGTCATGGGAAATCTAGAAGCAAACTTATTTTGCTGAAGTCTGCTAGCGCAGGAGACAAAAATGAGGATCTTGTGCTGGGGCTTGCTATCTGTTTTCCTAAGCAGCAAGTCTGAAATGCATCAGGGGGCAGGGGCTGTAATGCCAGTGTCGATTGAGCCCTGACAGGAAGGTCAGCGTCCTTGTTCTTCTGGGGAGAGGGTGAGGCTCTTGGCTCCTTGGCACAGGAGGAAGGTGATGTGGAGGACACAGCACTCCCAAGGTGAGCAGAGGGGCTGTTGGCTAGCCAGGACAGGTTAACAAAAAGATCTCAGCTCTGACACCAGCAAGGCTTCCAAGGACGTCAGGGCAAGAGGAAGGTTCCTAGGGGCAACCTGTGCTGAGAGAGATGGAGGAAAGTTAGCAGGGAGGTGGACTGCTTTGAGGGTCTGCTTTGCCTGTCACTGCCTCTGTCTGTGCTTGTTGCAGACAGGTCCTGTGCAGATTGAAGCCCAGTGGACAGTGTCCTGGGTCTGTAGGTTGTGGTCATTTGCTTGTGAGAGGCTTTGCAGATAGCAGATAAAACTATCTGCCATGCTGAGAGAAGTCTGAAAAACACCTTTAGTCCCTGTTTTCTTCCCTCATCCTTTGCCAGTACAGAGCAAGAGTGCTCTAGCAAGCAGCAGCTCTGGGCTGCATTTACTGGGGAGCCCTTTGTGATTGTACCTGTTGGTTTATACTGGTAACAAGCCACTCTGTGTATCAGTTTACCAGCTAACCTGCTCACTTCTCCCTGCCCAGGCACTGCAGGGCTGACCTTTCAGGTTGACAGAGCTCTTCTGACTGCCTTTGCCTCATCAGCCACTCCCCATGACTGCAGATGCATCATATGAAACCTGCCTTTCTTTTAATCCCTTTTCCCAGCAGTGCTGAGCCTGCTGGAGGAGCAGGCAGAGGAGCCCAGGGAAGGGGCTGCTGGTTGTCTGGGAGACTCAGGAACAGCGAGGCGGGAGCAGGCTGTGCGCAGCGGCAGGTTGCGCAGTGCCTTCGGAATCTGCAGGAGGAACTGACAGCCAGCATGGGAATGTCCTTGGAGGTGTGATAGAAGTCCTTCCATGACCTCAGCATCCTCAGCTCGACCTCTTTAATGTGCTAAGAAGGATCGAGACATGCAGATAGAGAATGGCTTTCCAGAAGCCATTACTTGATGGATGCCTGCTGTAAAGCACAGGGAGGCACACACCAGATGTTTGCAAGAAAGATGAGCTGCCTTTTTTTCCCTCTTTTCTCCAATACTACCCAAGTGTGTGATTCTGTTTTGGAAAGTAACTAGGGTTTGGTTTTATTTTAAATGAAGTTCACCTGAGTCAGCAGCATGGCTCCCTGCCTCTGCTGTGAGTCACCTTTGCTGACTTGGACCAAGACAAGTTCTTGTTCTTGCTGGCATGAAGAAGCTCAGAAAGCCTTGGAGGAACAAGCAATCTTCTCCTTTCATTGTCAGCAGCAGCAGCATTAAGCCATTTCTTGCTCCAATTCTGTCTTTTGTCATTCCAGTGCAAGAGGTTCAGTTATGTTTGGGACAGTTACTGACATCAGGTTGATGTTGCTGTACCTGAAGATAGAGTTTGAGGTGCTAAAGCAAGGAGACCCTGCACTGAGTTTATGGAACTGGTGGTTAAAATTAGGGACTGGATCAGAGGTTGTCTTTAAGGAAGAAAAGAAATGCACCTGAGTTCTCTGATTTGCTCCACCAGTGATGGCCTCTGCAAACACCCTTGGCCCTCCTGGCTGGGGAAACCAGATCTACTAAACCAGAAGAGCAAAGCACATGTGCTTCTTGTAGGGGAGGCTCTGCTCATGTGCTGTGACCTCTCTGAGGCATATTGCTCACTTTGCCCTTCCTGTAACTTGAGGTGTTTTCGTGATGTGATAAGGATTGGCCTTTCCCCATGTCAGGCTTTCTTTAGCATTAGCAAAGGAGATTTCTCTTTATTCAGGAAAAAACAAGTACATTTCTCAACACTGCTCTGAACACCTGCTGAAACAGGGAACTTGAGACTTAGCGTGCCTCATCCCTCCTGGCAGCCCAAGCTTTGGTTCTGTCAATGAGAAGGGAGCAAATCTTGCTGATAGTTCAGAGTTAACCAGTGAGCCTGGTCAAAGTTGAAATGTGGTTAGCTGTGGTCTCTTGATTTCTCTGCCACCAGCAGTCAGCTGCATGGGTCTTAATTTCAACCCTTTGTCACTGTGTGCTTTTCAGTTTGCATGCCTTTCCAGTCCAGAAACAAATGGAGTTTGGTGTCAGTAGGGTCTTGTGCACCTGGCTTGTGAGCTGCTTTGGGCTAACAAGTCCCTTAGACTCATTATTGTCTTACAGGGATTTGATTTACTTTTGTTAGGTTCTGCATCACATCTGCAAATATGCTTTTATTGTTTTGTGCTTATATTATTATTCCCTATGTGCTTCTGAGCTCAAGATTTTACCTTTTAAGCTTATTTTGTTTGAGAATTGCTTAACCTTCATTTCCCTGTGGTAGGAGGGAGCTGTAATGCCAATCTGTTGGATCATGGTTTCCTGCCTCTGGGGACATGCACAGCTCCTTCAATGCAACAGTTAATTTGGAGGGGTGCAGCTCAGTGTGTCCTACCCTGCACCCTTGTGTGCGTCACCTTCTTTTACAGCATAAAGCAGCATGGGGGGGAGTTCCCCTGACTCAGTGACTTGGAAGACCAACGGTGTGGTTGAACTTTCACTTGCATTTCCTAACTCCAAATGTTAGAAGTATCTCGGGGAGGAGCTGGTGAAGTTTTGAAGAGCTCAGTGGTCACAGATGCTTTTTGGCCAGGGACTGGTAATGCTGATTCCCAGATAACATGGCTCTGGGTGACTGCTGCCACAGTCGGTGTCCATGAATGTCCAGAGTGGTGTCATCAGTCCCTGATGTAAGGTCCCAGGGATGGGAAACCCTCATAAATTCAGAAGAGCTGGATCACTTTCTATGTCTCCTCAAGTCAGATCTCCAGGAAGCTGCCTTTAATTTCTGTCTGTGCTTCCTTCAGTCTCTCCTGAGATAAAGCCCTGACTGCCTGCTAGTCTAAGTACATAATAAACATGTATGTACTTCCATTTGAAGCTCTGGTTTAGAGATCCTGTGCTGTCAGGGTGACAGACTTTGCTGGTGGGATGGGTCAGCTTCTTTGTGGTTTAAGCTTAGGTGGGCACTGGAAGTGGTGAAGTTTCCCAAGGGAGACTCACAAAGGGAGTGGATGGGGAGCTTGAAGCAGAGCCAATATTTGATGATCTGCTTGGTCACTTTATTTTGGCCATAACAAACAAGTCTCAAAAAGAGAGTATTGGCAAGAAAATCTTGGTTCTAAATGTCAGGATTGTGTTAGTTTTTAGTGTCCTTCTCTGTGCTGCAGAAGTGCAGCACATAGTTTCATCCACAAGGG
The DNA here is from genome assembly GCA_013396675.1 of Eubucco bourcierii. Classification (NCBI taxonomy): domain Eukaryota; kingdom Metazoa; phylum Chordata; class Aves; order Piciformes; family Ramphastidae; genus Eubucco; species Eubucco bourcierii. The sequence goes on from VWZE01007798.1 coordinate 272,522, forward strand.
ATGAAGATGGAACAGTGGAACAGTTTAAGAAAATATTAGGTATTTCATTTTTTTCCCATTTAAAAAATAACTTTGCCAGTTTGTTTTGGGCTGTGGGAAGAATTATCAGCTGAAACACCGTGGCTTGTTCTTTCTAGTTCAAAGGGTGGACTTCTATGCTGTCACCTCAATTGCTTTTGTTACAAACCCTGCAAAAGTGTTTGGTTTTCTTTTTTTCATGTTTACACCCCCAAATAAACCTTGCAACATTCCTGCTGCATCTGAAAGAGTGGTTCAAAGCTAAATACTTGTTTCTGACAGCTGCTGTTCTGCTGGCAGCACTGTCAAGCAGCTTACGTGGGGACCTCAGTCATCCAAAGCTTCCTTCCCAAAAGTTGCCTTTGCCTGGGAAATGCCATTACCTCTGCACTGTCAATCCCACTTGGTGGCAGGTAATGGTGATTTCCTGCTGTATGGAGGATAGTTGAGGGGGATGATAATGGTGAGAAATGCTGTGTAAACTCTAGAGTACACCTGCAGTTTGCATTTTGCTAAGGTCCGCTTTTGCAAGAGAAACAACTTGTGCCTGCAGCAGAAGAGCTGCAGGTGAAGAGTTACCAGCCTTGGAGTGGAGCATCTCTGCAGCTTGACAATGCTGAAGTGCTCAATGTGGTGGGGGCATTGCTTGGGGAATGTGTCTGTAAATGCAGGCAACGTGGGCATGGTCTGCTGGACATAGTAGACATCATGCCTTGCATGTGTGGTGGATTCATTGCCTTACAACTGCTCTGCTCCTGATGGACTGCTCCTCTGAACAGTCTCTGATAAAGCATGTGAGTGAAGCAAGCAAGAATCTAGCTGGAAAGATTTCCTTCAGCTTTGCTGGCCCGTGCTAAACAAGTGGTGTATTGTGGGAGCCATCAGTCTTTGTTCTGGCTGTCTCCTGAGACCACATTGGTGTTGGCTACCAGTCATCAGAAGAATCATTACTGTACAGCCTCTTGTCCACAAACCATGCATGGTAGACCACAGGGAGGTGTAATATCCTTAGCTCACCTTTGCTAGCTTCGGGGCTACCAAAAGTTTCAGCCTGACAGAGTTTCCTTGGAGGACACAACACTACAGTTGTGTTGTGCAGCTCCTCTTGCTACGTATCTGATACAGCTTGCTGTGTTCCTCTGCAGAAAGGAGCATTGGAAGCTACTGGGTAACCTGAAAACCACAGTGGAAGGTTTGGTGTCCACCAGCAACCCAAATGTCTGGTCCAAGTATGGTGGCTTGGAACGGCTCTGCAGAGACATGCACAGCATCCTCTACCATGGGCTCATCCATGATAAGGTAGGGCCTTGTCCTTCCAGCACTGTTGTCTGTCTGTAGCAGCTTTGGTGCCTGTCACGAGCAGGTAGTGTGGTCCTGCTGCAGCTTGCTTCAGTGCTGATAGCATAGAGTGGGTACAGTGCTTGTAGCAGTGTGGGAAATGATCGAGGTAGGGACTGAGTTTGCCTGACAAGTGCTGTGGTTGTCAGAAGCACTTCAGTGTGTGTTCTTTCTGTCTAATCCACCTTCAAGGTGGCCAGACTCTCTCCTTTCTTCTGCTGCAGCCAAGTGATTGAGTTGCATTTGCGATGAGTCAGTCCTGTATTGTTTGCTCTTGGACAAGTCCCTAGTGAGCTCTGGCAAGAGAAACCTCAGATCTTTGCAATTTCTGGTTAGCAGTGTTAGTAGTGGGAGCTGGCAGCCAAATCCACGCTGTGTGTGAATGGGATCTCTCTTTCCAGGCTCTCATTGTGCTTTGCGATTGCTCACCCAGCCATTCCTCTTCCGTAGCTGCCTAGAAGAATTTTGCTTTCCCACTAGTGTTTGGAGCCCTGGAGATCTCCCCTTCAGCTTGCAATTACCAGCACAATTAATTTACAATGGAAAGATGAAGGAAGTCTGCAGGGTGTGCCCTGGAGCCAGGCTTCCCATTGGTGGCTTTGCCACTCAGAGAGAGATGCAGAGAAGCCTCACACAGCTTGCATAGGCCAGCTGGGTCCAGGAGCAAGCTTATAAGCCTCCAGGAAGACCCAGGCTTGCAGCTCATCCCATCATGGTGCTTTGCTCTTTGAATCTGTTGACTTTCCAGTCAGCATTCATTATGGTGTTGCTCTGTTTCTGTTAGTCCTCAGTGGTATGAACCAGAGATCTTCTTTGGAAGATCCACAGAGGAAGAACCTACCTTTTATATATGAGGAGTGCTGTTCTCCCTTCTGATAGTCATGCTATCAATAGGCTTTAGGAAGTGAGAATTAAATTATTTATATTTGTCTATTGATAACAGTTCATGCCAGACCTGCAAAGCAGGACCATTGCTTTCCTCCATGCTTTTACTGTAGGCAAAGGAAGCTCTTTTACTTAGAAATCTTTCCTACATGTGACACCAATCAAGCTGTAAAAGTTGCAAAGGCCTCTGAAAATAAAGCTTCCTAAGAGCCATTTTCTCATGGTTGTTCCAGTGAAACACTTTCTTTTACTTATTATTTTCTTACTATCTTTTTTTTCCTTCAACTGAGAGTAAGTGAACAAGAAGTTAAAAAACCTGTATGTACATGTTACGAGAACTAGAGTAAGAGGTTTTTAAACTTTTGAATTAATTTTATTTATTTGTCTAGAAAACTTCAATTCAATCTAGAGGACTAAAACTGCTGTGTTAGTTCTCTAGTTTTAAAAAAACAAACCACCCCCACCCCAAACAAATAAACCACAAAACAGAACCCATTCCTCTGATGCTTGTGAAAGAGGAAACACCGATGGAAGAAAAAAAATAATCAGCCTTTCGGTCAAGAGAGACATTTTAGGCTTGTGCTTACACCTAGTAGGCTGACGAGGGAAAAAACAACTCTGCTGCAGTTCCTTTTTAACAGGAAGAGTAACTAAGAACAAAATAAATCATCAAATAATACTGAGGCAAGAAACTGATAGAAATGCAATGCCAAATTTCTTACCTGGGACATGCACCTGTGCTGATGCCCTTGGTGCTGGCTTGCATCCATATACAGCAATGATTGCTGGTTTTGGTGGGATGTGTTTTTGTGTTGCCCTTTGTGGCCCCTCACTGAGGTCTGACTCCTCAGTGCTGAAACACCAGGAGTCTCCTTCAGATCCTGGCTCCAGCAGGAGAGGAAATGGTGACATGGGAACTTGATCAGCCTTGAACTTGGCAGACCTACAGTTTGTCTTTAGGTTCCTTATTGCACTGCAGCAAGGATGTGAGACCTTTAGGCTTTATGTCCTGTCCCAAGACCTCTACTGTCTTCACAGTGTGAGGGACTGGGATCCTACCTGTTTGAAGAAGAGAAGCTCAGGGGATGTGTTGTCTGGTCACTTATAGGCTGACCACAACTGAGAGGTGACCATGGGAGAGGCAGGAAACCATTCATCTACATCATTCCAGTGTTTTTTGACTTGCCTTTGATCTACGAATCTGTGTTACACACTTGCTTTGTTTCTCTTCTCTAAAGCAGTGCTGCTCTTCCTCTGTTTTCTGGCCCATCATGCCAGATTTAGGGGTTGTCTTCTTGTAGTAGTGAGGAGCTAATGGGGGATGTTGTCACTGAACTGGGACTTGAGTGGTAGCACCTGACTGTGTGTGTCCTGTGCAGGTGTGCTGCAGGCAGAAGGATTACTGGCAGTTTGTGAAGGACATTTGTTGGCTGAGTCCTGGCTCTGCACATCACCTGGAGAAGGTGGGTTCTAGCAGGGTGGCTTTCTGCCCCTAGTGGGGTGAGGAGAAGGCAGCTGGGTTGCAGGCCTTGCCGGTGGAATAGCATCACCTTGGCTCTTAGCCTGCCATACATAAAGCAGCTCCATGGCTTGTGGAGGCTGAAGCAGTCTTGTGTGTACAAGTCACATCCTGGGAGCTCAGCGTGGCCTGGGCTGAGACAATTGACCGCTTATTTTTTACAGTTTTCAGCTCAGCTCAGCTGGCTGCCGTGGCATCACCAAGGGAACCAGCACAAGCAGCCCTTGTGTGTGTATGGGGTGATTCATGTTGCTGTCCAAATCTCTAAAAGTCTGGGCTGTTCCATTTCTGGGTTGTGCCTTGACCATGCACTTGGTTCTTCCATTCCTGGCTTGTGCTGACTGCTGGCGCACAGGATCGCTCTTGGTCCTTGGCTGCCCTGTGCTGACATGCATGGTTCCTGCAAGGACCTGACTGCTGGTGATTCCTACATCCAGCCTGCTGCTGCAGGGAGGTGAGGGGTGACTCCAGCTCTTCGAACTACATCAGCTCAGGTGTTGCTGTGACCTTTCCCAGTAAATGTGTCAGCAAGAACATGACCATCACTGTCAGGATCGGGTTAGATTTGGGAGCATGGGGTCCCTCCAGGTCAGGGGCGAGGCACATGGGTGAGAGAGCATGCAGGAGAAATTCGTATTGTTGGTGGCTGTCAGAGGACTTTGGTCACTGGTTGACCTTTGAAGCGTTATTCCTGCCTGGTGACTTTGCCTCCCTGGTGGCTGGGCAGCTGCTGGGACATGTCCTCCTTCTGCTGTTGGTGACCAGTGCAGGAAGGCTGCCGGAGGGTAATCAAAGCTGTGCGATGGAACAGTCCCTGCTCTGCTGTTTGCCTCTGTGTGCCTTAACCTGTGCCTGGCATCCCTTTCCAGTTCATCAGCCTGCAGGAGAGTAGACAGCCTGACTCAGAGGACCCAGGGGACCAGGCCATTGCACAGCTGTGGCTGCAGCACAGCCTGCAGTGCCACTGCCTATCAGTGCAGTTGAGACCGCTCCTGGGGAACCGGCAATACATCAGGAAATTCTACTCAGGTAAAGAGAAATGAGCATTTTCCTTCTCATAGGAAATGCCTAGCTGGTGGCATTTCCAAGCCACATGGGAGTGAGGGGAGACAGCAGTAAAGGTGGCTTGCGTGTGAGCAACCAGTGCTGTCAGACCATGAAGGTGGGAGGGACTCCCCCGACCAGTGGTTTTCTCTCCCCAGACACTGCCTTCCTGCTCAGTGACGCCCACGTCACAGCCATGCTGCAGTGCCTGGAGGCTGTCGAGCAGAACAACCCCAGGCTACTGGCTCAGATTGACACCTCCATGGTGAGTTAAGACCCCAGCTTTACATCTGACTCTCCCCAGACATTGACTTGCTGTGGCTGCTTGTGTGAGGTCTCATTCAGGGTGCATGGAGCTCTTGGACAAGGCACTGAACATGAAGTAGTGAAAGGAGTTCCAAGAGGAGAGGAGAGTGATGAACTGCTTCCTACACTGCCTGTGTGAGCCTGTGAGGGCTCAGGTTAGAGTAGGTGACTCTGGAGCCTGTAGTGGGACAGCTTCGTTCTGGCAGGCGTTAAGGATTTGAATATGAGGACCTGAGGACCGGTTCCATATAAGAGGCACCTCTAAAGGCCCCTGTAACAGTCCCAGGCTTCAGGGTCAGCAAGCAGAGTTGCCTGGTCATGATAGACAGCCATGCTCAGAGTGCATAAGTAGTACCCCAGGATACCTGAATGCCTGCTTCTGATGATGATCCCAGTGAACCCCCATGCAGCCCCATGCCAGGTGCTTATTCCCCAGGAGCTCCCCAGAGGAGAGCAATTAATGAGGCTTTGTTAAATGGAGGCTGTGTTCTTTCAGCTGGCCGGCACCTCGCTACCATCCCTGTGCACCTCAGATCTTCCTTCTGGGACGAGAGAGATGTGTGACCACAACACTGAAGGATATGAGAACCATCTGCCTGGGGCACTGGGCTGCCAGGATCATTTCCCTGAGAGCCTGGTAATTTCTCCATGAGCCTGCTGTGTATCTGTGGTCAGAGCTGTGTCCCTCCTGCAGGTACACTTTTGCCTCCCTGTTCTTCTGCCCACAGGGCTGCTGCATCTTTTGCTGCCTGGTGGCCAGGCGCTTGCAGGGCGATTTCTTTCTGTTGCTGCTCCTTTGACATGTAGTCCCATAAATGCTGATGTATTAATGATGCCACATCTCTTCAGCTTGCCAGGAAGAACGATGGTGCACCTCTAGTGACCAAGAGCCAGAGCCTGACTGCCCTTCCTGCATCCCCATATGTCCCTGCTGCAGGCTGTATGCAGCAGCGCTGCTTTGGGTCCTTCTCTAGCCTCCACCATCTGGCCTCCTCTGGCCTCTCAGGTAATGAGGGTGGGCTGGGAAGCTCAGTATAGACCCGGGAAAGACTGCCTTTTTTTCTGCTCTTGGATTTGTTGTTAATGGGTGTGAAAACATCTCTGCCTGTAATGGGAGGGAGATCTCTGGCCTTTGCCTGTTGTGGGAGGACATGCCAGTGTGATACCACAAGCTTATTGCTATAGTCTCCTCTGCTTCTACTGAGGTATGTGACAACCTGCTTCTGCCTCTGTCCAGACAGGAGACCAGCGAGTTTCTCTGTCAGTTCCAGTGCCAGCCAGCCCCAGGACCACTGCCCATCCAGCCGATCCTCCTCCTTCAGTGAGGGCAGGTCCCCTCTGGAACAGCCTGGGCCTGTCAACCACTTTCACATCCCTTCACCCAAAGACCCCTTCTCTCCGGCCAGTGAGATGAGCTCCAGCACCACCAGCCAGAGCGAGGAGACTTGGACAGGGAGTCAGGATGATCCCCAGAGCGATGTTAACGATGGCCCAGAGTACCTGGCCATTGGGAACTTAGGGCGTCGGGGCCGGGCATGCAGCAGTGCCAGTACCAACAGCACCAAGAGCAGTAGCTCCAAACTCTTCTCCTCCAGCAGCTCCCAGAAGCTGGACTCTGTCTCCTCCCTAGGGGAGCAGGGAATGAGTGGAGGCGAAAGCAGAGGGCTGAGCTTGTTGCGCCGGTCCAGCTTCTCAGAGGGACAGTCATCAGCTCCGCAGAGCATCCTCAAGAAGAGCCACGTGCGCTCACACTCAGACACCAATGTGGCTTCAGGGAAGTTGCACGGTAAGGGGCAGCTTTTGGTGGATGGCTTTGGGATGTGGGAGTCCTTGGTACTGGGAGGCTGATACTAACCCCTGCTTTGTCTCCATGGATCAGTTCAATGAGGGGAACAATGGGTGAGCAGTTGGAAAATTTGATGTACCCTCTGCAGTGGAGTGATGGGCTGACAGCTTGCTTTCCAGAGTGCCCTGGGCTGGGCTATTGTTGGTATTGACATATTTTCCCAGAAACTTAGAAAATGACAGTGGTGCTGTGGATTAACCATCCTGCTTCCTTTCTAGTCTTGCCTGGCTAGGGCATGGAGCCATGACAGGGCACTGGACTGGGTGGGACTTGGGGGCATTGTACTGGTAATCAACTGAGTCCTTCTGTGGTCTTGGGTGGGTGAATGCTTGTTGGGGGGGGGGAGTGGGGTATCAGGGGGATAAGCAGTTTGTGAGAGTCGGACCCACCAGTGCTGCCTTTGTGGGAGAAGCGGAGGTCTCTGCTGTATAGTAACCAGTCTGTTTCTTTTCTTTCCCTTAACGCTGCCCTTCTCCTCCTCTGTCTGCTCAGGAGGCCTCAGGGATATCACCATTATAATAGAAGATCCAGTGGCAGGTTTGGGAGCCAGTGCAACAGCCCTTCATTAGTGATCATTGCATCCAGCTTAGGATTTTCATCAACCCATTAGTGTCCATTTAGAAAACAAATTAAAAAATTCTTTCTTCTCTATGTCCCAGCTGGTGCTTTGAAGCATAGTCAGGTTTATGCATGCAACCTGACTGAAGATCCCAGCTTGGTTTTTGGGAGCAGTGGATCAGACCCAGAAGGGTGGCCCAGTTCCCCTGCATGGCATTAGAGAATGCTCGCCACCAAGTCTCTGAGCTGTGTCCCCTGCCCTTCCCTCTACCCCACTACAACAGGAACCGGAGAGGTTTTTGTATCACACCTCAAGCAAGTAAGGGCTGGCAGTACATGTGGGCTTGAACATCTTATTTTTCCTTTTCATTTAGTGGATCTATGGCACAGGGAAGTTTGATGTTGGCTGAGTTCAGCTGTATCCCAGCCAGCTTTGGTTGCACCCACAGCCAGGACTCTTGTGTGCTTTTCTGGGCTTGAAACAGGTTTCCTCATGAGCAGAAGTGCTGGGATGGTGTCATTCCTTTTCCTCACATGCATAAAGAGTCAGCAGCTCAAAGAACTGGGATGTTGTCTTTTACATATGTTCACCAGTGGCACTGGGCTTCTTGAGCTCACATTGGGGTGGTAGGGGCTCAAATGCTGGGAAATCTTTCTGGAGGTGGTGGGCATCCAGACAGACCTGTGCAACCCTGTGTCCTGCTTCAGCACAGGACATTAAGGACTCCCTTTACCCTTCAGGAGTAGGCTGTGTTGCACATGGCATCCCCCAGGCTGGTGATCACAGGGTGCTTTCTGTGTGGTTTTCAGCAGGGTTGAGGTGGCTGCAGGATACTCTGCCAGGCTCCAGTGAGTAGCTACGAGAACCTCCCACCCTGACAGGTCTTTGTCCCTCAGCCTATGGGGTGGATTAGTCCCAAACTTCATACTATCGACTGCTGCTTCATATTCTTGGCAGAGAGATGTTGGTGTTGGTAGGCTCAGGAGGCTTCAGCCACATCAGGGTTATGGCACAAAGCTGCGAGCAGAGAGGAATAAGAAGTTGAGAAGATGGTGTTGCCCATCTCTTGTGCTTGGAATATCAGCAAACCCCTGCTCTGTATCTGCACCTGTGTGCTCCTGTCCTGCTCCAGTCATGGTGCTTTCAGTCCTCTGTCAGTCAACTGCTCTGTCCAGGTGCTTCCTGAAGCTGTGGCTCTCTGTAGAGCACCAGCCCTTGTTGGTCTCTCCTGTCAGGTGAGCTCCTGGCAGTCCCTGCCAGCTCAGTCTGGCAGGGAGTTGCACCTCAGCGTCCGTATGGGGCAGAGCCCTGCCCACAGCCTGGGTAGGTCACCTTGAGCACTGTAGCCCAGACTCCAGGGTAGTGAACAGGCAACATTAGTTTCTCATTCAGCAAGGGCATGTCCTTCAGTTGCCTCCTTCTGTTGTTCAGGCTGTGTTGCAGGGCTGGGAGCCCCACAGTTTCCTCAGAGGCTCAGGTTTCCCCTTGTCCCTGACTTTGCCTGGGGGGGATAATTCTTCTTCTTAGAGGTGCTCCAGCTAGAACAGGCTGGCAGAGGTACTTGTTGAAGCCTGTTGTATCCCCCAGATCTGTTAGAGAGTAAAGAGAGGAAGGCCTGAGACTCAGCTGCTCTGTGACTTTCATGAGCTTCTCTCCTTTCCCCTTCTTCTGTCTGAAATAACCCTTCAAGTTTTGTCCCCTTCTGGGCTTGTCCTCAGCCAAGGCATGGAGCAGGAAGATATCCCTCCTTGCTTTTCATTCATTTGTGCCTGCCTATGTGATGCTGAGACCCTTTCATTTCATCCTGTGTGATGGCTGGGCATCTCTGGGACACTGATGTTTGTGCCTGGTGTCATCTTCCCTTCCAGAGTCCCATGGCGATGCAGGTGGAAGGAGAGGGCCAGTCTCTGCTTCCACACAGAGCAGTGAACTGAGCACACCAAACTCCCTCTACATGGAGTATGGTGAGTACAGACAGCCTCAGCAGGGATGCTTGCTCCGTGATCAGCTGCAGTGGCCTCAGCTTCTGGTGTGGGTTATTGGATACTGGTTGGGCACTGGCAGTGCTTGTTAGCATGGGGATAGCAGCAAGTTCCTCCCTCATATATTTGCCTCTCACTTTTTTAGACTCTGGGCAGTATCTCAACTCGGGGGAAGGGATGTTCAGAAGACCCTCGGAAGGGCAGTCCCTCATCAGCTACCTCTCAGAGCAAGATTTTGGCAGCTGTGCAGACCTGGAGAAGGTGAGTGAGACAGCAGCAACCCATGGGCATTGGAGAAGATCTTTTACTTGCTTTCTTCTGTAGTGAATGTAATCCCATAGTATTCGCTGATATAGAGTTGTGCACATAACTTCAAGAGTGAGTTCCTCAGTGGTGTCTGGTAGCCAGGATCTGCGTATCTGGTGTGTACACAGCAGCTTTGCAACATGTAGTGCTCCTCAGGGGCATGTGCTGACTTTCATGGTGGGTGTCTTACACAAATTCATAGGCTGCCCCTTGTGTTTCGTGAGTATTCTGGAGCTCAAGAAGGCTTTAGTTTCTAGACACTCATAGGTCAGGTTTCATGGGGTCAGCAGGGATTAAGATCTTTCTACTGTCTTCCATGAGTAATAAACTCTTTCCTGGAACAGGTAGGAATCAAGATTTTACCAGGTCTTCCTAGTTTCCTCCTGGTACAGCCTTGAATACTTGCTCTTGCCTTGCAGGAGAATGCCCACTTCAGCATCTCAGAGTCCCTGATTGCTGCCATTGAGCTGATGAAGTGCAACATGATGAGCCGTCAGCTGGAGGAGGAAGAGGAGGACAGTGACAAGGAGATCCAGGAGCTCAAACAAAAGATTCGCATTCGACGCCAGCAGATCCGTACCAGGCACCTGTTCCCTACCTGCCGGGAGATGGGCTCAGACAGTGGGTGACATGTTTGGGGCTCATCAGCTAGTGGGATGTGGGTTTGCTGTCTGTTGCCTGTCCTTAGAGCATCCTACCTTCTTGCCTGTTTGTGGGAAACAATTGTGTTGCCGCCAAGGTGCTGCAGAGATTTGTGAAACTCTGCTGCTCTGGAAGACCCTAATGAGACTGATGCTGTAGACTGGTGACACTTGTGCACTGGTGGGGCTACGTTAGGGAATGTGATTTCATTTTGAGCCCATAGTGTTTTCTACCCTTGACCTCCATCCCTCCCTGCCCTGGCTGTACCTGGCTATTATCTTCTCCCTTAGCTATCAGTGACCCTTCAGACCACTTCCATTGATGGCCTGGCTGTGTTGCATTTCTCTCAGGTCTTGTGGCAACAGACAGCGAGTCCCAGTTCAGCTCCCATGGCTCCGTGCGGCTCTCTGACTCCGGCTCTGTGGAGGATGTGGAAGAATATGAGATCCAAGGTAGGAGTGAATGGCAGGAAGTGTCAGCTTCTTGCATAGAGACAGATCTCTCCTTGGTGTGATTGTGTTGAGGTCAGTCCTGCTGAAGAAGGGCATGTCCCTCTGACCTTCAGGATGGCATTTCCCAAACAAATGGCTGAATTCTGAGTGTGAGCAGATCAACTAGTTCCCCTCGTGTGGTGGCATGACTTTCTTTTGAAATCCTCTGTAACCGTCCAGCATTTGTTGTCTGTGGCTGGTAGGTGACTTCCATTTCACTCTCTGGTCCATATGGCAGCTGCTACAACTAGAAAGAGGTGGGAGAGCTGCCATCCTACTCTCCTTCTCCCCAGGCAGAGGGAGCCATAGCTCCGACCACTTGACTCTTGAGTGGCAGTGGTGGGTACTGTAATACCTGTACTCTTTGCTCCTGGCAGCTTTGTTGGCTGAGCTTATTGCCCACAGGAGACCTCTGGGTCCCTGGGTGTTCCTTGCCTTTAGAGCAATTTTCATCTTTCAAGGTGGATGACTTATTTCTCAGCAATACCTCCATTTCACTGACTTTAAAAATAAGATGGAGCAGTTCAGTCTTCGCCTGTAAACCTTCTGTCTCTTGACCATTTACAGCAAAGCCCTCCTTTCAGTTCTTGAGGGCTAGATTTTAGTCTCAGTTTTGAAGCCCACAGCATAGTGTGTAAGTTCAGCTCTGGGCTTCTGTCATGCAAGTACTGCTCTTGTATTATGCCCTTTCTGTTTGGCCTGGCTGAAGCACTGAAGTCAACTGTTTTGTCATCACCATGTTATGCAGATGGTAACGATGGATCTAACCTGATTCAAATGTCCAAGAACGGCCTCTCAGTGTCAATGGCTTCCTTGTTCTCAGGTAGTACTCTGCAGGCACGTGTGTGTGTGTGTGTGTGCAAGGTGTGTGTGTGCATGTGCACACTTCTCTGAAATCTGCCTGGTTTGGGAATTGTGAACAGACTTCAGCAGGAAAAGCTGTGGCAGGATGGAGCAGGGAACAGGAACCGCTGTTGTGGGCTCCATCCCTCAGGGTGTTTGGTTGTGCAGTATTTTGGATATAGCAAGTGTGCCTGCTCTGGTGAGGACCTGTCTTACTTAGCATAGGATTTGGCAGGCTGATGGGACAGCTTGGTAACTCTGTGGCTACTGAAGGCTGTCTGAGAGCATAGTCTACAGTGTGGGACCAAGCCTCCATCCCAGGTGCCTTGGGGAGTATTTTCCTGCTTGGCTTGGCAGAGCTGGCCTGACAGCTCTGATACAAACCATGGCCAACCCTTCCTGCTCAGACTTGATTTGAATCCTTCAAGAAAGAAATCCTGAAGGAAGAAGTAGTGAGAGAGACAGGGCACAGACAGTTTATTCACCCTGGAGGCCTGGGATCACATGCAACCTGCTTGGTGTTTTTATTGTTTACAGTACTACTGCATAATCCTTCTGGTCTGCTGGCTGTGTTTAAATAACCTTCATGTGCTCCCTGTTTGCTGTAGCAGGAGAACAGCCTACATGGGCACCTGCTGAACTCCTGTCAGGTGTTCAACATCAGCACGTTGCTCCTGCTGGCCATTGGAGCTTCCCAACCAGTCCTACCCTGTCCTGTCTTTATAGCCCAGAGGTTTAATCCAGGATGGGGAGTTTTCATCCTGCCTGAAGCTGGCATATGGGGGCTTGGAAGATGTCCTTGGATTTAGTGGCTGCTCACAAGCCTCCTGAGGACTGTTCCACCTGGTGATAGGATTTGCAGCTTTCAGGGAGTGTCCGCAGTGAAGGTTGGGAAGCAAGTGGTGGCAGGATCCCACTGCTAGTCTCTGCAGGAACCTGGTGTGAGATCTGGCTCTCTCTGCCATCCCTGAGCCAGTGCCAGAATGTGCTGGCTCTGTCTCCCCATAACTTTTGGCCTACACTCTGCCCTGTGTGCCCTGCTGGTTGCTTGTGCTAATCGCAGTGTAGGACCATGCGGCACCTTCCTGCACAGAGCCGAAGGTACCAGAGCGCAGCAGCTATGTCTGGCTGGTGCCTTGCGTGGTCAGGAGGCTACATGTGCCTGAATTCCCTGTATGCTGCAGCTCCAAGTCCATTCACATGATGTAGATATGTGTGTTCCTTAGCATTAGGCTGCTTTCCTGTGCCTGTTTCTAGCAATGGATGTCAAACAAGGAAGGTCAAACATCCATGCATAACTCCACAAGCATGAGTCTCTACATTTATGGCCAGGACAGGGACTTACTCCCCTTGCTGCCAGGGCAGCCACACTCATCCAGGAGAGTGATGGCATTTGCTCAGCTGGGCTGTGATTGCCTTGGCCTTGGAATATGGTTGATTTCTGGCCAGGACTGGATGGGTTTGTGCAAGTTTGTGTAGCTGGTCTGCTTGGGTTGGAGGAGCTGGAATTTGCAACTCTGCCTCCCCTAGCCTAGCACTTGTCTGGGGAGCTGAAAGCCTCTGCTTGAGGGTGATGTGGTCACTGGAGACTCCATTCCTAGGGCTCCCCAGAGGTACTAACCAGGACATTTGCTGGTCTGAAGGTTGTGGCACTGACCTCTCCTATCCTGTACCTGTAGTACTTTCGCCTTGTGTGTCCCCCTTCTCTTTTTAGGCAGTCTGTCAACAATGAAGCAGGGTTTCTGCCTGCTTCTGCTTGCCTTGTGCTGTTGGAAGAGGGCTCTGTCCCAACGTCCTTCCACTCTTGTGATTAATTCCCTGTCAGGGTTTAATCTGCTGGAGTGAAAGAAAAGTGAAGGTGCCATTGGGTACTACCTGGTACCTGAGGCTGGCACCAAAAAGGGATGAGAGGCAGCCTAGGGCTGTTGGGAAGCTGGTGGAGAGGTGGAGGGTGGCTGCTGGCCTGCTCTCTGCATGGATGCTGACATGTCTCTGGAGTGCTGGGCTTAGGCTGCCAGCCCTGGCTGTGCAGTCAGCACAGGCTGTGGTCAAGTAGAGACAAGGGCTCTGCATCCCCCTGCAGATCCCCTGCAGCACCTATACTGTATGTAGACACCTACTAAACCTTCTTTCTAACCTTGCTTTTCTGACCTCCTAGCTTCTGTGTGTGTTGCTTCAGGAAGTGCCACTGCTAGGTCTTGGTGTGTGACCTCTACCAGGAAACACTTGTTTCCCCATGCCCCAGGCTCACTGTTTTCACAGCCTCCCACCATGTCCTTCCCTTGTAACCTTCAGGTGGCTTGATTAGACCTCACCTCTCCTTGCTGCTCCATGCCACTGGTAGAAGTTGCTGCTGTAGTTCACTTGAGTTTTAAAGTGAAGCTTTGATGCCCTGCTCTGCCCCATCTGTTCTACCTTGTCTGTTTGTGATTCAGATGCAGACATCAAGAGGAACCCAGACTCCAGCAGGAAGTCCTTCCTCTCCTCAGAGTCCATGTATGTCTTCAACTTGTGGCAAGATATTTTGGTACCAAGTTCCCCTTCCTGCCCAACCCTGTTCTTCTACATGCATCAGCTGCTGGTTTGCACTGGAGTGGACCTCCTTCCCCTTACTTACCAGGGCACTGAGTCCTAGTCTTAAAGGACAGCAGCACTTGGGATGATCAAAATACTCATGTGAGTTAGATATGATATGGTCTGGAGTCAGGAGAGATGCCCACACCTCCTAGTAGGTACGAGGCTGGGGAGACAAGCTGGTGTAACCCAGAGCATCTGGACTGGCTGCTGGCTTCCTGCTGGCTCTGAGCCTTCCTTGCCTCCTCCCTTCTCAACAGAGGTGGCCTGTTAGGCTATATGGTACTGCTATATTTTCTCCAACCCTTGCTGCTGGGCTGTCACCCAGAGGTAGAACTGCTGGCACACGTCACTGCCCACAGACTGAGCAGTGCATTTGCAGCTTAACCCTGAAGTGCTCAGTCCTTTATTGATACTGCCCTGAAGCAGAAAGATGGGGGCTGTGGGAAGGTGAGTCAAGACCTACTCTGTTAGTGTTCTATAAGCAAACCCCTTTTGGGATGCAGGGACCCCTCTGCTCACTGGGTGATACAAAACTGTGTCCTTACTTGGCAGCTTGGTTCTGTTTGTACTAGGAGAGAAGTTACTTCTGGCTCACACAGACACTTGTCTCTTCTTTTGCATCTTCCCCTGCAAACGGGCACATTTGTAAAGTTTGTTTTGCCTGCCTTTCTAAGCAGTTGCTGTCCCATTAGCTACCTTTGCCTGGGGGCAGCTGCAAAGACAGAAATCCATTCACTTTAAGCCTCTGCAGCAGTGCAGAAGTGAGGTAGCAGAGCTGAAGGGAGAGTCTTCAACTTGAGCTGGGACCAGCACTGGGTTGTGAGGGTGACACAACTGTGAGACCCAGTACTAACCACTCCCTTTGCTATCTAGATCCCACTCCTTCCTCAATTCCAACTCGGCGGAGGCTGTGGCCATGGGCTTGCTGAAGCAGTTTGAAGGCATGCAGCTCCCAGCTGCCTCTGAATTGGAGTGGTTGGTACCTGAGCATGATGCTCCACAAAAGGTAGGGGTGTGAGTCCCCTGTCACCAATTGCATTTGCTCTTCCCCCAATCCCTGGCTTCTGCCCACTGCCGAGGAGCTTTGCTCACCCTGGTAATCCTTTTGTGGAGCTGGAAGAGGTGTTTTGTCTAGCCTTTGGAGATGGGTGAGCTCTTCCACCTCAGCCTCATACAGCAGAGTGCCTGGATTCCCGAGGACATCCCTTCTCCAGCCCATGTTCAGCTGGAGCAGCAGTTCAGTGCCTGTCAGTTTTCCAGAGGGTTGAGTGGCAGGTTTCTGGGAAGCCAGTGTGGTGCATTGCCTTTAGGGTAGCAGGCAGGGATCTGATGCTCTTGCTTGCCTCTCCCAGCTCCTGCCCATCCCTGACTCTCTGCCCATCTCTCCTGATGATGGAGAACATGCTGACATCTACAAGCTGAGGATTCG
Source organism: Eubucco bourcierii (assembly GCA_013396675.1). Lineage (NCBI taxonomy): Eukaryota > Metazoa > Chordata > Aves > Piciformes > Ramphastidae > Eubucco > Eubucco bourcierii. The sequence goes on from VWZE01007798.1 coordinate 288,307, forward strand.
GGTGCGTGGAAATCTGGAGTGGGCTCCACCACGACCACAGATCATCTTCAACGTTCATCCAGCCCCAACGTAAGGACCTGTGCAGCTGATGGCTCCCTGGGACCTGCCCTTTCCAACCTTTTTCCTTCAAAACTAAGGCTTGTTATCCTGTCCTCACTTCTTTGCTCTGAGCCTGGTAAATCTGCAGTGGTCATCATCAACAGCTGGTGCTGTGAGATCAAGCCAGTGCCTTTGGTGTATACCAGGGCACAATAAGGAGTTTCCCCTTGGATTGTTGTTCACACTCAAGTGGCAAAGCATGTGGCCATCTCTGCCATCCAGACCTGTGCCAGGTGCCGTCAGGGATGGACTTATGCATGTCTTTTGTCTCTGAGCAGGAAGAAGGTGGCTGTGGCCAAGCAGAATTACCGATGTGCAGGCTGTGGCATCCGAACTGATCCTGGTAAGTGGCAGGACCCTGGCCCACAGCTGCAGAGTGGGGAAGAACCTGCAGACAAGTGGGAAGAGATGTAGTATGTGGGTAGTGGCAAAGCTCAGCTTTATAAGGCAATGGTACACTGCCTTTGTCAGCTGTGCCTGTGTGTTGGTGTGTGTGACCCACAGATGAGCATTCTTTAGAAGGTCATGGGGCAGGTGGAGGCAAAGAGCAGCCACCTTGTCCTTTGGAGGGCATTTCAGGTGATGACTCTTCTAAGGCAAAGTCATGTCTTGGGGTCCTGAGGCTCCCAACAGGTTCTGTTGTAGGTACAGCTGCAGAAGCCTTAGCCCAGCCACTTTTCCTGAATGTGTAGGTAGATGAAACCGTACTGTGGGCCCAAAAGCCTCTGAGGTTGGCAGGAGGCTTGCCAGCATCAAGCACTCTGGGGCTGGAGGAGGCACCAGCAAGGCAAACTGCCTTGCTTGTTGGAAGCGCTGAGCAGCACTGGAAATCCAACGTATTTGGGCAGAGCTTGTGCCTCGAGTGACCTCCCTGTCTGCCTGGGTTTGGCCAGATTACATCAAGCGGCTGCGATACTGCGAGTACCTGGGGAAGTATTTCTGCCAGTGCTGCCATGAGAACGCCCAGATGGTCATTCCCGGCCGCATCCTGCGCAAGTGGGACTTCAGCAAGTACTGCGTGAGCAACTTCTCCAAAGACCTGCTGAGCAAGATCTGGAGTGACCCTCTCTTTAATGTGCAGGATATTAATCCTGCCCTCTACCGCAAAGTGAAGTCTCTCAACCAAGTGTGGGTAAGACCCTTTCCACACCTTCCTGAGTGAGGTGGATAAACTGTATTCCAGGGAAGCCAGCGAGAAGCAGATATTTATGGTTTTAAGGCTTAAAACCTCAGCGCTATGGCTTTCCATTCATGTCTTGTTCTTTGTCCAGTAATGCAGGAATTTCAAAAGAAATTTCTGCCTGGTGTCCAGCTGGGCTTTTATCTGCTGGAGTGTGTGCCAATGGTTGTGCTTGCTTTGCCCTGGGTGGTGTAAACATTTTAGTGGCAAGGGAACCGTGGTTGTTTCATCAGTGCAGGAAATCAGTAGCCTTCCAGTATTCGAAGGGGGCCTACAGGAAGGCTGGGGAGGGATTATTTACAAGGTCTTGCAATGAGAGGACAAGGGACAATGGGTTTAAACTGGCAGAGGGGAGATTTAAACTGGATGTTAGGAGGAAGCTCTTTCCAGTGAGGATGATGAGGCACTGGCACAGGTTGCCCAGGGAGGTTGTGGCTGCTCCCTCCCTGGAGGTGTTCAAGGCCAGGTTGGATGAGGCCTTGAGTGACCTGTACTAGTGGGAGGTGTCCCTGCCTATGGTGAAGAGTTGGAACTAGATGATCTTTGAGGTCCCTTCCAACCTTACCATTCTGTGATTCTATGATAAATGGGACAGACCTGCTTGGACAAGGGCTGTGCTGTGTGTTCTGATTCTTGTGTCCCCACTTCCTCTCCAGCTGCTGCGAATCCAGCTTTTCCACATGAAGAACATGTTTAAGACGTGCCGGCTAGCTAAAGAGTGAGTCCTGGGCTGTGGGATGAAGCTGTTGTCCTGTCCTGTGGCAATTCGCGCTGGGGATCTGTGCAGTCTGGGCGTTGAGCAACAGGGGCAGAGGGAAATGGAGGGGGAGAGAAAGCAAAAGCAGTGCAGAGATGGGGCTTAGTGGGTTGCTTGTTCTGAGCTCTGTTTTCTCTGTTCTTGGCAGCCTCCTTGATGCCTTTGATGCAGTGCCTGGCCACTTGACAGAGGATTTGCACCTCTACTCACTGAGCGATCTCAGCGCCACAAAGAAGGGGGACCTGGTGCCTCGCCTGACAGAGCTCCTGAAGGCAGGCAGCCTGCACGTTGAGAAGTGCATGGTAAGACTTCCTTGACTGCCTCCTGCATGGCTCCACGCCCTTGGGAGCAGGCTTTGCTGCACATATAACTGATGGGAAGTCCTTTGATATCCAGGGCAGCCAGGCAGCCACCAAATTAACTGATTCAGTTGTAGCTGCTCTTGCCCATTTGCTTCACAGAGCTCCTACCCACCACTTCTGGGATGTTTGTTACTCCATTTTGGCTCTTCTACACATGTCAGTTACGCCTTGCTGTGCTCCATGCTGGGAAGGGGCTGTACCACATGGCTGGAACAGGGCACCATGTCCTACTGTCCCATTCTGCTCTGCCTCCTTCCCTACTTGTTAAGGAGGTGAGCATTTAGCTGCTTTCCCCGTACCTCTTCTCCTTCCAGCTGTGCCAAGCCAAAGGCTTCATCTGCGAGTTCTGCCAGAATGAGAGTGACATCATCTTCCCCTTTGAGCTCAACAAGTGCAGGACATGCGAAGGTGAGATGGAGAGAAACAGGGAGAGGGCAGACCTTGGGGCCACCAAGGTCTGCCTCCATTTTGGCATTTGTGCTAGCAACAGGTAGAGAGACAGAGACAGAGATAGCCAGAGCAGTATGACTCTGTGCATGGCCTGTGTCTGCCACACATTATCACAGCAGCAGATCAGCATTACAGTGGTGTTTGGTGAGAGCTGCTGGCGTGGCGGAGCATGTAGGTCCCTTCCTGACCACACTGCGTGCTGCTCGTCCTGGTGGCAGCGGACAATTGGGTTGTGACTGCAGTGATTTGGTCTCTGGGAGCCCTGGCTTGCCTTCTACTGTGGCTACAGGACAGGCTGCAGCCTGCATGCATCTCCTTTGCTCCTATTTGGATATCTGGAGCTGACCTTGTAGAGCAGAGAGAGACTGAACATTTTGTCTCTGCGCATCCTGCCTGCCAGGAAACCCCCAGGCCCCTTTGGGAGTCATCCTTGATAAGGACCAGTCATAACGGCCAAGCAGTGCTTGTCCCTGCAGCCTGAGACCAACCTGGTCTGGCTTGAAATGGCTCTTGACAGCATGCAAGCCTTGGTTTGGCAGGAACACTGCCAGAAAAAACTTGTGGCAGAGTCACTATTTTCTTGGAAAACGAGGAAAGTTTGGGGAGGGACCTCCTGCAGAGCAGGAAACCTCCCACCCGCGCTCCCAAAGGTGTTGCAAGCCAGTGCAGGGACTCTGCAGCATAACTTCCTGCTGCTTCCAGAACAGTGCTGGACTCCCACTTCTGGGGCTTGTCCTGCCATGGCTTTGGATTGAAACATCCTTCTGGATAATCCCCTGGAGTGCAGAGAGTCAGGTAATGTATGTCAGCCTCTGCCAGCTCTCATACGTGCTCTCCCCCATAGAGTGCAAAGCCTGCTACCACAAATCCTGCTTCAAATCCAGCCACTGTCCCCGCTGTGAGCGGCTGCAGGCCCGGAGAGAGCTGCTGGCCAAGCAGAGCATGGAGTCCTATGTCTCAGACTACGAAGATGAGCTGGAGCAGTCAGAGGTGGTGGCAGCTACATGAGCATGCTGCAGCAGAGGAGCAGATCATGGGTTTATTTATGTGTGGCCTTTGTCACCAGAGCCTGAGCCACGCAGACTGGAGATGAGGACTGTCAGGAGGCCTGGAGTGCTGTCTTGAAGGGATCTGTTTTACCCCGTGCAGTAGTGTTGGGCTGGGGAGTGGGCAGTTTCCAGCATCCAAGTCTGCTCCAGGTACTGCTCAGGCTCCCTGGTGCCTTTGGGGAAAGGTGGCTGCTTCTGCCTCTCCTGCAGGTAAAACAGGGACCTTTTCCAAGCTGGACTAGGCAAGGCTTTGCTGCCTGTTCCCATTCCCTGCTCCTTGGCAGGGTCCCCTGGGGAGCGGTTGGCACTTTCTGTTTGTCAGATGGATACTGGAAAGCTCTGGCCATGCCAGCTTCTTGGAGGTGGAGTTGGCTCTCGAGACCTCCGATACTCTTTCCTGCTGCTGGAGGCTGTGTACATGGAGTGAGGGTGGAGGTTGGGGTTGGTTGTACATTCAACAGCTTCCTTTTCCCGGTTTTGGCTTGGGACACTGCCAGAGAGCAGTTGCTCTTACCCCAGCATCAGAACAAAGGAGGTGGCAGTGGTGAAAACACCAGATTTCTTCTTCGCCTTCCCATGCTGTCTGCGCTGAGCTGCTTTCCTTGCCCTTTGCCCACAGCCCAGTGCTGCTAGGCTTTTGGCAGGAGATCCCCATGGCCAGGGGATGCAGTAAGTGAGGCTTCCAGCCCCTCTTCCTCCTTGTGCTGCTGGTCATTCCTCCCATGAGGGAAATGTCCTCCTCTAAGGATGACATGGGACCTCTCTCCAGTGGCCTCAGGATCTGCCTTGCATGCAGCTGCTTTCTACCTGAGACCTTTTGGGATGCAGGTGAAAGCTTAGCCCTCTGACCACATACCCCAAGCCTCTGTCTCAGTTTGTCCTTTTAGGCTGAGTTTCTGTTTTTTAATCTGCTGGATTTGATTTTATTTTTTTAATGCAGTTCTTTGTGGTTTGTTGGTTTTTTTAACTGTGTGTCCCCCTTGCCAAGGAGGTGCTCCTTGAAATGCCTCTTTAGGGGACGTGATCTGCTTGGGACTCACTTGTATGGAACCTCCAGGGCTGTCCTGCTCCTGGTTCCTCACCCATGGCTGGAACAGGCATTTACCAGGTACCTCCTGTCCCAGCAGATCTCCTGCTCCCCTTGGGTGAGGGGTCTCTCAGAGGCAAAGCATCAAGGCTTCCTGGCTGTGATGGAGTGGGTGGCCAGGCAGCTTGCTTACAATAGGTGTTGCATGTAAAGGGTTGGTCCCTTGCCAGTGCAGAGCTGCCTGCCACAACTGATAGCTCCACAGGGTCAGGCCTGGCAGCACAACATGAGCTTTGTGCTCTGGGGCTAGAGGTTAGTGAAGGAGGTGTCTCTGTGTCACCAGGGGATACTTTAGCCTGTGGCACAGGTTGAGTGTCCAGGAACACCTTAGTATGAGTGGGATGTGGGGTATTTGGAAGGACGATGTGGCCTGTGTATGTGCAAGAAGGTTGTTGAGGGACCAGGGAGCAGAAGGCATCCAGGGGCAATGGCTCTTGTAGCATGCCCTGGCTTGAGGCTGGGATGTAACCACTTGTGGGCCATTCTTGTGAGGCTGGCAGGGTAGGGGAGAGGCTGGGACCAGAAGAGGTGACTGCAGGCCTCATTGATGGGAGCCAGGAGGGTGCACAGCAGCATTTCCTGCTCTGCAGCATCCTGACAAAGCCAGTTCTAGCCCAGGAAATAGGATTTAACTTCCCCCTCACTTCCATAGGGTCTTAACTTCCTCCTGTCTTGCTTCTGCTTTTTTTTCCCCAGGGGATCAGCTGCTCTTCTGCTTGCTCTCTGCCTGCAAGCACTGGGGCTGCCAGATGCTGGTCCACCTTGGTCTTGCCTGTCCCCAACCCCAACCCCAGCCCTCCTACTGCCCAGAGATGGCAGCCCTTTCCCTGGAGTGTCTCCCCAGCACACCTCCATCTGCCCTGTTTTGTTTGAAGCACTTTAATGTCATGGGACAGCATATGACAGGCTGCTCATGTCCCTTTCTAGAAGCACTGAGTACAGAGAAGAGAGAAGGGGTTTTGGGTCATTTGTAGTTTCTGTCCTTTGCTGTGGCCTTTGTCTGGAAGCAGCAGGACCTGCAAACCCAGCAGAGATCTCCAGGGCAGAGTTCTGCCCAGCACTGACACTGCTGCCCAGCACTGGCCACTACGAGGAACACTGGAACTAGCTAAGGGAGTGAGCTCTCTGCAAGGGAGAGCAAGGGGCTGCCCTGGCCACCAACCGGAGCCCTCCTCACAGGACTATTGCACAGCATAGCAACAAAAGTGCCGTCCCTAATAAAAACTGTCTTAATGGGCTTGGCTGTGTTGTGGCCTCATTTCAGGTGGGGTAACACTGTATCACCCCATAGGGTCAGTGCTGTAGTGCCTGCTGGACCCTGGAGAAGAGAGGGAGCAGGATGCACAAGCTCGTGGCAAGGGGCACAACTTGTGCAACTGGTAATGCACTGACAGATGTCATTGGGAGGGAGTTATTGTTACCACCCCTTGACTAATCCATCTTGTTTGTGGCCTCCCCTTTTCAAACTGCCCACTGAGCTCAGAGCAGGAGGTACAACCTACTGACTAAGGAGCTTTCTATAATGTCTGTCTCCTTCCTAAGCCTGCCTTTGCTGTTGGCAGAGTGGCCCAGGGGCATGGGCTTGTCTTCTCTATCCCTACTTGCCTCCCTGATGCCTGCACCCTGGATCTCCCCTTGCAGCAGTGCTGTGCATCACCCCATAAACACATGGACACAGGAAATACAAACTGTAAACTTTAAAACAGTTGTTGATGGATGCATATACATGTGCAAGTGCAGCACAGCACTGACTCTGCACAGAGCAAAGCAAAGCTTCCTTGCAGGCATCACAGCATGAGAAGACAGTCTTTTAGGCTGAGCAGAGCTTTTCTGGGGAAATGCCTCCAATGTAAACTGTGGTTAGCAGCAGCTATAGTGACTTAGACTTACTTCTGAGCGTGGTGGTTGTAGAAAAGGTTTCTGGCAGGCATGGGCATGCTGAGGATGGGCCTGGCTTTCACAGTCACCAGCAAACCCATGACCACAGGAGGGTCCATCATGGCTCCATCCAGCAACTCCCTCTCCAGGGCAGTTTGAGCAGGGGGTGAGGGCAGAGAAAAGAGACCTGCAAAGCCATGGGGCTTGGTGCTGTTACAGCAACCCCCCCAGCAGTGCCCAGGTGATCCCTGGCTGAGGTATAAGGTGCAAGCTGGCATCTTGGCAAAGGCATGCCTTGCTCCCAGCAGAGAGGGGCATGAGCAATCTCAAAAGATGCTCTGCCGGTCACTGGGAGAGCGTGCAGGGGGCGTAACGACGCTCAAACTGGCCCACGTCGAACTTGCGCTTGCAGCCGGCATAGTTCATGTAGCGGATCTTCCCGAAGATGGCCCGCTCTGGCCAGCCCTGGTCATGTATGCCACAGATAGACCAGAGGCAACCTGCCAAGCATAGGCATGGAGCATCAGCTCTCCTCTTTGCTCAGAGGCATCCAGAGAGCAAGTGGGATGTGGGTGGAAAGTAGGACAGGCTGGAGAATGGGCTGAATTGCCTGCGGCGAGCGCTCGCCCATCCCACTGTGGCCTTGGCCATCGGTGATAATACACCTCTCCACTCTCCCCCCATCCTGCAGCTTACCTACATAGCCATTGGGGTCCCTCCCATCCAGCTCATAGCGGTCATTGAGGTAGATTGCAAACTGCAGGGCCTCCTCAGGGGAGCGAGTCCACTCCAAGATCTTCTTGGCCCAGTACATCCGTAGGAAGCCATGCATCTTGCCCTCTCGGACCATTTGGAGCTGGGGGGAAAGGGACAGCCACAGGGGTCAGTCTGTGCCAGCTCAACTCTTCCCCTCGCTAAAAGGCTCAGCACTTTGCAGGTGAGATATGGTGCACTACCTGGGCAGCGTTCCAGAGTGGGTCATGTGTGGTCCCATGCTCCAGCTCCTCTAATTTGTAAAGGAAAGGTCTCTTGTCTTTGATGTGGAGCTTCAGGGTAGTTTGTGCCCAGTCATAGGCGCCTGTGAGCAAGAGATGAGGAGCAACGCTGAGCAACCTGCTCCTACAGAGCCCTGAAGAAGGGATGGAGAGCCAGGCTACCGACGGCATCATGCCCCAGTCACCAGACTTGAAGAGAGCATCCACCAACTCCTGTCCTACCTCCAAAAAGTACCAAATGATGGCACATTAGTGTCCCCTGACCCCTCTCCTGGCAAAAATGGGATTGCCAAGTTGGGTACCAGGCTGGTCCCCAGTATTGCCCATTCAATCCAGGGCACTACCTTGCATGCTATCATAGTTCTCATTGTAGTAGCAGAAGTTTTCAGCCAGCTCCCGGCGGACCACAGCCTCCTCCACAAAAACATCCACTGACTCCTTGTACTTGCTCCGGTGCTTCTGCACCTCCAGGATGGCTCTCTGGGTGGAAACCTGGCCTGGGGACATAGGGAGGGCACAAATCAGGCTGCCAGTCCAAGATACTGTGCTTGATCCTGCTGCAAAGTGAGAAGTCTGAGATGCTCACCGAAGTGGAACCATGGGGACAGGTTGCTGAGTGCTGCCTTGTTGGGGTCATTCCGGTGGGAGCCAAAGAATTTTAGCCTTTCTGCAATGAAGGACTGCAGCACAGCCAGCCCTGCAGCTGTGCCAGGGGTTGCCCACTCCACCTCCTTTACGGTGTGGTCCACCTGCAGGCTGGAATAGCAGACCTCCCAAGCGATGGGCTGGGCGGCCACCAAGCACGTTTACAGATGTTTTTCAGCTAGGGCTGCCCTGAGTGATATGCCCTGTGGATGTGGCCAACCAGCAAGTCCCCAGCTCGTGCCAGCCTTCACCTCTTAACCAGCATCACATAGCAGAGATGTGGGGGTTGAATGAATGAAGTGGGAACCTCCCTTCCCGAGGGCTTCCCCATCTCCACACCACCTGCATGTGACCTTAGAGAGGTCACTGTCCCCATCCTCTGCCATACCCTCCCAGCATCACAAAATAGCTGTGAAACTGGGTCTGGCCACAAGTGGGTGTGGAGGTGTCTCCTGCTGGTACCTGTGCCAAGGAGGAGGAGGTATATGGGTGACGAATGATGGGAGGGAACTCGGTGAGGAACTCTGGGAGTTGAGCGTGGATCTTGCTCCGGATGGTCCTGGCGCTGTACTCCTGCTTGGGGGAAGCAATCCAACAGGGCACGATGTTGTGGGCATCAACCTAAGAAGCAAAGCCGTGGAGGGTGTGAGCAAGGAGAAGCAAACGGTCCCTATGACATGGTAATCATGTTTCCTGCTCAGGTCACTCAAGCACACCTCTGCAGACATGAAACACATGAGACATGTTTCTCTCATGTCTCATCGGCCAGAGTTTTCCCTTCCCAGAGTGTGAGTACCCACCTGGGCAAATGGCACATCTTCTGGCAACCTCTCTCTCACATCCTCCACCCACTGTCGAGGAAGGCGAAGGGGGCAGAAGTCTGTCACCAGACCACCCACACCATGCTCCACCACAAAAGTGGGCAGCACATCCTTGGCATAGCCCAACAGCAAGTGGAAGGGGATGTTCAGCTCTGCACACTCCTGCAATGAGGGGCAAAAGGTTATGGGATGATTCATACCTCTGCAGTCCACATCCACCACCATCTGCAGAAGAGATGCCTCCCTTCTTCTCCCAGAGCCCTGTTCAACCCAGTGTGGATATCCAAGCAGCATACCTTGGCCACCTCCTGCAGGCCCTTCAGCATGAAACTGTAGTGGCGGATGGTGGCACCCAGGAATTTGGGGACCAGGCAAAAGCAGACATGCAGGGGCAGTTCCTGTTTGAGAGCCAGGCGCTGGGCGTAGAGGAAGGCCCAGTTATCTGGGGAGAAAGCACATGGGGCAGAGTTGGGAGAGGATGCTTTGCTGAAGGGATGGAGATGGAGTTTCACAAAAGTGATCCCCTACAGCAACCCCACAGAGAGCAGACCAGCTCCAGAGCCCACCACAGGAAGGGACCAAGGCTTCTGCCACCCATGGAAGCTCTGCTTCCAGGCCCACTCCACCAGCTGGTTCACACCTTGGACACGTTGGTCCCGGAACATCCAGTAAAGGATGCACTGGGCATCCTCCTTCAGATCTGAGCCCTGCGAGACCAAGCGAACCCGCTTTTTGTTGTACTTGAACTCTCGCACGGACGGGGCCACGCTCCTCCAGGCCTCCTGCACCGCCTCCTTTTCCTCCTTTCTCTGACACACGTATGGAGCCCCCGCGGCCTCCGCCTTGCGCTTCCCGAGCCCCCGCCGCATCCTCAGGACAGCGCGGAGCAGCTGTGAGGGAAAACGGGACCATGATGAGCTCCCGGAGCCCTGCCCATGCCCGCCGCCGGTTGCTCCAGATACCAGGGGGTGCAGGTACCCTGCTGATCCTGATCCTCGGGCCACTCCCTGTCCCCAATGCCCGGTCCACTCCTGAAGCCTGAGGGATGCTGCTACCCTGTCCGCCCTGATCCCTGGTCCTCTCCCAGTGCGAGGGGATGCCAGTGCCGTGCCGTGCCGGTGCCGATGCCGTGCTGTGCCGATGCCGTGCTGTGCCGGTGCCGGTGCCGGTGCCGGTGCCGGTGCCGGTGCCGGTGCCGGTGCCGGTCCTGGTCTTTGGTCTCCGATCCCCAGTGCCTACCCGGAAGCCATGCGCCTTTCCCGCTGTTACACAAGCTGGGGGCGTGCCGATGGGGGAGTCCTCCCCCGTGGGGGCGTGGTGTCAGCACGCGGCCCAGCCCCCTGCACACGAGGGCCGGGGCTGCGCCCATGGCTCCAGCTCGCCAGTATCGACGAAACACCGGCTCCAGGGAGGGGTGGCAGTGCCCGCCGGTGCCACCCCTCCCTGCCTTCTGGAACAAGGAAGCATCTTCGGCCACCTTCAGCCGTCACTCGGTAGCCTCACTCCCCACTGGCACCATCCCCTCGCCCGGTGTCCCCGGGTGCAGGGCCCTGTCCCCAGGTGGGCAGTGGAGGTGTTGGCTCTGGACATGGCTGGGCAGAGGGGACCTGAGCTGCTGCTTCTTCTGTTGCTGCTGAGCCTTGACGTGCTGGATCTCACGCTGGGTAAGGGCTAAGCGGGATGTGGTGCTGTTCATGGGGTGGGTGGTGAGTGGGAAGCATCCCCAGGGTGGTGGGAAGCCCTGGGGTGACTTCACCCATAGACGTGAAACACTGTGGGTGCTGTTCGCTCCCTGACATCTCAGCCCTCTCCCACTGAACAAACAAGGTTGCTCTTTGCAAGACAGGAGTGGCACGCTTGGTTTTATTTCTTTTGCTGCTCACTTGTCTCTCCATGTGAGCAGAGAAGTCCTGGGTCTCAGCTGGTCTCCCTTGATGAACCTTAGTCACTGCTGAGCTTGTTGCCTTTGCTATGGCCTGCCTAGCAGCACCAGATGGCCCTGCCTGGATGACGGTGTCACCTGGACATTGTATGCCTGAAAAACTGCAAATGATACCGTGATGTATCAGGGAGTAAACCTGAAGCTTTCACCTCCTGCAAGTCTCAAGCTACAGAAATGTCCCTTCCTCCTGCATCCCTCAACCCCCACCCAGAGCTTTCATGGTTCACTGCACATTTGTAAAGACATGCCCCTGAGCTGGGATTTGTACCTCTCTGGCCCCGTTCTGTGGGGCTGGTTCCCTTGCTCACATTAACTACATCCAATGCTATCAGTTCCTAACTGTCTGCAGCAGTGAGGTTTGTGTAAACTGCTGCTGCTGTGGTTCTAGAACATGGTGACCAGTTACCGTCTCATGGCTACCAGTTCCTGCAAGGCTCTTCCCTTCAGTGAAGTTTGACTTCTTCCAGGTATGGATGAAGGTGGTGGAACAGGTCTTAGCACTGGAGCCTGTGGCAATTTCTGCCCTGAGACAGGTGCCCATGGCTTGTTCCTGCTTTATCAGGCTGGGGGATTTACATGCCCTGCCTTGCTGGTGATCACATTGCCATTTGGTATATCCACGTGTTTGGTCTATGGAGAGTGGTGAATCCCCACTGCTGATGGTCCATAGGTCACGCATAGCTCCAGGAGGTCATACTGATGGTACTGTGTTGTCCTATCCCCAGCACAGCCATGGTCTCAGTCTTTCACTGCCATTCCTTGCACACCTTATTCTTCCACACCTTATTCTTCCACCTCTTTGCAAGGACCACCACAGATGCAACTGTGATCATTTCCCCAACTCTCCCTACCTTCTTGACATTCACAGAGACCACAAAAATGCTGTCCACCGCTGACTCCACCACCACAGCCACCATCCCTCCCTTCAGCTCTGAAACCTCCACTCCAGAGGTGCTGATGGATGCCAGCACTGTCACACCTCGAGGGAGCAGCCCGACAGCCTCCAGCACTGCAACCCCACAGACAAGGGGCAGCACAGCCCACAGCACTTCTGAGTCTCCTGCCAGCACCACAATGAAGCCTAAGCTCACCCCAACAGGGCTGGGGCTCACCACTGGCACCCCAACTCCAACACTCATGGCCGTGACAACCAACTGTGCTGCCGTGACGACCATCGTTACGTCTGTGGGGACCAGCACGGCTTTGGCTCTCAGCTCACCTGGAGTGGAAACGAGCCCGCCGTCTGCCCCAACCTCCGCTTTATTCCCCTCGCCCTGGGTGGGCACCACCCTTGGCACTAGCACCCGCCGAGGGTCAGCCGTCACTGCGTCGCTGGACAGCACATCGCCACGACCTGGCAGCGCCTCTTCTCCCACTGCTACGGCACCGACCGCTGCTTCGGACGAGTCCTCCGCGATCTCGCCGGACACCGTTACCAGCATGGAGGTCCCGGAGAGCACCCCCGCATCCAGCCAGCCGGTCGGAACCAGCCCTGGTACCACCATCCTAGCAGCCTCCGAAGCGGCCGCCGGTG